>OZ018333.1:115462185-115846819 GCA_963969495.1 Ceratothoa steindachneri | reverse complement strand
TTTAGTTTTCGTCTTTATGTAGAGTGAATGAGTATCCCATTTAGTTTTCGTCTTTATGTAGAGTGAATGAGTATCCCATTTAGTTTTCGTCTTTATGTAGAGTGAATGAGTATCCCATTTAGTTTTCGTCTTTATGTAGAGTGAATGAGTATCCCATTTAGTTTTCGTCTTTATGTAGAGTGAATGAGTATCCCATTTAGTTTTCGTCTTTATGTAGAGTGAATGAGTATCCCATTTAGTTTTCGTCTTTATGTGTGCAACATTTTTATCTGTCGTGCATATCTTTATGTACGTTTCGCATGCAATTGTATTTGGCGCTCTGTTCTGTTTCACTTCCTCCTCCTAATCCAGACACATTCAAGCAATCCGCGTTCGAAACTCCCGTTCTAAATCCAAACCGCCTGCCATAAATTCGTTTCCATTTCCTACCTTCGCTTGTGTGTGGTCGATGACCCCTGGTATGTGCGCCATTTACCTGTCAAGAGTGAGTTCCTCGAGCTGGTTCAGGTCACAGGCGATGTACTCGAGGGCGGCATCGGTAATGCGCGGGCACCAGGAGAGGTCGAGGCTGCGCAGGTTCCGAAGATTCTCGGCAATCAGCTCCACTCCATCGTCCGTGATCTTGGAGCATCCGCTCAAACTCAGGACGGTGAGGTGCGGCAGGGCGTGAACTGGAACAGATCGCAACCGTCACACGGAGGAACGCTCCACTACCTACTCTTCCAAGAGGTTATAGGGGATTTATGACTAGTCTTCCCCCATCGGGGCGGGACCTCGTATTTACCCATATATTTCTCCCGTTAGGAGTCATTTTCAGAATCCGCCATTCAGAGGGAGGTGAGCTTCCCCTTCGAGGCAATTTCTTGCCAGAGTAAATAAAATTTTGTGTCTATTAATTAATACATAAAGAGAGGGTCTCGTTCCTACATAACTGGCTAGAGATTCTAATTCTTCATATTGCTACAGTGTGGAAGCTAAATAAAAGCTTGCTCTCACACCAACCCATTATTTCATAGGCCAGTGGGCCAGATTTGGAGCACTCTATCATGTTTATATCAGTCATTTCTGTGGCCCGAGATCATAATTGGCCACACATAAATTGGACACGAACAATGGTCTAAAGTTATTTGGTCTGATTAAAGTAATTATCAGGTGTGTAAGAAAGGTTAGTTTATTGTTGTTTTCCATGAAATTTATGCAGTTTCCTGGCACATTCTATACACCAAAACTTCCTGGCATTCATTACACTCTGATCGCCCCCTTTTCTACAGTTCAAAACTTTCGGGCCACAATCTGCTACACCCTCAATAACGATAAATCCTAGATACTCAAAACACTTTAGTGCCCTTCTCGTCACACTTACCCTCTCAACCACGTCAAAAAGTGACTAAATCTTTCTCACTCATAGTCAGAACACCAGCAGATGCAAATATACATATATAGACCTCATCTCTTATCACTCCAATATCCCTATCCCTCATTCCCATCCGTACTTCTCTCAGTATTCCATCCATAAATCCATTAAATTCAGAAATCTGAGAAAGGAAGGGGTCCCTCGATGGTAGGGGGGCAAATACTTGAAATTATGATCATAATAAAATACATTTAGCAGCCATGGCGACATCACACCTCCTCCACTCACCTCAATATCAATTACTTATTTACTTCACCTTTTTCCTGCTTAGGAGATATCCTAAAGCTCTCCTAGAATAAGTTTAAGGAAAAGCAAGGTGGAATCTGTCCAATCCTAATAGATTCTTAATAGCAGCACTGTTAAAACGGAGTCGCCCGAAAAAAGTCAGAAGAGGCGTGGGAGACACTCAATAAAAATGTGGAAAAACAAAACATTAGAAAAAAGACTACAACACACAGAGACGGACACTTAAATTACGGGCATAAAGCACGCATTCTAAAAACAAGGGTGGCTGGGGCAATAAACAAATGACATGCGTCAGCCGCAGGGGAGGGCACGGGATAAAAAAGATAAAACAATAAACCTAAACACAAAAATGGAGAGAATTTATAAAAGGGATAAAATGCCACTTCGTGATAGAAATGTAAGGAGGGAGGACGACCGAAGCAAGCAAGGCGGGGACAAACTACTAAAATGTGATCCACAGACAACTCGCCACCACAAAAGAGACAAACAGGGGCAACGCGGCCTCCACCCGAAACTAAATAGCCATGGGTGAGTCGCGTGTGCCCAATTCGCAACCTGCAAAGAACAACTTCCCAAGGCCGTAGTCGCTGAGAGCTAGAGGACCAGGAATGGACATAGCGTCTAATAAGAGACATCTGGAAGAGGGTACCGAATCCCATTTTCTCTGCCACAAACAAAAGACATACGCCCTGAGTACGGGGTATGAATCCCTAAAGGGCAAAGGAGCTGCATTCGGCACCTCGAGGGCGGCCGAGCGGGCCAGCCAGTGGGGTGGTGAGGTATATAAGCGGAGAACTGTAGAAGAAGGGAGATCGAGTTAGCGATCGAGACGACGAAGTCCGGCTAGAGTGCCCAGCAACCCAAAGAAAGGGACAGAGAAGAAGCTCATGCTGGGCCAGATCCTGGTGGTCACACCAAAATTTTATTTAGCTTGTATTGAGAAACAAACACAATCATCTCTCGTCAGAGAAACCTCCTATCCTGGTTTACAACAAAACCCAGAGATAGTCCTCAACATTGAGGAATACCCCAGAGTGAACTCCCTCAAACACTCCCCATTCGTCAAAGGATTCACTCGTTTGCTCATCGCTCGTCAGTGCGAATCATTCCAATATTAACTAGAAGATTGGAACAAGCCTACTTTCCCGGTCCCATGGTTGAATTCATCTTCTCCAGACAATGTGCTTAACGCCATCCGTCGCCCGCACCGAAATCACCTTTGGCTTTAAGCCTATCCCCGCGCCAGACAAACATCTGGAGTGTCTGTGAATACGTCCACGCGCCTGGTCGCAAACAAAAGTCTTGCGTCTACATAAAAAATTGAGGCCAAGGTCAGTCTCCAACCAAATTCTCGTGTGGTTGTTTAAAGGTAAATAAATTCCAGTATTTTTTTTTAAGGTCAATTAGCGTCCAATATTAAAGTGAGCTTTGGGTCAACCATTACTTTATATTCATTTGTTTAATTTAGTAAGTCTCACTTAAACTTGTTTAATTCATAGCTGTGTAGTTTGTTTTGTTTTATTTCACTTTGTTTTATGTTGTAATTAAAAATCTATTTTCTTATAATTATTTAATTCAATCCTTGAAATGCTGAGCATGGCACTAGAAATCCTCAAAGATTAAAAATAATAATATATCACTCTTAGAGAAAACGTAATCAAGGAGATTTTGAAGTATGTAATAAACCTATACGTAGGTACACTACCACTCTGTCCTTGTTATACCACGACATCCTAGAATATGCTTTACATGTCTGTCACAAACTGAGATCAGGTGACATGCCCAGATTCTTTAAACCAAAAAGTTTATAGCCAAGGATAGAAGACGCGTTGACTTAAAACCCAACTTTATTTACAAAAAGGGATATAATGAAAAAAAAGGGATCTGTCCTAGGTTGAGTTTCGCTCCTGAAGGAATTAGTATTGCCCCAAATAAGGAAATTTACGGACAAAATTGTTAACTTAATTGTTAACTTAAATCTGACGGGCAGCTATGACAATTACCTATTATGATTCCAAATAGTCGTATATCCTTCCCTCATACTAATAAATGAGTACTTACAGATGTACCGCAAACCCCAAAATGATATCTACGAGAGGCGGTCAATAAGTTTTGCGAATCGGTAGGACAAAACAGAGGAAGGGGGATGGCTGTTTGTGGGGGTTGTTGGGATAAGTTATGACAAATCAGGACCTGCAGCCGCACGCTCCTGCCTCGTCTATTTAAGAAGCAGTAGCCGATCGCAGATCTTCAGTCACAAATTTTTCAACAATGGAGAAGGTTGAGCACCGCGCAGTGATCAAATCTTTGACCAAGGAAGGCAAGAATGCAAAAGAGATCCTGAACGCATGGTTGCAGTGTACACCGACACCGACCCTTCCTATGCGACCATTGCTCGCTGGAATAGGGAGTTCCGCCATGGTTGTGAGTCCCTTGAAGATGACCCCCATCCAGGACGCCCGTCGGGCGTGACCAACGAGGACAATGTGGCCCGTGTGGAGAGGATGATCCTCGAAAATCAACAGGTGAAGGTCGAAGAAATCGAGCAAGAACCTGGAATATCACATGGAAGTATTATCAACATCATCCACGACAATTTGGCCATGGCCAAGGTCTCTGCCCGTTGGGTCCCTAGAAACCTCACGCCCCATGATCGACTTCAACGTCATCAAAGTCCACAAGGCCAGAGTTGCACAAGATGCCCTGCGCGAGTGCAGATTCAAGGAGCTCAATTATACCCCCTACAGTCCAGATCTGGCTTCTAGCGACTACTTTTTATTCAGCCATCTCAAGGCTGCACTACGTGGACGCCAGTTTGGGGACGATGAAGATGTCCAGCTTGCCGTCCAGGAGTGGATTGAACAGCAGTCGGGAGATTTCTGGTTGTCGGGAATTTGAAGTCTCAGGGACAAGTGGCGCAAGTGCATTCAAGTCAAGAGTAGTTATATGGACAAATAATAAAACACTTTTTCTCATATCTCGTTTCCTTATATCCTAATTACAAAACTTATTCACCGCCCTTTGAGGATACATACTTCCTATCTATATGAAACCATGCAGAAAGAAGGTTGAACCACAAAGGAAAAGGGAAGCACTTTCCGGTAACGTGACCACAATGCACCAACGCGCAATGACCGACCATATATATATATGAAGCATATACCAAAAATAAGGGTCACTCACGACCACCAAAATCAGGCCTCGTATGGGCCACACAGAACAAGGACACCACACACGGTTGTCTTACCCAAAATGCACGAAAGGTACAACACTCGCAGTAATCCCGCACTAAAATACACTAAGTGGTACAACTCTGCCGGTTGTCTTACACTAATTCAATAAATCACGATAGCCTTTCGAGACGCACGAAACCGGAAAATAAGTGCACGAAATCCACTCTGCTCCTGAACACAACTTTCTTCTCCAAGCACGAAAAAAATGGGCTGTGAAGAATGAAGGCCTCGACATCGAATTCCACGGAACAATAATAAATATGGATCGTTTAAAACCCCAATGCTATATTAACATATAATGAAAATTCTCAACTCTAGATATCAAATAACTTTCATAACAAAATCGCAATAATTCTTAAACCAACGTTAATATTCAATTAAATAACTAGGAGGGAACTGGCCAATCAAGGCGAACGAAAATTCTAGAATTTTTAGGATGACGTGTCAGCCTCAAAATAATCGAACGAAGGTCCTACGATATTACGTCATAGCCCTCATCAGGAAAAAAAATGAAAACTATCAGATATTACGTGTGATAATGTCCTATCCCTTGTTTTACAGCGACTGTTTTATAGTCTATATCCCTTGTTTTACAGCTACCTTTTACATTTCTTAGCATTTATTTTAGAGACACCGTTTTACATTTCTTAAACCTTGTTTTTCAGGTGTCGTTTTACAATTTATTAGTTCTTGTTTTTAGACTACAGCTCCATATTTTTATCCCTTGTTTTACAACTACCGCTTTACATTGCTTATCCCTTGTTTTTCAGCCATCGCTTTACGTTTCTTATTCCATTTTTAAGGCCACCGCTTTAAAACTTTATCCCTTGCTTACAGGGACCGCATTACATTTCTTAACCCTTGTTACAAAGACACCTCTACCTTTCTTATCCCTTGTTTTACATCGACCCATTTACATTTTTCTCCCTTGTTTTACAGCAACGGCATTGTAATGATTATCCCTTGTTCAAACTTACCGCTTTAGAAGTTTATCCCTTGTTCTATAGCTATTGCTTTACATTTATTTTCACTTGTTTGACAGGGGTAGTATTACATTTCTTATCCCTTATTTTACAGCGATTTCTTTACATTTAGTATCCTTTGATTTTCACTTAGCGCATTTATTTGTTATTTCTTGTTTTACAACTATCGCTTTCCATTTTTCCTCCCTTGTTTTACTCTTTTATAACTACGCTTTACATTTCTTTTACCTTGTTTTACAGGGATAGCGTTACATTTCTTATCCATTGTTTTACTGCAAATGGTTTAGATTTATTATTCTTTGTTTTACAGCGAAGGTTTTACAATTTGATCCTTTGTTTACAGTACATCATTACAATTCTTATCCCATTTTTTATAGTGACTACTTTACAATTTTATCCCTTGTTTTGAATGTACCGAATTTCAATTCCTATCCCTTGTTTTACAGTGACTTCTATATATTAGCTATCCCTTGTTTTTACAGCTTTACAGTACTTATCATTTTTTTAAAGCTATCGCTTTAAATTATTTCGCTCTTGCTTTACAGCTACTAATCTAAATTTCTTATCCCTTGTTTTACAGCTAACGCTTTACATTTCTTAGCCGTTGTTTTCAGCCATCCCTTTACATTTATTTTCACTTGCTTTACAGGGACAGCTTTACATTTTTATCTCTGGTTTTACTAAAAGAGGTTTAAATTTTTCGTCTCTTCTTTTATATCTTCTATTTTTATCTCTTGTTTTATATCTTCTATTTTTATCCCTTGTTTTATATCTTCTATTTGTATCCCTTGTTTTATATCTTCTATTTTTATCCCTTGTTATATATCTTCTATTTTTTTCCCTTGTTATATATCTTCTATTTTTATCCCTTGTTATATATCTTCTATTTGTACCCTTGTTTTATATCTTCTATTTGTATCCCTTGTTTTATATCTTCTATTTGTACCCTTGTTTTATATCTTCTATTTGTATCCCTTGTTTTATATCTTCTATTTGTATCCCTTGTTTTATATCTTCTATTTTTATCCCTTGTTTTATATCTTCTATTTTTATCCCTTGTTTTATATCTTCTATTTGTATCCCTTGTTTTATATCTTCTATTTTTATCCCTTGTTTTATATCTTCTATTTTTATCCCTTGTTTTATATCTTCTATTTTTATCCCTTGTTTTATATCTTCTATTTTCATCTCTTGTTTTATATCTTCTATTTTTATCCCTTGTTTTATATCTTCTAGTTTTATCCCTTGTTTTATATCTTCTATTTTCATCCCTTGTTTTATATCTTCTATTTTCATCCCTTGTTTTATATCTTCTATTTTCATCCCTTGTTTTATATCTTCTATTTGTATCCCTTGTTTTATATCTTCTATTTGTACCCTTGTTTTATATCTTCTATTTGTATCCCTTGTTTTATATCTTCTATTTGTATCCCTTGTTTTATATCTTCTATTTGTATCCCTTGTTTTATATCTTCTATTTGTATCCCTTGTTTTATATCTTCTATTTTTATCCCTTGTTTTATATCTTCTATTTTTATCCCTTGTTTTATATCTTCTATTTTTATCCCTTGTTTTATATCTTCTATTTTTATCCCTTGTTTTATATCTTCTATTTTCATCTCTTGTTTTATATCTTCTATTTTTATCCCTTGTTTTATATCTTCTAGTTTTATCCCTTGTTTTATATCTTCTATTTTCATCCCTTGTTTTATATCTTCTATTTTCATCCCTTGTTTTATATCTTCTATTTTCATCCCTTGTTTTATATCTTCTATTTTCATCCCTTGTTTTATATCTTCTATTTTTATCCCTTGTTTTATATCTTCTATTTTCATCTCTTGTTTTATATCTTCTATTTTTATCCCTTGTTTTATATCTTCTTTTTTATCCCTTGTTTTATAACTTCTACTTACATTTGTATCGCTTGTTTTACAACTAACCCTTTAAATACATTCTCACCTGTTTTACAGCGACCGCCTTGCATTTGTTATCCCTTGTTTTACATCTACTGCCTTATACTTTTAAGCCCTTGTTTTACGGAGACGGATTTGCATTTCTTATCCCTTATTTTTCATGTTTTTCACCTAATGCTTTCCATTTTTTATCCTTTGTTTTACTGCTCTCGCTTTACATTTCTCCTGCCTTGTTTTACTGTTTTACATCTATTGCTTTACATTTCCTTTTCCTTGTTTGACACAGAAAGCTTACAACTGTTATCCCTTGTTTTACGGCGAACTGTTTGCATTTCTTATCCTTTGTTTTACAGCGACGATTTTATAATTTTCGCCCTTGTTTTACAATGACAACTTTACATTTCTTATCACTTGTTTTAGAGATACAGTTTCACATTATGTATCCCTTATTTTCACACACCGCATTACAATTTTATCCCTTATTATAGCCACAGCTTTACATTTCTTATTATTTGTTTTAGAGATACAGTTTCTCCTTTCTCGACCCTTGTTTTTCAGGTGTCGCTTTACATTCTTACACCCTTTTTCGGCTTAGCACTTTAACAATTTCATCTCTTCTTTTACAGTTAACGCTTTAGATTTCTTAACCCTTGTTTTACACGGACAGCTTTGCCTTTCTTATCCCTTGTTTTCCAGCGACTATTTTACCTTTCCTCTCCTTTATTTTTCTGGTCCCGCTTTGTAATTCTTATTGTTTTACATCGTCCGGTTTACATTTGTTATCCGTTGTTTTACAACTACGCTTAAAATTACTTATTCCTTGTTTTACATGGACAGATTTACATCTCTTTACCCTTGTTTTACTGCAACCGGTTTACATTTCTTATCCCTTTATTTACAACTTCCGTTTACATTTGTATCCTTTGGTTTACAGCAACCGCTATACATTTCTTAGCATTTGTTTTACAGCGATAGGTTTACATTTGTCATCCCTTGTTTTACAGCTACGCTTTAAATTACTTATCCCCTGTTTTTTTTTATGAAAAGCTTTAAAGTTTTTATTCATTGTTTTACAACAACTGCTTTACATTTCTTATCCCTTGAAATACAGCTTCCGGTTACATTTGGACCCGTTGTTTTACAGCAACCGCTTATATTATTATCCCTTGTTCTACAGCTACCGCATTACATTTCTTATACCTCGTTTTACAGTGACTATATTAAATTTTTTATCCCTTGTTTTACATCGATCCCATTACAATTCTTATCCTTTGTTCTACAGCTACCGCATTATAATTCTTAACCAATCCTCGACACCTATCCCTTTATAATTTTATCCCTTGTTTTACAGCTACCCTTTTAGATTTCCCAGCCGGCCGCCATTGTCTTAGTAGGCAGTCACCAGTAGGCAGTCGACAGTACCAGTAGGTAATCGACAGTAGGCAGTCGACAATAGGCAGCCGCCAGTAGGAAGTCGCCAGTAGGCAATCGACAGTAGGCAGTCGACAGTAGTCAGTCACCAGTACCAGTAGATAATCGACAGTAGTCAGTCGCCAGTACCAGTAGGTAATCGACAGTAGGCAGTCGCCAGTACCAGTAGGTAATCGACAGTAGGCAGTCGCCAGTACCAGTAGGTAATCGACAGTAGTCAGTCGCCAGTACCAGTAGGTAATCGACAGTAGGCACTCGGCAGATGGGTTATCAAAATTAAAACAAAAATAATATCCCTTCCCCATAAAAGGCCCGGTGATGTGTTTTCTGGCCGCTGTGCCGAATGGACCCAGCGCCTCGTTGGGCCGCACCTTAGCCTGTCTCTTCCTCTTCCATTACCCACTACACCTTCTGTACCAATTCTCTTTCACTCTCCAATGTCACACTTTTTACTCTGTCATTTTCTCTACTTTCATCGGCCTATTCTATTACTGCCTATGGTAGGATACTAATAGGTGATCACCCACCGTACTCGTTAGGGGTCCCACCTCCCTCTCTACTTCTCTTTATTACATACCCTACTACCCCTCTACCACACTTGCTCTCCTATCCACAGAGGTTTTGGTTGCCTAGCACACTTTTGCCCTCTTATGAACCTTAGTCGAGTGACAGTGTATACCCTAAGGTCTCTCCCGGCTGCGAGAGCCGAAACCCCTCCGCTAGTTAGGGCATGTATTAGGCATGGGATGTGTTGGGCCGTCAACTCTGCCCACCTTCTTTTAGTACACACAGAAGGTGACTACACCGGCGCCATCATTTATGGTTAAAGATCCAGGACGATGTTACCTAAATGGCGGCCCGGGTTGGTAAAGCCAATCAGCGACGGACAGGGAGTGATTATGTGTAAAATGATGACATTCTTGAATGTCTGATCCTATGGAGTTATCTGATAACCTCATAAGTCATTGAGGGTCATAGTATCTACTTTACATGAACCTTTTTTTTCTTTTTTCCTCTGATTATGGTGGCAACAGAAGGCAATAGTGGGAAAGCTCTTAGAGATCCGCTTCCAAGCGCGGCCTCGTCCTCCCTAGGTGTCAGAGAAGACGTGGGAACACGAGACAACCCTTCTATCGGTAGGGGGGGGGGAGATCCACTGTGCAAGCTTCTCCTTGAGCCTTACTTTCCCCAGAGAAATCGCAAGGAAAAGAGGACCTCCTCCCTTGGCTGGTGCCCCTTTTTAACAGATGAGACCATCTCTATCTCCGAGAATGATAATCCTGTGGCCTGTCCTCCTGGCCTAGGGGCTCGTTCCGGTGGTTGACAGAAGCGACCACATTCCCCGCCCTATTCTCCCCAGGAAGAAGAGAAAGATGACTAAAGGTTTCTCTTCTTACGCGGTGACTCCGGACGCGGTCAGGTTCCGCTGCCGTTTCGGTAAGCGACAAGGCCAAGATCGGCCCCTCTGGCCCCGAGGAACCCTCAGGTGGGGTTATCCAGACTAAGACCAAAGTCGCAAGTGCGCTTAGCGGAGTCTTGATAACTTTGAGAGAATACTGGCGTTTTCGAGGCTGCTGACTTCAAACGCTTTCTGGTTATTCGCTCCATGTTGGCCAAGGGCAACATGATCTATCAGATGAGAGCATTAGCTAGTTTGCTGAAGCGTAGGATTCCTCCGAGGCACCATGATTAGTGCCCTTCGGACACTTAATGGCTCGTAGGTGGGGGGGGGGGGGCGTCACACATCACCATGAACTTCATGATAGGAGTGGCTTAGGCGAGGGAACTCGTGGACTACTTCATAGAGGACATCACCTTAGAGCTGGCCGACCATGCGGCGGTTAAGATCGAACTTGTGGTGAGAAAACAGGGAGGGGCCTCGAGACCCAACCCTTCACTCTTCGTGTGAAGGCATCTGTACCACTGCCGTGGAAGCGCTACTATTGCCATTGATTCGCTGCTATTTATGGTAGAAATGGCAGCACAAAGGGTTCATACCCAGCCTCAACTAAAGCCATTTTCCGCAAGGCGAAACGGCCGCGCCTCCACCGAGTCGTTAGACCCACAGGACGCAACACCCTTGAAGATCGTCTCGAGGCCGTGTTCCGATGTTCCTAAAACTGCCACCCTAAAGAAGGACAACACTGAAGGAGCTTCGGATCCTACGCCCACACCCAGTGCTGGGTGTGGGTAGAAAGCATTTCTTCTCAATCTTTCGAAGCAAAAAGTCATTTCTTTGCACACTTTCGTACTCACTTGTTTAGAGAAGAAAGTCATTTCCACCACTCGTTCGCAGCCGAACTCATTTCTGCTCTCTCTTACTTTTGCAGTCTAAAGTCATTTCATCTCTCTTTGTCTCTCCTTTTTGCAGTTAGAAGTCATTTCTCCTCTCTCTCTCCTTCTTAATCTGAAGTCATTTCTCTTCTTTCTTTCTTTCACAGTCAGAAGTCATTTCGTCTCTCTTTGTCTCTCCTTTTTGCAGTTAGAAGTCATTTCTCCTCTTTCTCTTTCACAGTCAGAAGTCATTTCTTCTTACTCCTTCACAGCCAGAATTCAAATTGTTAATTAACAAACGGAAATTGACTTTATTCCTTAAGAAAATGCGCGATACACCCACCGTTCACGATCCTCATTTCCAAACGGGCGGGGGGGGAGGGAGATCTTTCCAAAATGATAAAATTAAACTGGGTATAACAATAACAAATATTTATTTATTGTAAAAAATGAAATAAATATTTGATATGACCGACATTTAGCCCTAATAACAGGGGTAAGGCATTTCTTATAGGAATGCACAAGATTCGGACACGTTTCTGGAGACATTTTCTTCCAATTCAACAATATTGCGAGTGGTTCTCTCGTCACATGTTTCTCACTCCCCTGATATTTGTTCGTACACAAAACTACCATTTATTTACTACAATCTCCTCTTCTAAGTGATTTGGATATACCATACAAGGAACAAAATGTTTCTGCTGCAATATTAGCACGAAAAACGGATTCAAATGGGGCCCTACATTAGACTTCGTGTCTGACGTTGTCTATACCTATTTAGTAACCACCTGGAGATAACAGTACATCATTAAGTCATACTAGACAAAAATTTAAAATATATTAATGACTGTGATATGTCGTTTCCTTTTTACCTTTTTTTTTTACTCGTGTGGTAGGTAATCATGAGGCTGTTGACTGTTCTAGGGAAGTTACACTGGTGGACACACGCTAATTTTCTTTTTTTGGGGGGGCACAAATCGAAACTCCACTATCTTTGTTGGGCATTCCGCTAATCCGAAATTTTTCAGGCTTAGCCGGTCGCTATCGCAAATCTGCTAATGCTAAGTGTCATAGATCAGAGGGAGAGATATAGAAAGATGCGCGCTACCGCGCCTTCAATGGAGAGAGAGACAACAGACACCTGGGCCACCCTTTTTGTCTGTGCTAGTAGAAGTGCAAAATCATGAGACGCCGTGGTGGCCTGAAAGCCGCCATCGCGGATAGCCACGACAAGTGTGAGAGCCCAAAAGGTCCCATTTGGAGTCAGACAAAGTTTCGCATCGCCAACTTAGGAACCTTCTCGCAATCGTGCTAAAAGGGCGAGACTACTCTCCCCTGCCGATACGTCTGGCCCTGGAACCCTCCCCTTTGGACGGAGGGGGTGGGGGAACTCCATTCGACCCCACTATAAATCTTCAGGCACCAGAGTTTGAAGGCAGTATCCGCCGCCTGCCAGCCCCATCAGTATCCTCTTCCCGACCCCCGCCAGTACCCGCTATTCGCGTCCCGTTGGACTATGCACAATTTTCGCAGAACCCCTCAAGTTTCGGGTACTCTCGATTAATTCGGGTGAGTCTACTCCGTACTCGTTCTACCCGCTCCTAGAACGCAACGCGCCGAGTCTCGATTCGTATTCTAACTCAAAAGCAAGATCTAAGTTCATCCCGTAATAGTCATTGTCAAGAGACTATTATTTGAATTTTGTACCAAGGCAAGGATTACTCCCTCGGACCAAATCTTTGAGTTAACAGCAACGCGCAACTCTCCTGTGCAAGTGCTCTCTCTACTACCCCCCTCTCCCAGTGTAAGCCTCCATCGTTGGCTTTGTATACGCTCCAGGTCATTCGAGCGACCCTCAGTAAATATTGTTCGTTTGTTTATACGGCGACCGTTCCCGCCAAGTCTTCCTCCCCCCCACCTTTACCCGCTGAGACTTGTGTATGTCTAATGCGTGTATAACTGGTTTTAAAACTCCTTTTAACCTTTTAAAATAATATTAATTTGCATATTAGTAAAGTTATTTTTGTATCCATTTTTCTATTGTCCCGAAACCTCCAAGATAGTCGACTATTTGGCCAACCTACCTTCAGTTAATTTGCACTCTGTATTATAAATCTCCCACTCACAAAGCCGTCATTGATCTCGGCTGAGAAACGCAGAAAGGGTTAACTTGACCCTATTCTTCGATAATAACGCTAATAATGTTTTTTAGTTCACTAATGAAGTCCGCAGCAGTCCGCTAGCCATTTTTTAGTCCGCTAACCCTATATTAGTAGTTAAAAACATTATTTACAATAAAATTACCCTGTAATTTTAATTATTAATCTTTTTATATATTTTTATACATAACAGAACTTTTAAAGCCGCAAAGTACATAACCCTCATTACAGTCACTAGTCATTGTTATTCTCCCCCTCCTCCCAGCTCTGACACAGCCACTTCTCCTTCAAGAGGTCCATGTTTCCATTGACAATCACCACCTTCTCAAAGTTATCATCAGTCATGGATGACCTCTTGGGCCTGAGGATGTCGGAGCCTAAGCGGGCCTAGGGGCCTCCTCCTCCCCACTCTGGCTCATGGTGCTGCCACGACGGCTTGAGCGAGGCGACGGCGTCAAAAATCGTTCTATTTTAAAATGTAAATCACTGAAAAAATAAAAATAAATCAAATACAAATACTGGAATGAATACGTGTTTAAGACTTGGCGAGTCAGTGTAAGTCTGTAGCCGGCCAGGAACAATATCAGGGGCATCTTCTGGTCATTCGAATCCACGACGTTTAGCATCATCACGTACGCCGGATGTTTGGGCGTGGACACGTAGCGGACGTCGGGGACTCCTGGTTGAAGGATACCACCAGGTCGTTATACTTCTTGATGACCGGATCGATCGTGAAGGTTTTTTTCCTTAGAAAAAAAGAGAATTTGATTGCTATGACTCTTCAAGTCGTTGAGAAGGCGACGGCAGCAAACCCGACGTTGTTTTTGCATACAATCGGTGAACAGGGGTATTTACACGCTCTCTCAAGCTCTTACTTCACTCCTCTTTAACGTATCTAAACATTGTGGCCAACGAAAATGTTTTATTTTCTTCGCGAGCGCAGTCATTTTGTGATTCGGAGCACTTTTAAAAGACTTTCTCACAGCCAAACGGTTGACGACTTGAGGTCTAGCCGAACGAGGTCGATCTTTGAGGTCTTCCCCGGTCATCATGCTGAACGGTCATCCTGCTGACGTTGAGCCGCTTGGCAATGCCTTGCTTGTTTCGCCCGCCTGCAGGAGAGCAGAGATCTCTATTCTTTTCACTTGCATCTCGACACATCTACACAGGATGGAAAAAAACGTTTAAATGGCACATGATGGAAAAGTAGAACTTTAAGTTTGTTTAAAAGGACTTTTTCTATCACACACGTAAACCTCTCGAATGATCTAAAACCCCTGTAACAGAACTTTTGTAAAAACAGGTATATATATAGGTGTTGCAAGTGGGGAGAAAGAGTTTATGATCGAATATGTAGTGCGGGGATAATTATTTGCTGGAAGCGAGTAACAACCGTGCTTACATTTTTATGACGAACGACATAATTATATCAAAGAGGCAAAATAGAACCGACGCCAACATTCGTGACAGAGAGAGAAGAAACTCAACGACCGTATTTACAAATGCAAATCTGAAGCCTTTAAGGTTTAATAAGCATTTCAACAATTGGCATGGAGGCACAGATGTTATACATGACTTAAACATTAATAAAACCAAGAGGGAACAATTTGATCATAGTGGGTTTTAGTACACATTTATCGACCATTCTTGCAAGTATCTTATATTTGATTTTTTTTTGTGCGAAAGGTAAAAGGCTGGTAAGATTTCAGAAGAACTTGGGAAAACATCTGAATGAAAAATGGGAAAATTAGTGTAAGGTCGGTTTGCCAACTCTCTCAAGTTTCAATAGAGGACCAATAAAATAAATAGGTATATACATAATTTTTAATTTCATTCCTATATATACCAATATGATCAAACGTAACACTAAAAAAATATCTCTTGACTTAGTAAAAGATTTTTATTTTTTAAAATTATACTTTTTCTGGCTTTTTGCGGACTTGTGTAAATGAGTCTAATCTTTTGTTTTTTCAACAAGTTCTAGACAATTATCTTTTAAGTTGAAGTATGTGAAATGTTCATTTTTTATTAGTTCTACGGAACATCTGTTTCTTTGATTTTGCCATTTAGATGATATTACACTCAAAATCCTTCCGCAATGTGTTGATGTTCCGGGAAATGAAAGCACAAATTAGGTATTTTTAAAATATTCACACAAAATTGGCACTTTTTAAAATCAAGTTCCATTTGCGGCTTGTTATTTTTCATCTTGTAAGGAGTTCAGAGCTTTGAATAGTGTCAAAGTTCTTTTGAATTCATGTCACTTCAAAGAGGTCATCCATAGTCAAATTCAGCTTTTCTTTTAACTTCAACTCGTCAACAACTTCAACAAATTTCTGGTCTTTTGAGGATCAATTTTCTAAAACACAGATTTGATAATTTTGCAAATGTTAAATTTTTTTTTCAAATATGTAATTACTAAAATAAGAAATAACTTAAAGTCTTCAATAATCTGTTGAGCTTCAACAGTATAAAAATTATTCCTAAGTTAGTGAAAAGAATAGCCAAAAAATTCCTCAACATATCGAGATTTTAACTCATTTTTTCAAAATTAGCCAAAATATTCAAAACATACGTTGCTGAAATTTAATTTTTCTCAAGTCCTTCAACATAGAGTTTAAATATCTCCATTGCATGTTGCGAGAACAACCAATAAATTTCAATAACTCAGGAAATTCCTGTTGAATTATCATTAATTGGAAGAAGTTTGAGTAATTGTTTAGAGCAATCAGTTGGTCTGTTAATAAGAAATTAAGGCTTTCCAAGAAACGAAAATTCTTTCAATGCAAGGCTGCAGAGATAGCTACCTAGTAGGTCCATGCCGAAGAATTTCACTAAATTCTGTCTACAAATGTATGAAAGTATTTAAGTTTTGTGTCTCTTTGCTGACGTTGAAAAATGGCTATAAATCTTTAGGATAATATATTCTATATCCACATTCAAGTTTCCCAAAGCAAATTTTACTGCACCATGTAAAATCTGCGCATTGCAATTAGCTTTAACAACATTGTCATTCAGTGCGAGGATATTAGTATATAAAGAATGCTTTAATCCAAAATTGCAATTTGAGTTATCTTAAAATAAGAAACTCTTTTTCCAATTAGTGGCAAATTGTCAATAATGTTTCTCGAACATTTAAACATTCCATCCGCACTTTCATCAGTATTATCGAAAAAAATCAATTATATAATTCACTGTGCCAAATTCCATAATAAACAAATACTGGAAACATTTTTATGTTTTGTAATTTGAAGCATCAATTTGAAGACAAAAAAATTTCATGTTTTATTTCTAATACCTTTTTACCGATCACATTTGTAACAATTGCCTCTGATTTAGTTTAACCACAAGATATTTTTGCTACTAATTTTGAATCCCGGTAAAATTTTGAATTTAATTTCAAACCACAATCGAGTAAGTTGTAGGAATGGTAGCGTTTAACTTCATGATATATGTATATGGGCTATTTCCGAAGCAACTATAATATATTTTTCTTTAGAATTTGCTTTTACGATAAATTTATCAATTAAAGAGTTGGAAATGAAACTGTGATATTATTTTTATGACCATCTGAATTTTTATGTTGTGTTATTGCTAAAACACCCATTATCCAATTTTAAAAACACTTTGGCAAATAATACACTTTGCTTCTTGTGGATTATAAAGGGCCACCAACCATTCATAATCATTTTCCCAAGTTTTGTCATTGAGGGTTCCATCATTTAAAAAAATGAATCATTAATAGTTTAGGATTAGATATTAAGACAGAGTGTCGACTACCCTTGAAATCCTTGAAAATCCCTTGAATTTATTTTTTGCCCTTGAAATCCTTGAAAAGTCCTTGAATTGGATGAAAAAGGTAGATGGTCCTTGAATTTAAAAATAAATCATTGAGTGATGTTCAAATGATTTTTAAAATTCACTATTTATATACTTTTTATTAGGAAAATAGTAATATTTAAGTTAATCTACTCACTAATGTGAGTAAACATATATATCCTTTGGATGCATTGTATTTTATGCTTCTATGACTGTTGCTTGGATACCTTTTTTTGGACTGCTGAGTTGATTTTGGTTATGCTTTGCTTATAACCCATTTTTTCCTTAAATACCTCACCTTCATCAATGTCCCATAATATTTATTACACTTTTTTAATCTAAAAAAAACAATGGCTAAAACCCTTCCTTGATTATTTTTTAAAATGTCCTTGAAAACCTTGAAAAGACTTTGAATTTAAAATCACCAAACAAGTAGACACCCTGTAAGATTTAACGAACTAATTTAGGTATAAGAGTTTAGTCATGTATTTACTCATGTAATTAATCGCCTTCAAAAAATAATTAAAAAACTTGCACAGAGATAATAAAAAATAAACACCGAGCCTAGGTAGGACCTACCTACGAGTACATAAGAACATAAGAAATTGATGCAGCAAGAAAAGACCACAAGGAACCAGTCACCAACACGCCACAACCCAACAACCTTACACAAATTAATACCTATATACAGTGAATTAGGTACATCCACACCAAAGGCCCCATAAAAACTTCCCCCATTACATATTTTACGCATACATATATAGCCCCCATTACAAAATGGATTTGTTATGATGCAACCTTAAATTTGTATAGATCCATTCACAAAGAAGGACTTGTCATTTTCACACAACTCTAGTATATATATATATATATATATATATATATATATATATATATATGCCTAATATATACGGCCAAATTCCTCAATCTCGGGTCCAATTTTGTCTTAAACCCAGAAAGAGTGGAACAAATTAACCACAGATGGAGACAAATAATCCCAACCGTCAATCACCCAATTGCTAAAAAAGTATTTGCCTACATCTTTCCTAACAAAGAGCCTCTTAATTTTAAACTAGTTACCTCGAGTAACACCCTTAGGGTCAATCAAGAAATCTTGAGGATTAATATGTTCCAACCCTGAAAAATGTAAATACCTGAATCAGATCAACCTCAGCATTCTCTTCTTAACCGAAAGCATATCCAGTTTTTTTTTATTTTGGTCCCTGATATAAGCTTAGTAGTTCTTCACTGCCCCCCTCCCCCTCCAACATTCTAAATCTTGCTGATGATGAGGTGTCCATGCTTGGATACAGTACTCAATATGTGGTCTAACAGGAATTATACAGCTTTGTAATCCCTTGCTTGCTTTAATAGCAAGGACATTTCTCTTAATTGTGCCTAACATTCTACTACCCTGTCCCGTGCTTCTAAGAATTGTCTGGAACTTTTTTAAATCATTACAACTAATTACTTCTAAGTCTTTCTCTTGACTGACACAATCACGCCAATTGCCTTACATCTCATACAAAACCTTTATTATTCCTACCAAATATGCATTGTCTTACACTTCTTAAAATTGAATTCCATCTTCCAGTTATGGCTTATTTGCCCATACAATCAGTTTATTCAAGTCTCTGTAACTGTATACAGCCTTAACATAACATAATTTCACGGATGAAAAAAAACCACAAGGGTCTATTAAAGGTCATCCGCATCTGTCAAAACCCACCCACAAAATGCATCCATAGGATTATGTCCAATCATGCATCTACAATTTGAACCATACACAGGAATGTGTCAAAAACAAAAAGCATCATCATCAAGACTCATCAAAATCCAAATCAATCGTAATATACAATAATAAAAAAATGCATCCACAGGAATGAGTCCAGAATACCCCCCAAAGTTAACCCTGCCTCCCCATATAATCTAATCTGCGTTTGAAAACATTCAGATTTGGACTGTCTACTGTCTCAGGTGGCAAACTATTCCAGTAATCTACCACTCTATATCACTTGCTCACAATTGAACAATAATCCTGGTCTCACCAAAGTTACCAAGATAAACTATAGTGAACGCCTGTTTGTTTATTGTCGGCCTAGACTAACCAAGTTTGATCCAACATTTCGCCTTGGTTATAAATTAGGCCACTCCTTTATAGATTCATGATAGATAATGCGCACCTGCCTTCCAAACAAGTATTCACAGTAAACTGGCAAGACAGTAACTAGGCCCAATCATTTGTTTTGTTTACACTGCGCCTATTTCTATATTACCAAAATTAGTTACCTGATCAGTTAACTAACTTGCAACTGCACTGCCCACTATTTCTATAAACAAACTCAACGAATACTTAAACATAGAAATAAGCACACGAAATGCTTAGAGATTACAGGTCAAAAAAGCATGCTAGCACTGACACTGTTTATTTCAAGTAGGATACAATCTACAAGTTACAACACATCATCAAGTGCCTCATCAGGGTTCGGCTCCCAAAACGCATCTTATAATATAATCAAAGATTCAAGCACAACGAATCACGGAATGTTTTGTCAATTGCTGTTTGTACATTAAACTTTAGCAGAGAGAACCCTCATTCACCGCCTCTTTTGTCAAGGAATTAGAGCTGAACATAGTGTTTTTCTTTTCATCACGTTAAGTGATGTGTTTCTTACATGCCTTTAACTACACATGCTTACTCATGCCTTTAACTACATGAGGAAATCAAGCAGTTTCCTATAAATCAAAGCAGTGCCATTGTTGACCACTCGAAGACAGGTAATTCATTTTGAGCCTTTTCTAGTTTTTTTTGCGGTGTAAATCACGAAGATAACATCTGTCTCCTTCTGCGACCCTTTAGTTTCTCGTAAATTACCATCTTACTTACGTTAAATACACTGATAGTTCCGTAGGGATTATTTAATATTCGTTGTTGTTACTATTTATATTATTTTTCACACACTACATTGTTTATTCTTTACAGGAGACAGAGTTAAAATGCCTAGAGGATGCAAAATTTCGCCAGACAGTCTTGGTTATATATGTGGGTCAGTTACATTAAGACAATACAAGAGACAGTTGACTAAACATGTGAAGAAACTTTATGATCTGTACTTTGGATGTAAATTGGGTGACCAGGACAAACGATGGGCACCACACCTATGTTGTGACAGGTTTACAAGTTCCCTCTTTGCCTGGGTGAAAGGCAAAGGGCCTGGCCTCGTGTTTGGCATACCAATGGTCTGGAGTACCCAAAGGACCATCCAACGGATTGCTACTTATGCTTAACAGAAATTAAAGGTGGGTATTCAATATGTTTTCTTTCCTGGTCTTTAATATATTTTCAAGAGATGTATCAATTCAAAAGAAAAAATACATGCTCTGTTGTACTTCCATATTTCTGCGAGTGATCACAGCCAGTAATATTTATTTTTAGTCTGATTTGATTTTAATTCACTACAGGTCGAGACAGAAAAGGCAAGAAATCTATGATGTATCCAGATCTTGAGTCTGTTATTTTTCCAGTCCGATATTCAGGTGCTATTCCTATACCATATCGGCCTTTTGAACTACCTAAAGATTATACGAGAAACTCAGGCGATTTATAATCTCAAGATACATCATATGTGGCAATGCTTGAACCTGACAAGATACCACACCTCATCACCCAACGGTAACTTAATGATCTAGTTCGTGATCAAACACTTACGAAGCAACAGAGTGAACTCCTGGCCTCACGTCTGCAACAATGGAACCTGTTGGATGAACATGCTCGAATTACAGAATTTAGGAAGCGTTCTGCACATCTACAGCAATTCTTTACTTCTGAAAACAACTTGACTTATTGTAATATCAGAGGCCTATTTATTACCCTTGATCTGACCTATGAACCAAATGAGTGGAAGTTATTTATAGATGCTATAGATGCATCCGTATACAGCACAAAAGCGGTCCTGTTGCACATTGGGAACACCATACCTTCAGTTTCAGTTGCTCACTCAGTCATTTTAAGAGAGACATATGAGAACCTGGCTTTTATTCTAGACCGCATATGTTACAAGGAGCATCAGTGACCTATTTGTTCAGATTTGAAAGTAGTAGCCCTAGTTAATGGGCTACAAATTAAATACACCATAAACTATGGTCACCTTGGGAAACTATGACACCTGAGCCACTAGTTAAGAAAGAGAAAATCCATTTGCCACCATTGCATATAAAACTAGGCATAATGAAGCAATCTAACAAAGCACTGCAACATAACAAGCCATGTTTCCAGTACCTCAAAGCGATCTTCCTTAAAATAAGTGATGCCAACTTAAAGAAAGCACATTCTTAGGCCCTCAGATTCGCCAACTTATAGCTGATGAGGACTTAGAGGTGACAATGGATGAAACTGAGCTAGTGGCCTGGCATGCATTCAAAGGACTTCTGGGAAAGTACCAAAGGGCCCCAGCGAGAGCGTATAGTGGAGAGCCTAATCAAGTGCTACCAAGATCTCGGATGCAATGTCACTGAAGATACACTGTCTTCATTCTCATCTGTCCTTCTTCCCAGAGAATGCAGGAGGTGTGAGTGATGAACATGGAGAAAAGTTCCATCAAAATATAGCTTCAATGGAAAACAGGTATAAGGGAAAATGGAGCCACGCTATGCTGGCTGACTTTTGCTGGAACCTGAAGTCTGACACCCGAGACATCTTATAAACGAAGCGGTAAATACTAAAATGTAGGTTAATACATTTTATAATGGTAACAGATATGCTGATTCATTCTATATTGATAAATTAATTACAATGGGCACATTTAATCTTACTTTGAGAGCGAAATACATTTAAGGTATCGTGGAAATCGGTATCAATTGCATAATTATTAAATCGGCAATTTACAAGAAAATGTGACGTGATAGGAAATATTTATTAAAAAATTTGATCTCAACATACTTGACTTCATAATAAAATGAATATGAAATCTATGTATTTTTTACAATGAGATTTGTTGTACAGTGTAATTTATCTGTCTTTACTCAAACACTTCCAATTTGAATAACGTGCATGGAAGAAAGAAATTTTACTAACTTTCCTGGTTTAGATGCTGCTGCTAGTTAGAGGAAGTGACCGTCGTCACTAATGTAAAAGTATATTTGCAAGGGCTGATTCAATTCTTGCAAGCATACTTTTACCATGGTGTGGTATATAGGGCACAGAGGTGGATAAGGGATAGATTTCTCTTCAACCTGGATTCCATGGGAAACAATAATATGTTTATAGATGACTTTGTTGTGCTTTAAACCAATTACGGAATCAAAATGCAATTTTATCAATGCAGATAAATGTTATGATGTACACCTCTCAAGATCTGGAGGTTATTTTACCATTTTCAACCACGTTTTCCATGAGGCAGAATTTTTAACGCTACTACTAATTAAGGTTGAAAATAAAGTCAGACGTGTGGCACTTTAAAAACACCCGCGTTTTAACATCATAAATGATGAAAAATAAAAACAAAAGAGGCAAAAAAACCCGTAACATTGTGTCCTATGTAGTTTTGTAGTTCGTGAACATAAAAGAGTCCTTACTCTATTATCAACTCTTTTTTTCTGACCAGAGGCACGAGAAAGATTTATATCTCAAGGGGTACGTGCACTACAAAAAGGTTAAGAACCACTGATTTAGGCAAACAAGAAATCCACTTCAGAACATACTGCGAAATCGCTTAACCACCTCTTGAGCTGGCCAGGAAACGTCTTCGTGTATAAAGTCAACGGCTATTCAGTCATACATAATGATGTTCATAAAACATTATATTGAGAGAGAGATTTAACAATGATCCATTAAAAATATTTAAATAAAGCCGCATATTCATATGCTATATTCATGCGAGAGATGACCCGAATATTCGCATTCGCAAATGTTCTCCGGCAAACAAAGATTTAGGAGTATTGCCGCTTAGTCAATTTATAAATCTTGGCATCCCGTCTCAAACCAGAGAATAGCGGATAGTCAATTATAACTAGAATAGGAATAGGAAAGAATAGATAGAGAGATAGAAACCTACTCCAGTTTTTAGGAAGAATATTTACTGATAACGGTTTGAACGCCTCATAAATACCAATACTACTTTCGAACTTTATCATGCTAGATATACTACCTAAAATGGACAGAGATAAGCCTGACCTTAAGGCAACCAGCATCTTTTTTCAAACCTCTTATTCCTTCAGCCTTCAGCATCTATTCGTTTTTTACTATCACATTTGTACACGAGACTCACAGTGATACGTGGGACAGAGGTCACGACAAACTGTTATAGTTATAGTTAGAGACAAGCGACACATTGTGGTTCGGATTCCACGTTAAGCTGTAGGTCCCATGACTAACTAAGTCCACTTTTGTCTCCGACTATTGTCTTCGCTCTCCTATCCTAAAACCTTCTTCTTACTCTCCGTCTCACTACTAACCGCCGTACTCACAGTGCTTGGAGCCTACTCTGGCTCTAGACAGTAGGACTATGGGGGTCTATAAAGGAGTACCGGGCCTCCTCCCCTCCCTCCTTGGCCACTCCATGAGCGGCCAAGGAGGGCGGGGGTAGGGTCGTCGAGAGAGCTGTTCTTTGTCTCCCACCTCTCTTTTCATTTCATTTCATTTCATCAGACTGATTTACTCAGTTTGTACGCTTGCTTGTTCGCTGCGAACTGGTAAAGGCTATCTCAGGTAAAGGAGGAAAAGTTTTAGGTAGGACCTAAAGAAAATGCCTCCTCAAAAAAACTTCTAAAAAGAAATATATGCTCTCCTGGGGCTAATTGGAGATTCCTCCTCTTCCTCTTAAGCGAAGTAACCCCTCCGATGGGGTTGCCCTTCCGTATTCTTTATTTTTGGCTCTTTATTCATACTTTTTACCTCAAACTTACTTCTTACTAGCACTACATAACTTGGTCACCGGCAAGGTCTGAGTTGCAGTTGGTAGTAAGGTCGTCCGTTTCATGTCTCGCAGCACTACTACTTAGTCGAGTGTTGCCCTCAAGAGACTTTTCACTGGCCAGATTTGCGATGAGGGAAGATAAAATTTGCAGCCAAGAATTTGATTTATATAATATCTAATAATCCAATTCTAGACTTCAATAAATTGCTTTATTGTTTATTATTCATTGACTTTAGTAAAGGTATTATATCAAATTAACCTCTTAATGGTTTAGCATACCTCATGCATGGGTGGAGTTGATGAAAGGTGTTGGTAGCATGTAGGTAAAAATTTTTGTTCTATCTTTCAGCAGAATTATTAAAATATCATAAATGAAATTATAATTTATCCAATTTTGTAGGGCTAAAATTCGTACGGAGATATATTTGCCATTGCAACCAAATGATAAACAATCCATTCGCATCGGCGAAAAACACATTCGAAACATCACAACATATTTCTCGTAATCCTATATCTCTTATATATATATATATATATATATATATATATATATATATATATATATATATATATATATATATATATTCTCGGAGTTCCTTTTAGCTGTGAACCATTATATTTGCCATAATTTATTACTCGATCAAATTAAGTTAACTTTAATACAAATCGACGAAATTATTTATTTTTGTCTTTCATTTTTTTTATTTAACCGAATTTTAAATAAAAATAATATTGAGAGAAAAGAATGAATGAATGCAATGGAGGGGGGACTTGGCATGAATAAGGTGGAAATAAAATGTTGTGAATTATCGCAGTTTAGGGGTCACTCAAAATTTCTATATAGAAATACCAGGCAATGGCTTCGCAATTTTATTCATAAAATCACTATTAAGTTTAGCCTGAAGGAAAAGGAAAGGATAGAAGATTCCTGGCACTTTCCTTTTCCTAATAAAACGAGGCGAATTAAGACCCCCTGCAGTCTACCTACCCCCATCTCCCCCTCTACCGCCCACATCCTTATTTTTCGTGAAAACATTGTTGTAGTTGACATCTGTAGGATCGCGTCACTTTCTAGCCCCACCGACGGCAGATGCATTTCACCCCCCCCTACCCAATGCTTGCAGCTATACACCCCCCATACACATCACTCCCTCCATCTTCACCTCCTTCTTCGAAGATTTCTCCTTCAACCCACAGGAAAAGGAAGAAGAAAAAGGATGTCTCCCATTGTGCCCCCAAATGTGTGCGCGCACACCCATCAGCCCCAAATATGCCCTCCACACATCATCACACACACTTCGCGTATTTTAAGCTCTGTGCACCCCGTAGGAAAGGAGAAAAAGATTTGTAAAGTGGTGACGTCATTTCTAAGTAGATATGTCACAACCACCCCCACTTCGATGCAACCCTGGTGTTGGACCACCCCACTTAGATGCAACCCTGGTGTTGGACCACCCAACTTGGATGCAACCCTGGTGTTGGACCACCCCCACTTGGATGCACCCCTGGTGTTGGACCACCCCACTTGGATGCAACCCTGGTGTTGGATCACCCCACTTGGATGCAACTCTGGTGTTGGACCACCCGACCTGGACTCAATCCTGGTGGGGTTTAAGCTGCAATTGAACTTCCACTTCCAACCCATTGTATGAACCGCTACTACAGCGAGAGGGGATGTTATAAAACAAACTCCCCTAGCATGCAACAGCTTCCCTCCCCCTCAGGACAGTCCCACAGGGGTGGTACCATCGGTGGGCTCCTACAGCGCCGGTGGCTGTAGGATCGAAGGCTTTCTCCCAAGCGGTCGGGGATGCCATCTGCTCTTCCAGAGGACCAATGCCACAGCAACAACAACAACCTCTCATGGAACCAGAGTAGTCCTTCAAAGACCCCCGCCATCCCCTCCAAAGGGAGAACGCAAGATTATATGGAGAAGAGCGTGGCGAGGGATTGGTGGGTATGGCGTGAGCGGCACAGATTACAATCCCCCACCCGATACCCACCGGTGGTATTGAAATATGGGTCGATTACCCCGTAGAGTTATCATCGCCCCTCGGTGGAAAGGCCTCGAAATGTCGCGTGCTCGTAGATTAAAAGCCTCTGGACAGAAATGGAGATTCCGAGCGCTTTCATCTTTATTGGCGAACATCTCGCACAATTGGCAGGATCCATCGACCACGAACAAGCACCGTACACACCAAGACTCGTGCACAATCAGGCCCCAGATCCTTGAGTTGCAGCCTCGGTAAGGTCCATCTCTAAGGGCGACAGCTTCGAGGAACTCCGCAGATCGGGGGATGGGGTGCTCTCAGGGATCTACCACTGTGCTGTGTATCTGTTACGTGGAAAATATGTGGGGAAATGTCTGGTTTCTGGTGACATTGCCTGTATCAGTCCCGGGCGCGGCATTTTCATGTGTTTGCGGTGATGACCGCATCGGAACCATGCCAGGGTGACCCGTGTGTGACGTGTAATGGATTCTTACTCTGGTGTGTCTGAATAGTTGACGAAGGATGCTGTTTGGTCTCTGAATAGAGAGGGGTGGGGGTGGGGGGGGGTACGATGAAGAGAGTAAATCCCGCTCTTAATTTGGAAGGTGTTTACGTTTTTCCCCCCACAAGGGGGGCGGTGACACGTTTGTAGATCCCCATAGGGATTCTGGTCTGGTTCCATGGAGGGGAGATGTGAGTCCATAAAGAAAGTCACGACTGCTCTGTCGCCGAGACGACCCCGGGTGGAACAGTTAGTCTGCGTTTGCTGTTCCCCCTCAAGGGGGCATGCTGGGGGAACGGGTGGACTAGGGAGAGTCACCCCTACCACATCATTACAAGTGGCCTACTTGGAGTATGGATACTCTCTCGCTTTTTCACTTACTCTAACTTCACCACTATCTAGCCAGTCGCTCCTGAGTCACGCACCCTCATTAGTATTCGATTTTTTTTAATGCAGTGCAGGGCTGGGCGCGTGGCACTATTTGGCACTGCCAGAGAATGCGAGAGGCACTTCTCGAAGCTCAACTTTATTATTGTGCCTGGCGTACCTTTACTTAAGCCAAATGGAGAGCCTACGAGTAGGCCAATGAAGCCTATATGCAAACTTATATGACCATACAATATCTTCCTCATCTATAAGTAGACATTACCGAACCTCAAAGTGGCCTCGGTAATCCTCCACAAGAAGACATCAGTGATCATCTAAATAGGTCTCAGTGATCCTCCTAAGAAGCCTTCGTAAGCCTCCAAGTGAGTCATACGAGCTAGACTAAATATTTCGCGAGCCTCCGAGTGTGCATCAATGAAGCTACAAATAGGCCATTACCTCTCCAAATTAAGCATCATAACTCCAAATTAGGTCTCCATAGGCGACCAAATAGGCCAAACAAACATCTTAACAAAAGCAATTTCTGTCACCAAATCGGCTTTTAGACTCCAATAAGACTGTTAGCTTCAAACTACTCCATCCTAGACTTCTAGTGAGCCTGTGTGCATGGTATGATATATATATATATATATATATATATATATATATATATATATATATATATATATATATATATATATATATATATATATATTACTTTTTCTCACATATCTATTTTCTTTGTTTTCTGCGTTCTTTCTATTGCACGTCTCTCTCCTTTCTGCACTGGACAAGCAGCCGCTGTCACGTATGATCTCCAGTGGTAGGCACTTACGCGAATTTCTTCCCTGTTTCAAATAGGCTTTGAATCAAGTAGGCTCGTGATGAAATACGCCTTAAAATAAGTAGGTTCTAAATCATAAAGGCTCTTAAATAAATAAACTCTTAATCAAATAGACTAGGAATAAAATAAGCTCTTGATAAAATAGACCTTGAATTAAATGAGTTCTGATTCAAATATGCTTTGAATAAAAAATATTCTGAATCTAAAAAAATCTTAAATAAATAGCCTCTTATTCATTAGTATATGAATAAAATAGGCTCCAATCCGAATTGCTCTGAATTATATAGAGTCTTGATCAAATAGGTTTTAAATTAAATAAACCTGAATCAAACAGTCTCTGAATGAAATGGCTACTGAATTAAATAGACTCTGAATCAAATAATTCCAACTATTGAAGAATCTTTTCCCGCCATCGAGTTGCGGGAGGCGTCTGACCAAAACCTAAATTTCTCCAGTTGTCATGACAACGCACGCGATTCCTTCTCTTTTGTTACATCGCAAAATGACGAGTCTACCCCAATCCTCTTCCCGCCATTGACCGAATTCCATCCTCACACGTGTCCTTCGCTGGGTCGTCTTCCGGGTTTATTTATGCATAAAGGTGATGAGTTTAGAATTTATGTAGTTTTTCCAATTCTCTTGTTTCTTAATGCAATGTGCTATGCTCATTTCCACTTCAGAACTTTGATTGTTTGTTTTTTTACAATATCTGTCTCTCGCCTTTATGTTCTTATCCATGTGTTTCATTTATGGTTCCTGAGAGTCCTTCCTCCAAGTTAGCCTCAGTTTATGTCCTTTTTTATGTTCTGGGTCGAGGTTTCGATTTGATAATTCAAGATTTCTGAGCTGCAATGATTGAGCAATTTGCGCCTAAGGCTAAACTTTCCTGTCGCTCTCCACCCTAATATCCTTCTTCTAATAGTGTACTTTCCCATTCTCCCACTAGGTGTCGCAAGCTGTCCTAAGCAAACTTAGTGGTGTAGTGCTTTGAAATTTGACCGTCGATTCTAATTGTACTTACGTTTGTACTGTTATTGATTATTATTGTCGTTTTTTTAATAAAATGTTTAAATGCGAGATTGATAGGCTTGTGATAATTCGGTGATAATTGATTCTAATTCTTCTCGCTTTGATGTAAATAATAATATAGCATCTACCAAGCTTAAAAGCCTCCCATTAATTCTACTTCCCTTTTTACTCCACTCCAAATCTCCCTGAGCACTCCTTTAAGAAGTATGAAAGAGAGAGAATCCTGATGCCTTATTAATTTTTTTTATTTTATTGGTGACGAAATGCAGCCTATATGAAGACAATCCATGGCTATATTTGTAAAGCTATGTCAATGTAGGCTTTGTTAATTTTTTTGTGTCTGTAGTGCTCTTAGAAGTGATTTAGTGTTTAGTGAGTTAAAGGTATTCGAGCTACTCATTGCTATTGGATGCAATCCTTTGTTTGGTGTGAATAAAGAGCATCCCCGAGGCATGTCAGGTGCAGTGTGAAGGCGTGGCTACTTATTGCTATGCTAACATGTATTGTTCCTTCTTTTCATTTTACTTAAGTGGGAACAATGATGTTCGTTTAGTTCTCTTAAGTTCTTGTTCTAGTTCGAGGAATACTTGGTGATAGCTTGGTGTGTCCGAATATTCTCCGCAGTCATTACAGTCAAATTTGGCAGCCAGTCCTCTAAGCCCTCTGCTCCTGAGCTCATCTCGCAGACTCTTCAATCAATACATCTGATGAAACTTCACTGCGAATCTTCCTATAACTTAGGTTAGACATTTACAGCAGTTGATTTAGAGTTTGAATTTAAAATTTGTACTT
Source organism: Ceratothoa steindachneri (assembly GCA_963969495.1). Classification (NCBI taxonomy): domain Eukaryota; kingdom Metazoa; phylum Arthropoda; class Malacostraca; order Isopoda; family Cymothoidae; genus Ceratothoa; species Ceratothoa steindachneri. The sequence goes on along the minus strand of OZ018333.1, from coordinate 115,816,909 downwards.
GCTAATTTAGCTCTAATGATTATCCAAAATCCTTTGTTCAGAAACAAGTAATTTCTTAATAAAAATATAACCTTTGGCTCCATTTGGATGGTCTTAGGATGACATGAGACGAAGAGATTTAAAAAGAGTTGGATTCATATTTTGTATCAAAACCTAAAGAATTTTACAAGCGGGGCATTTATAAGCTTGTTAACGATGGATTGCGGCTATATGAAGCAATGGAAGTTATGTTTATGATTAACTATTTCTAGAGCATTAAGTTTGTTTGTTTGTTGTTTCATTCATAATATATACCTTAAAATCGGGACATTATTTTCGTTCCAATTTGATAGTTCTTGAATATGGTAAAAAGAATGAAAGGACTGCTAACTAGAAAGAGGAGAAATAGATTGAATAAGTCTTCCACGAACATTGGGAAAATAAATTTAATATCAGCGAAGAGGCGAATGAACAAGTAGACATAGAGTTTGAAAATATAATAATTAACGAACTAAACTAAAACATCCAAGGGAAGTTTTCCAACCACAAAGATAGCTAAAGATAGTAGGAGCAGTGATAGCAAGAGAAGAACAAGAAAGTGCCCTCAACTCCATACAGAAAGCACCGGACCACTCGGGATTAACTAAACTAAACCATACCGATGCCCTAAGGTGTATTCTTGAGGGAAATATGAACATCTCTAACACCTGCCTAAATCCAGACTACGAGTCAGATGGATGGAGTCTCTATAACCGATCCGGAGAAGCCTTCCACGAACAAAGAATGCTATCGGCCAATCTTACCCCCTTTAATTTGATGGGAAGCTATTCGACTAAGTTATTAATAGAAGGCTCGCGGAACACCCGGAATATAACTTACTCTATAATAATCAAATTTTGGCTTTAGTAAGATCAGAAGCACCTAAATGGCGGGTCGTTTAACGTTTAATAACTTAGAAAATCACTCAAGCTTAAAATAAACACGGGAATTATGTGGAAATATTATGTCACGATGTCGCCGAGGCATTATGTAAAGTATTACGAAGGTGGCATGCAATAAAAAATTCTTAAATTCGGCCTACTTGAAACTTTATAAAATATTCTCTGTAACTATATCATTGAGGAGAACGCATATATACAGGGTGTTCAATATAAATTGACGATTTTTAATGTTTGCTTTCTCCAGGAAATTGTTGTTATATCGGTGAACAGTTAATGGCGTTAGATAGCAAAAATCTTTTGAGAAAAAGCTAACTGACATGGAGGACTGGAAGCAGACTCAATATTGGAAAAGAGTTACCTATACCCTGGTGATTCGCCCCTGGTATACAAATGCTAACAAAATGACTGGTGCTCAATGCCTTGTTAACACTAAAATGCTGTGAGACGTGACATGGACACCTGCAACGGAGACTACTTAGCCAAGGCCAATAGTAAAGTACAGAGCAGAGAAAAATTATGACAGCCAATGCCACAGAGAACCGCTTGGCAAAGGTAAAGAAGCTCCTGAACAAGCTGAAGCATCTTGTTGAGCAAGGGTCGATCTGATTCTTATCAGATGAAAAGAACTTCTGACAGGTCCAGTTCACAACACCTTGAACAACAGGTGACTTATCTATAATCCATGCGACGTTCTACGTATCATGAAGATCAAGTTCCCCAAACTTTTATGCTCTGTGAGTGTCTCCAGTGAGAGTGACGCTATGTCGCCCCACATCTTTGAGAAAGGACCTTGGCTCAATTCAGGCGGCTATGCGGAGTTGATGGAGATTGTGGTTAAACCTTAGCTTGAGATGGTTGCTTCTGCAAGCCCCTAACCTCCAGAAAGAGTCAGAAGTGGTTGTCGGAGAATTTTTACGACTTCAACATCCAAGCTTTCTGGCCTCCTAGATCTCCCGGGTGTAATCCCATTGATTAATAAGTGGGGGCCGCAGTTGAGAAAGACACCCACTGCTCTGCCTGCGACACCAATGCTGAACTGTTAGAAAAGATCAAAAAAGTGTTCGAAGATCTTCCCAGGGACACAGTGAGGAACGCATGCGCCAGGTTTCGGAGCTGTGTTGCCTACCAGCCATAATCTAGTTGATATTTCAGAAAAAATTGAAATACATTTATTTTGGCTGAGATATTGTAGGTTTTTTTCTTTTATGGAAACCTTTAAATTTAGCCTGAACACCATGTAAATATAAGGTCAACGGACGGGACAAAATTTCTCTTCCAAGCAGGACTCCCACTAGGAGAATGGCTAAGAACGCCCCTATACTTAATATACACAGCGGGTATCATAACACCAAGCAACACTTCTACTCTTAACATACGAAACGCGGACGACATCAATCAAATCACAAATGTCCATACAAGAACACAAAGTTGCAACCTCTCATGATTGTAGAAAGTAAGAATCATTAATGAAAACAATGCTAAATGGAAGATCCGCACTAATAAAGGAAAATTCAAAATAGTTCCCATAGGAAGACACAAACTCTCAGCTATGAAAAGAGATAAAATATATCTCTAAACCACAGAGCGAGTACAACGTGCTCTGAATGGGGATCACATCCATGTGATAAAGGGAGCACATCACAGTGCTGATCCCAAGAGCAAGGGTGGCAGTCAGAACTGTTTACGCATTCAGAAAACAACGAGAAAAGAGTAAAGGAAAACTCTACCTAAGGATGATAATGGAACAATGGAATATACAACTTCTGCCCTTTTTTGCGTACCAAAAAAGCAAAAATTAAATATACAAAGTACAAAATAAGTACACATTTTTAAAAATTCTTTAGATCCCATCTGGCGACTAGCAAATACACATATCTAATTATAGGAAGAAAACTGTAGCTGTGGATACAAGAAGAGTGACATCGAGAAACGAGAACATACCCAATAAATAAAGTATTAGGTAAAGGAGCGAGGAAACTAAAAGAGAAAATGAAGGGTAACCAGGAAGGATCTATGAAGACACTTGTATAAAAGAACAAAGAAGATTTAAGCAATGCAAGATTTTCAAGCCACATGAATAAATTAGAAAGGTCTAGAATTTAGCCCACTATGAATAAAAAATGAGTCTTATAAAAGAAGAAATTAAAACAAGAGTGACATGATAGAAAATGCCCTCATTTACCGAACATGATTTCAAAAACCCGAACTGGGAAAATATGCCCTCATTCGATCGATCATACAAGATTTGGACCAAATTGTAACTAAAATATGAACTAAACAAATCGAACCATAATCCCCATTATATAGATTAAATCACCACCTAAAAACATGTACATAACAATATATAAAAAAAACAGAAAACTAATATAATATATAAAACAAAAAACAGGTCGAATTTTTCTCTCCAGGGAGGACTCTCTCAACGACAATGATGTGAAGCTGAAATAATACTAAATCTATCATAGTCAAACAACAAAAAAATCACGAAAAACAGGGATTATCTTGATTTACAGGTGCCTTGTACCTCTACGCCAGCTTGCTATTGTACTTTACCTACAATCTACACTTTGGTCCTTGTCCTAACCTCGCCACTTTCAATGCAGGAAATCACGCCCCTTCCCCTCGCAGCCCCAACGCGGATTTGCAATTTAGTTGCAGCTGCAAAATGAGTCAAGAAAGAACGAAATTTTCTGCGCAAAATTCATTAAGCGCCGTAAGGAAGGGGAAAAGAAAGACGGCATTGGTTATTTTGGCTACTTTTACAAGATGCTAACTGAGTTCTCATCATCTTCCTAGAGTTAGTCTATCTTGAGGAAACATGTGAAAATTACATTGGCGTCATGGTCAGAGACACTGGTAGACCTAGGGGGAGGGGCGATCCGCCCCGTGCGGCATTTTTTTAATGAATTCAAATCAATTCCGCCAATATTTTCTTTTACAAAGTCTAGTGAAAAATATTATTTTCGCCATAAGTTTAAAAATAGATTTTAGTGGATTTTGAGATGAATGGTGCAAATATGAGAGGTTGTGCTGTATAGAGGAGCAGACAATCCTACGACCACCCTGGTCACCACAAACGCTAGGTAAGCCCTTGGTCAGAGACTATGTAGGTGGGAAAGCTCTATAAACAGAGTGGAGGCAGTAAGGTATGATTCCGTCCGCGAGAGAAGTCCTGCTGAAAGCGAAAGGAACAGAGCATGTAATATGAATTGAGATTCCTGTATAATATTTTCAGCATCATTAAAACAGTAAAAATCTAATGCCGTATATCTCTATGCAGCTAGGGTGGAAGTACAGTTGTTTGAAAAATTAAATACTTCCCTAACGAACTCTATTAATCACTGTCTTTGCCTCCGCTCAAGTTTCAACAAAAAGGGTGCGTGAAAGCTTTAATATGGATGTAGTTCGTAAAGACAAGAGTTTATGGTCCACACATAAATAGTTCTCACATTAACGTACAAGTGAGCTCATCAGAGATGCAGTGAGGATGCTAGAAGCTACTTTTTATGCAGTGATTGATATAGCTGTAATGTCAATGGAGGAGAAGTTCAAGTGATTGGGCTAAACTAAGATGTTTGGTGTGTTGTGAAATTCACCAATATGACTAATGTAGAAATGGAACAAATGTATAATAATAATGATTGTGAGGGAGGTTTTATACAGGTCTTGCAACAACCTCGGGCGGGTCGGCGTCTATCTAAATTCTCGTGAAGGGCTTAAACATTGGCCCTGGAGAATCACAATTAAGACCTACAAATGCCGGGCATCGAGCTATTAACACCCACAATATGGACCCCAGTATGAGTAAAGCACCATATAAAAGTCAATAAATACAGAAATGTATAAAAATTCCTCCAGTAAATAATATCTATTCACCAGAGAAAACTTTGTATACAATATTGTACATTCTCTATAATTAAGACCCGGAGATCTGCGCGCTCAACTGCCTGAGATCGTTATGATTCGTACTGGTTTCGAAAATATTGACCGGAGGGCGATATTCACCCTGGTTCAGGATAAGACTAGGAACCAGAGATGGAAGTTTGGGTTGCTGCAGTTTCTGAATTCTCAGGTGGAAAAATTCTTAACCTACATAATAGTGAAGGTCTGGGATCGGGTTACTCCTGTCGTAGCAATAATCCGCGAAACAATTGATTAGTTAAAAAAACAAACAACTAAATAAGCTATTATATGAGACTACTGAAATGCCTCGCAATGTTCTTTGGTTATACCTATGTCGTTTTCTTACACAATTCTCCATACCCCAAGTTTGCTGAGGGAGGGGAAGGGGGCGAGGGGAGCTGGCCTCGATCGGTGTTCTGTTTTCCTTCATCACAAGTATGTTCGGTCTTTTCCGATATGGTACGTCTTCAGAACGTTCGCAAGATCCTCCTTTGAGGTATTTCGCTTCCGCCTGACACACACACATACACATACACACACATACACATACACACATATATATATATAGATAGATAGATATATATCGCTCTTGAATTAATCTCTCACTAGCGATCCTCTCTCTCTCTCTCTCTCTCTCTCTCTCTCTCTCTCTCTTGGCTGCTGTTTGGCACCTGCTTAGTGCTTGCACGTGGATTTGTGCCCGAAGTGCCAAGTAATGCCAAGAATGTCGCCCTCGAGTGCTGCGAGCCACCGGTGGTCAAAGAAATAATAACTGAAATTCGTGTCTTCCTCCTGACAGGCCAAGAGGGAGTGACCTGCTGGATTAGGGGGAGATGCGACCCCTCCAACACCGGACGACCCCCTGGATGCTCCCATTTTGACTTTTATGGCATACATTTTCAACCCCCCCTTTTCCCTGACCCCTTTTCTTTGGTTGGGTCATGCCCTGGTTGGTTTTCGCTCTTAGCCCCAGGGCCAGATCTCCCATCCAAGGAGGGGGATGATAACATGAAGGGGTAACAGGGGGTTTGGGGGCATAACGCTGGAGGGAAGCCAAGAAACTGCCTCCAGATGAGTCATGGAAGAGTTGCCGGAGGCCGCCATTTATTGATCTATTTGGCGACTGGACGGAGGGGTTATCCCCCCCTCCCTACGAGCTTTCATTCCTCTTAAAGAGGGGGTTTAAAGCTATATTTTACTCTCTGCCTGGACTACCTAGGGGTTGAGGGAGGATCAAGAGGGGCTGGAGCGGACTGCGAATCTTCTCCATAACCTAGTATGTGGAGGGGGGTGGATCTGCTGCCCCCTAACATCATCCCTCTCCATCCATTCTCCCTCCACCTCCTTTTCCAGCTTTCTCCCTAGACATCTCCCCTTGCCTGCGTCCGTTGACGTCATCAGAGATGCTCGAGGGATGATGTCTCAACCGTGCTGCCGCACAAGCTGGGCGGCGGGGGGTAGCTGGTTGTTACAGGGGACGCTGTTTCTCGGCCCCTCTCTTTTCACCGGAGGGAGCAAATAAGCCTTATTCGTGGGGAGAAAGGGGGGAAGTGCGGAATATCACATCCAAAATAATGGTCGAGTCTAATTCGATCTGATTATAAACAGTAGGTTACTGTAATTTGGCGTAATGGCGCCGCCAGACAGGATCTGGCTAAACTAGTCCGCATCTTGACACGATTAATGGAGACCAAGGACCTGGACGATGTCCAAATCTACAGAATCTGGAGCCGATAGTCAAGAGTCCTTCAAGGTTAATTACACTTGGAAGTGACGTCATAAAAATTGCCTGACCTTATACTCCGTCTGAACCAAATGTGGGCTGGCCATGCTCGTCTCGAGGTCGAAAGAAGAGGAAAAAATGCTTTATTTTTTTTGCCCTTCACAATATATCCTTCCCCCTCCAACACCAATTGGTAAATTCCTCGAATCCCCACTCACGAAGTGGTGGGATTCGAGGAATTTACTCGGTTTTGAAAATCTAAGAGTCATGGGAAATATTTATTTCTCGTTGTCTGTCTGTCTGTCTCTCTTTCTCTTTCTCTCTCTCTCCTTCGTAAGCAGAGAGTAGTCATTCACGGACAAGCGTCAGAATGGACTCCTGTGAGTAGTGGTATTCCTCAAGGTTCTGTCCTTGGACCTTTGCTTTTTAGTATGTATGTTAATGATGTAGATGTTGACTTTCTGTCCAAAATGTCTAATTTCGCAGATGACTGCAAGTTAGGAAAAGCTATAATAACTGAACAAGATGTTTTAGAATTTAAACATGATATTGATAAGATAGCACAATGGTAGGTCCAAAGGGAACTGCACTTAAATCTTGATAATTGTAAAGTGCTGCATGTGGGATATAAAAACCCAAGAGCAGAATATACACTTTTTAATCAAATAATTACATAATTGATAAGAAAAAAAATCTTGGAGTCGATATATCAAATGATCTTACGTTTTCTCGGCACTGTATTGAAGCTTTTCAACTATACCAAGTGTCAATTTAGTTGTAAAAATAAAAATAAAATTTTAACTATGTATAATGCATTGGTAAGGTCACAATTAGAGAACTGTGTCCAGGTCTGGTCACCATACCTACGAAAGGATATTGACAGATTGAAAAAGGTACAAACTAGTGCTACCAAATTAATACCAGAATTACGAAATCATAATTATGAGACAAGACTAGAAAGGTTAAACTTATCCAGGCTAGAAACAAGACGATTGAGAGGAAAACTAAAAGAAGTGTTCGAAACCTTGAAAGGAATAGATAACGTAGACTATTCTACTTGGTTTGAACTGAGCAAAAATTACACAAGAAATAATGACATGTAAATCGCGCCCAAACATCTTTGAACTACAATAATTTATGTGGAAACTTTTTTTTTTCATACAAAATTGTAAACATCTAGAACTAGTTATCTGAAGAAGTGGTGTCTAGTATTCACTTGTAAAACTAGACTGGACCAAGTAATTAAAAACGAATATATTAAACGACAAATCCTTTTGAATGTTGACACGAAACAAAGAAAGAAAAAAGAGTATGTTGTAATTTCAGATTATTAAGATATGTCAGTATTTTATTTTTAATATTTTAGCAAGTTTTTGTTTATACTATTCTGTTCTCGCTTTCCTAGTAAAATTTCCTGGTCGTGTATATTTCTCAACATTACCAGGTATATATTTCACTTTTCCAAGACCGGAAACCGTTGGTAGAGGTGGGTGGGCAGAAACCTCAATTTACGATTCTATGCTTTATCCCTAGTCTATGCTTTATTCCTAGTCTATGCTATATTCCTAGTCTATGCTTTATCCCTAGTCTATACTTTATCCCTACTCTATGCTTTATCTCTAGTCTATGCTTTATCCCTAGTCTATACTTTATCCCTAGTCTATGCTTTATCCCTAGTTTATACTTTATCCCTAGTCTATGCTTTATCCCTAGTATTGTATATAATTACAAATTAAACATAAATAACTTAATTTAGGATCCTATGCTTTATACCTAGTCTATGCTTTATCCCTAGTTTATATTTTATCCCTAGTCTATGGTTTATCCCTAGTATTATATATAATTACAAATTAAACATAAATAACTCAATTTAGGATCCTATGCTTTATACCTAGTCTATGCTTTATCCCTAGTTTATACTTTATCCCTAGTCTATGCTTTATCCCTAGTATTGTATATAATTACAAATTAAACATAAATAACTTAATTTAGGATCCTATGCTTTATACCTAGTCTATGCTTTATCCCTAGTTTATAATTTATCCCTAGTCTATGCTTTATCCCTAGTTTATATTTTATCCCTAGTCTATGGTTTATCCCTAGTATTATATATAATTACAAATTAAACATAAATAACTCAATTTAGGATCCTATGCTTTATACCTAGTCTATGCTTTATCCCTAGTTTATACTTTATCCCTAGTCTATGCTTTATCCCTAGTTTATACTTTATCCCTAGTCTATGCTTTATCCCTAGTATTGTATATAATTACAAATAAAACACAAATAACTTCGTTGTAATGGGCCAAAATGGTCTCTTGAAGTACTTACTTTCCTAGTAACTCTCTCTCTCACTCTCTCTCTTTACCTCTCTTCCTCCATCCATCCCCCTCCCTCCTTACCCCTATCTTACTTTCCCTTATTTATCTCCCTCTGCCTTTATTTTTCCTACTTATTTCTCTCCTTTTCCATTTCCCTTCTTTTTCATATCTCTTTCTACCTCTTTCACTCAACTTTGCTTTCTATCTCCCTTCAATCTGCCTCTTTCTGTTTTTCTACCTTACTCTTTCTAGCTCTCTCTATCTACCTTTCTCCACCTCTCTCATTCTATATATTCATCTCTTTTACTACAGCTCTTTCTTTTTTCTCTTTACTTCTCTCTATTCCTTTCTCTCCCCCTCTCCTCTTAGACAGAAAAGTTATCAGCAACGGGGGCCTGTTCCCCCTGGAGACGCGCAGGTCAAGAGCGGCTGATTCAAACTTTTAAGATCATGCGAGGAGTTGAAAACGTCGATCACAGGAGGTCGTTCACGTTGAACGCAAATGCTACATGTAACCATGGGTAACAAACTGGAATTACCGCAATTCCATACTAGCATTTGAGGCAACTTCTCGTACGGAATGTGGAACCGTCTACCTCCAGAAGTGGTGAACAGCTCGTCAGTCGAACAGTTCAACTTGACGAGATAATCCACGATTTGACCTAGATAGTACCACCTTGATAGAGATTATATTATGGGTATAGTTTAGAAGCAAGCAGATAGGTTTCAACTTTTCTATATACATTTTTTGATTGTGTGTGTGGGGGGGGAGGGGGGCCACGGCACAATCAGATCTCTTTTCCGCTCCCCTGGCCATGGCCCGCAAAGGCGGATGGGAGAGGTGGGTTGGGAGAGGTGGGCTGGGAGAGCCCCCATCTATGCTGTTTTCTCTTAAGCTATCGGTTAGTGCCTTCCTAAAACAGTACCCCCACGGTATGGTCAGCAATGTCCTTTGAGGTACTACTTTTCCTTGTAAACCTCTCTTTCTACGTCTATCTTTCTGTTCCCCTCTCACTTTACCCCTCTCTCTCTCTCCATCTCTCTTTGTTTACATCTCTACATTTATCTCCCTCTGAGAGTACTGAGAGTACTAGTCGAGAGCAACTTCGGCGACTATCTTTAGAGCTTATATTGTCTATAGCGGCGACGTGTTCCTTTCCTTGGGTACACCGCGACGGCAGCTCTGTGGCGCTTGAATTTTCGGGTATGAGGGGTACCAATGAGGTGTCAGCCAAGGGAGAACAAGGGAGTCGTTTATTTTCATGTTGAGTTTATCTATAAGGGGGTCCTAAGTTTTAGTAAGGGCACATTTAGGCAACATTGAATTAAGATTGGACCGAGATATAATAGCATGTGATGAGGAAAATTCTAAATCCGTGTTGTTGCGATGAGATTGGTGTTCTACAGTTGTCATAGTGACCTGTGATTTCCAGGGGTGGAGGGGTCGTAGTGCAACTGATCAGTGGATGATACAACGGCGCTCTATAATATTCAGCTGAGTCCGAACAAAGCTCAGAATTATCGATTTTAACCGGTTTCGCGTGTCTGACCCTCGCCTGCGTTCCCATGTCCTATCTCCATTAAGCCCATGCTATTATTAATTAAGGCTTCGTCTCCTTATATTCTCTATTTTCTTTTAGCTATATGCTCCCTCTTAATATATATATTTTTTTCTATTTCCTCTAATAAAATACAAGGCCTCGATAACCAGAGAGGAGCACAGAATTGACTCCCCTGTTGACAAATCAGAAAACGAAGCTTAAAGCCCTCGATTCATGAACTCTGCGACTTAATGCTAAAGGCTAACGCTAATATCGATTTATGACGCGATCTCTTTGAAACGAAGCTTTGCTACTTTATTCCCACTGTTTTTTTTCGTAAATATTTTGTTATTAATTGATCCAACAACCGAGTTTTAGTACAACGTTCTAGCTTATATATCCGATCATGGCATTCTTTGGTGCGTTCATTTTACGGGAATGAGTTGGCAGCTCCTACAATTGCCAGCGTTGTTCCTTTTTTATATGACTCCGCGGGAGGGAAATATCTAGGCCTGCTAAGCATTAATAAAGGCGAATGAATCATCTTGTCTTAAACATTCCTCTGTTTTAATTACGTCTTATTTAAATAAAACTACGATAGTAAGAGTTCTAAATATATAAACCCGCATGTATGGTATTGTTGTTACCTTCATTTCTTCCCTTTCTTCTCTTTAGCGCTAATATAACAGCCCTGTATTGAATGTTATGAAGATTTCCTGGGTTTGTCAACATAAAGAACTGCTTTTTTGAATTTCTCAGATTCTATGTTGATAGTGTTGCACTCGTTCACATGTCGTTTTTCTCCGTCTTGAAACCTCTCACCACAAAATCGCGTTGCCACACTTCTTGCATCAGCTTAAAGAAGAATATAGAGAAAGACATAGCGATGTTAGGAGTGCAAGAAAACGAGGCGGATAATAGAGGAATATAGGAGCAAAAAATCTAACCTCAAGAAATCAAAATTGAGAAAATCGGACGCAAAAAAGGATTAAGTAAGTTTTGTCAGACCCGATTTTGAAAGCCTGATCTGAGAGGGTCCTTTCTTGAACGAGGATAGAGTACAGTCACCGTCTTTATATTTTTCTTCATAGATACTTCAAGAGCATGGCCTTTAGCACTAGAGGCTCCTTTACAGTCATCTTAGATACGGTATCTACTCGTTCTTCGATTGCTTTCTTTATCTCGTTTTCATGATTCTTCCTTAGAATGATCGATAGAGCACACTTGACGTTCCCGTGTACCGCGGCGGTGGAGACATTGGCGGCCTTTCTTGCGAGGAACGGTTATCAAGTTTTGTCTTCTTAGCCGCAACAAAAGGTTGTCTCGTTATCGATCTTTCGACGCCTCTTTGTTAACAACACTAACTGTATCGGTAGCTGTTGTCGCGGGTGTATGATCCATGCACCATGAACCTTTCTTATCCATGGAGATATATATTCAGAGTATGAAATTTACTTGAGTTTTATATTCTTTGAATGTAAATAGGCTACGTATAATTCGTGGCAATAAATGTGTATTTTTATCAAACAGATATAACTCTTTACTCACTTTTATCTGAGATATTCAGATAAAACTGTAACTTACGTAAAGTAGCGTAGCAAGGGACTTTCGACCATGTGTGCGTCGAATCCTGGACGCCTTTGCCCGTTCAAGGGTTAAGATAAATTTGTATTAAATACGCCAACCTAAAGTAACCTTCTTAACCTAACCTAACCCATCGAGGAAGATTGCTTCTGTGAGAATTTCGATGGCTATAGATTTGAATTATCTGTAACCCGTAAAGGGACGCCCTATCAGCGAAAACTGGGTCATTTTATGAAGAAATGTGCCCCCCCAGAGCTCCTGACATAGCCATTCTCTTTGCTATCCGGACTATGTAGCTTATAATTATTCACTTAGACTAACTTCATCCAGAATAATGTTGTCACTAGAAGACAAATGCGCCTTTTTCAAGTCATGCGTCCATATTTAATGAAATCTCTCTACACCGAAGTCGCAGTGACTAGAAACTGCGTCGTCATTATCAAATGTTTTAATAATATCCATGGGAGATAAATCGCAACAACGGAATTCATTGTTAACGCCCTAATTTTGAATAAAACACTAAGATAAGATCCACGCGTTCCTTAAAACTGACTAGTGCGCATGCACGAACAAACAACGCTAGTGCATGCATTACCAACCTGTTTGTTTGGCTTAACTACGATATCAAGAACGTAAGCTCACCCTTCGGGTATTTTCCAAACGTAATAAACCACGCATGTGCAAAGCTTGACTGCGCATGCGTTTGACCTATGTGCAACAGAAAACGTAAGCGCCACCTACTGGGCATTTTCCAACACGATCGTGTATCTCGCGTTAGGCTACCATTAAAAAGCAATGGTAAGAATATTTTTGAAAGGAAAGTTGGTATTTTTCAATTCTTTCTTGCCCCCAGAACGCAAAGGTCGGGAATCCCAGAGCCGACGCTATCTCGATCACGCGTGGAGGTTTTTTTTATAGTTTTGAAAAAAATCGTACAATTAAAAAAGAAATTTCTGGAGGGGTACGCAGTGAAGGAACGGGTTTAGGTCCGCCTGCCTCGGCTCCTAAGCGCGCAAACAAAATTTAAAATTTTTAAAAGTATAGAGGAGCCCTGCCTCCCCCCAAGAAACTATCACGAGATAACCCGAAACAAGGGATTACACCCTTAGCAAGAGAGACAAGTGATATCATCCAGACACTACCCGATACCGGGAGAGGGACCACGCCAGAAGCTCTCCCAGAATAGGACCTTCAACCCAACGTGATGAAGCCAAGTCTGCGAATATAGGCTTCCTAAGTGGAGCACCGGTTAAAAACAAAACAAAACCAGGAATCGATGCGAGTCCACTACTCTTAGGTTAGGCAAGTTTAGGAGTAGCTCGGGGTCGAGGTAGTGTTCGTGTAAGCGGCAGAAGTGTACTACCTAGGTAAAGCCAAGGGAAACTTAAGCTCGTGTGATTCCGCAAACGGAGAGGCGCAATTCAGAGCCTATGCAGTTGGAGCTCAAAGTAAGATATATGGGGAACATTCAACGAAACACAAGTGTCGTTTGCGCAAAGCGTGGCAAGAACAGAACATCCCCAGGACCCCCTTCCCCCCCCCCCTCAATAGAAATCCCCCAAAGAGACCCCAAAAGTCGTCTGCGCAAAGAGTGAGACGAACATCTCTCGGCAGCACCGAAGGGATAGCGTCGATGCTCACAGCAAAGAGGGAGAGAGAGAGAGACTGAGTAAGAACACTTCTCTGCGGAATTCCCTTTCCCCATCCCTCTTTCCCAGCGATCTAATAGATCCCCCACCCTTTCCCACATACAATGTTCATGGTTTAAATGTAAAACAGTTGTTATCGTCGCTTTCAATTACTGTTTTTATCCTGTTTTTCTTGTCCACCTTCCCCACTCTCCCTGCAGAGAGAAAATGTCCATTAGATTTAAAAAAAGTCTCCCATTTCGACTGATCGCCACGACTTCTCAACATCTGCTGAGCCAAGTATTTCAGATAGTGTGAACTGAAAAGGTTTTTTTTTAGAATATTTAATTAATTCTGCGATTAAATTTAGTATGTTTTTATTCAGAATATTTACAAGTTGAGTCAAATAACATCTCACGCCCTTTTCGGCAAACTGCCGAAGCTGATTTCTAAGATTTGATAAGAGATGGACAAAATAATGGAAACATGGTTAAATGCGAGTTTAGTATTTGGTACTGGTATAGGTACCTGGCGTTGCCCGGGATAAATAGTCCTGTCGCAAATGAATACAGATGCATCTTGTTTGAAAGTCTAATGTTGTGGCACAAAAAAATATTTACTTGCTGATTATTATTTAGGGCGTGAAGGCGGATTCAGGAGAGTTGCGCATTCTCCCTGTCATATAATATACTTATAGTGAGTAAACGTTTCACATCGTACTCCCGGCAATTTACGCGCGCGCGTGAATGGACTTTAGTTAGGAGGGGACTACATTGTGGCGGCAGGAACAGATCAAAAGTCTTATAGATACAGATGGAGTTGATATTCCTTTGGTAGCACAAATTGGTCGAGTGTATCCAGGTTTTGACTCATACAGATTTTTGGACAGTGGTAACTCGAATTTTGAATTATTTTGGAAGCAAATGTGGTCCAAGTCCTTCGACGCCGCTAGTGGAGGAAAGCAGTTCTCCACTTCTTGTTCCAATACAGACCGCAGATGTCCACTAATGCTAAGATCCGCCAATTGAGGAGAACAACCCTTGTGTTACACTCCAGTATTAAGTTTTCTGGGTCAATCTGTAAGAGTTCTAGGTCTATGGATTGATTTATGACCATCTTGGAAGACCAGGCCACTATTGGGGAACAATAGTTGTACTGTAGAATAGGTAGAGCTGGTCCCTCAAAACTCCATGATATGGTTGCCCAAGTCTTCAAGGTCCTGCCTCCATGATTCAAAGTTGGGGTTAGGTAATCTACTCCATAGGTAAACATATCCTGCGGATCGAAGTTTAATTTTCTCAGATTTCGTCCCAGAGGCTTCAGCTATCGGTTCTCCAACAATTTTTGCCTCTTTGAAATTCTTCCGTGCAATAATTCATATACAGAATGTTGTCGATATTCGTACAAATGATGAGCGTTTCAGAAAAAAAGATGAACAGTGTTTTTATTTTTGGAGATATATCCATCAAATTTGGGGTCATCTCTTCATGTGATGTTCAGTCGCTCCCAGAAAGAATCAAAAGTGTATTTAATTTTGGAGATATATTCGTCATTTGGGTTAGTTTGTCTTTATGCAATGTTCTGTCGCTCTTGATAAACCCAACTGTGGGCTCGATGACAACTTCGAGGTGACCTCTTAATCGCCCACAAGCCTTCGTCAGTATCTCCCTTTTTAGGCCTCTAAAAGCCTTAGTACTCCTGGCCCTCAGCTCACCCTTCGTGCTGAAGCTGGATTTTTTGGCCTGGGTCTTCAGGCTGGCGTGGTAAGTCACGGAATCCTGACGGATGTTTCCGTCGGAGTTCAGCCTGAGGCCGTCTGCGAAGAAATGGGTCACCTTTACTGCTGACGACACATAAGACCATGACTGTCGCTGGAAAATTCCTCTGTATGACTCTGGACACACCCCTTGGGTGCGACAGAGAGCCACCTGGTGTTCTGGGAGTTGATCTTCTGGTCTTGGCATAAATTCTTCTCGTCAGAAAAGAACCACAACCTGTCTGGCTCCAACGGGTGTTTCAACTTGTTGATCAGCTTGTCGGTGTGGTTGAGTCGCTTTTCCTGCATCGCCTTGGACATAAATTGTCCCTTCATCATCTTGTATGAAAGGGAGCAAATGTTATCATGCACCACCAGCATCATGAGCTTTTTCATCTACGCCTTTCTCCCTTCAGTGTAGATAATTGGATTGTTTTTATGTATAATAGATAACAGAATTTTGTCCGCCCCTGTACTTTCGAATCAAATCTACAATTGTGCCAAATTAAAAATAAAGCGTAAAATATTCTACCCCATTCCCTATAATTTTAAAATAAATTCATAGATTTTCTTTAAATATTAACTATATCCAGGAGCATATTTGACCTTGGTAAATTAACATACGTGGCTCAATATCCTTGTGTTCCTTTTTTCCACTCATTAAAATTGTATCGCCTCAGTCTTAATTCTAAGTAAAGTCTTAGGCTTCAAATCCATTAACTTTAATTTATGTGAATTATAAATGTGCAATAAATAATATCTACATTATCATTTTCCTCTTGCCTCGTTGAAAAAAGTGTAGATTATTAAGATTAAAGTGGATATTCTATAAATGTTCGATGGAGTTGTTGAAGACGCGTGAGTTTGCTTGAAAACGAAATTGTTTTGCTTCCCGACCCAGGCCGAGAAAAAGGAGAGATTTGGAATGCGTGAGGCTGGAAATCGGTGTTAACCCTGGAACACTAACCATCAGTTTACTACACGCCACTACTAACCATGGGTATATAATACCAGATTTGAAAAAAAAAAAAATTAAATGCAAAGCTTTAATGGAATAGATTTACATGAAGGCACTTCAAACTTTGAACTTTGACTTAACATTAAGAAAAACTGACAATAATGTCGTTGCTCTGGGTACCTCCTACCCATGTTACTGGGCGTAGCAAGCCGAAGCCACGCTGACAAGCGCATGATTTCTCAAACCATGTCGAAAGCCCGGGAGAATTTCACCATTGATAACCGTTCGAGGGTAATAAGATTCTAGGGTTAAAAAGGCGACATTGGAAGAAAGTGCAATTTTTCGCCCCGGGTTGGTCGTTTACTAACTATGGTTCCATTTAATGTACCTTAGTAATAGGCTAGTTGTTTTGCGTGATTTAATGTAGGCTAGTTGTTTTGAGTGCTTTAATGTAGGCTAGTTGTTTTGTGTGCTTTAATGTGGCCTAATAATAGGCTAGTTGTTTTGTGTGCTTTAAGGTAGGCTAGTTGTTTTGTGTGCTTTAATGTGGCCTAATAATAGGCTAGTTGTTTTGTGTGCTTTAATGTGGCCTAATAATAGGCTAGTTGTTTTGTGTGCTTTAAGGTAGGCTAGTTGTTTTGTGTGCTTCAATGTGGCCTTATAATAGGCTAGTTGTTTTGTGTGCTTTAAGGTAGGCTAGTTGTTTTGTGTGCTTTAATGTGGCCTAATAATAGGCTAATTGTTTTGTGTGCTTTAAGGTAGGCCGGTTGTTTTGTGTGCTTCATTGTGGCCTATTAATAGGCTAGTTGTTTTGTGTGCTTCAATGTGGCCTATTACTAGACTAAATGTTTTGTGTGCTTCAATGTGGCCTAATAATAGGCTAGTTGTTTTGTGTGCTTCAATGTGGCCTAATAATAGGCTAGTTGTTTTGTGTGCTTCATTGTGGCCTATTAATAGGCTAGTTGTTTTGTGTGCTCTAAGGTTGGCTAGTTGTTTTGTGTGCTTTAAGGTAGGCTAGTAATTTTGTGTGCTTCAATGTGGCCTAATAATAGGCTAGTTGTTTTGTGTGCTTCATTGTGGCCTATTAATAAGCTAGTTGTTTTGTGTGCTTCAATGTGGCCTATTAATAGGCTAGTTGTTTTGTGTGCTTTAAGGTAGGCTAGTTGTTTTGTGTGCTTCAATGTGGACTAATAATAGGCTAGTTGTTTTGTGTGCTTTAAGGTAGGCTAGTTGTTCTGTGTGCTTTAATGTGGCCTAATAATAGGCTAGTTGTTTTGTGTGCTTCAATGTGGACTAATAATAGGCTAGTTGTTTTGTGTGCTTTAAGGTAGGCTAGTTGTTTTGTGTGCTTTAATGTGGCCTAATAATAGGCTAGTTGTTTTGTGTGCTTTGAGGTAGGCTAGTTGTTTTGTGTGCTTTAATGTGGCCTAATAATAGGCTAGTTGTTTTGTGTGCTTTGAGGTAGGCTAGTTGTTTTGTGTGCTTTAATGTGGCCTAATAATAGGCTAGTTGTTTTGTGTGCTTTGAGGTAGGCTAGTTGTTTTTTGTGCTTCAAGGTGGCCTAATAATAGGCTAGTTGTTTTGAGTGCTTTAAGGTAGGCTAGTTGTTTTGTGTGCTTTAATGTGGCCTAATAATAGGCTAGTTGTTTTGTGTGCTTTAAGGTAGGCTAGTTGTTTTGTGTGCTTTAATGTGGCCTAATAATAGGCTAGTTGTTTTGTGTGCTTTAAGGTAGGATAGTTGTTTTGTGTGCTTCAATGTGGTCTAATAATAGGCTAGTTGTTTTGTGTGCTTTGAGGTAGGCTAGTTGTTTTGTGTGCTTCAATGTGGCCTAATAATAGGCTAGTTGTTTTGTGTGCTTTAAGGTAGGCTAGTTGTTTTGTGTGCTTTAATGTGGCCTAATAATAGGCTAGTTGTTTTGTGTGCTTTGAGGTAGGCTAGTTGTTTTGTGTGCTTCAATGTGGCCTAATAATAGGCTAGTTGTTTTGTGTGCTTTGAGGTAGGCTAGTTGTTTTGTGTGCTTTGAGGTAGGCTAGTTGTTTTGTGTGCTTTAATGTGGCCTAATAATAGGCTAGTTGTTTTGTGTGCTTTAAGGTAGGCTAGTTGTTTTGTGTGCTTTAATGTGGCCTAATAATAGGCTAGTTGTTTTGTGTGCTTTAAGGTAGGCTAGTTGTTTTGTGTGCTTTAATGTGGCCTAATAATAGGCTAGTTGTTTTGTGTGCTTTAAGGTAGGCTAGTTGTTTTGTGTGCTTCAATGTGGCCTAATAATAGGCTAGTTGTTTTGTGTGCTTTAAGGTAGGCTAGTTGTTTTTTGTGCTTCAATGTGGCCTAATAATAGGCTAGTTGTTTTGTGTGCTTTAAGGTAGGCTAGTTGTTTTGTGTGCTTCAATGTGGCCTAATAATAGGCTAGTTGTTTTGTGTGCTTTGAGGTAGGCTAGTTGTTTTGTGTGCTTCAATGTGGCCTTATAATAGGCTAGTTGTTTTGTGTGCTTTAAGGTAGGCTAGTTGTTTTGTGTGCTTTAATGTGGCCTAATAATAGGCTAATTGTTTTGTGTGCTTTAAGGTAGGCTGGTTGTTTTGTGTGCTTCATTGTGGCCTATTAATAGGCTAGTTGTTTTGTGTGCTTCAATGTGGCCTATTACTAGACTAAATGTTTTGTGTGCTTCATTGTGGCCTATTTATAGGCTAGTTGTTTTGTGTGCTTCAATGTGGCCTAATAATAGGCTAGTTGTTTTGTGTGCTTCATTGTGGCCTATTAATAGGCTAGTTGTTTTGTGTGCTCTAAGGTTGGCTAGTTGTTTTGTGTGCTTTAAGGTAGGCTAGTTATTTTGTGTGCTTCAATGTGGCCTAATAATAGGCTAGTTGTTTTGTGTGCTTCATTGTGGCCTATTAATAAGCTAGTTGTTTTGTGTGCTTCAATGTGGCCTATTAATAGGCTAGTTGTTTTGTGTGCTTTAAGGTAGGCTAGTTGTTTTGTGTGCTTCAATGTGGCCTAATAATAGGCTAGTTGTTTTGTGTGCTTTGAGGGAGGCTAGTTGTTTTGTGTGCTTCAATGTGGCCTAATAATAGGCTAGTTGTTTTGTGTGCTTTAAGGTAGGCTAGTTGTTTTGTGTGCTTTAATGTGGCCTAATAATAGGCTAATTGTTTTGTGTGCTTTAAGGTAGGCTGGTTGTTTTGTGTGCTTCATTGTGGCCTATTAATAGGCTAGTTGTTTTGTGTGCTTCAATGTGGCCTATTACTAGACTAAATGTTTTGTGTGCTTCATTGTGGCCTATTAATAGGCTAGTTGTTTTGTGTGCTTCAATGTGGCCTAATAATAGGCTAGTTGTTTTGTGTGCTTCATTCTGGCCTATTAATAGGCTAGTTGTTTTGTGTGCTTTAAGGTAGGCTAGTTGTTTTGTGTGCTTTAATGTGGCCTAATAATAGGCTAGTTGTTTTGTGTGCTTTAAGGTAGGCTAGTTGTTTTGTGTGCTTCAATGTTCCCTAATAATAGGCTAGTTGTTTTGTGTGCTTTAAGGTAGGCTAGTTGTTTTGTGTGCTTCAATGTGGCCTTATAATAGGCTAGTTGTTTTGTGTGCTTTAAGGTAGGCTAGTTGTTTTGTGTGCTTTAATGTGGCCTAATAATAGGCTAATTGTTTTGTGTGCTTTAAGGTAGGCTGGTTGTTTTGTGTGCTTCATTGTGGCCTATTAATAGGCTAGTTGTTTTGTGTGCTTCAATGTGGCCTATTACTAGACTAAATGTTTTGTGTGCTTCATTGTGGCCTATTTATAGGCTAGTTGTTTTGTGTGCTTCAATGTGGCCTAATAATAGGCTAGTTGTTTTGTGTGCTTCATTGTGGCCTATTAATAGGCTAGTTGTTTTGTGTGATCTAAGGTTGGCTAGTTGTTTTGTGTGCTTTAAGGTAGGCTAGTTATTTTGTGTGCTTCAATGTGGCCTAATAATAGGCTAGTTGTTTTGTGTGCTTCATTGTGGCCTATTAATAAGCTAGTTGTTTTGTGTGCTTCAATGTGGCCTATTAATAGGCTAGTTGTTTTGTGTGCTTTAAGGTAGGCTAGTTGTTTTGTGTGCTTCAATGTGGCCTAATAATAGGCTAGTTGTTTTGTGTGCTTTGAGGGAGGCTAGTTGTTTTGTGTGCTTCAATGTGGCCTTATAATAGGCTAGTTGTTTTGTGTGCTTTAAGGTAGGCTAGTTGTTTTGTGTGCTTTAATGTGGCCTATTAATAGGCTAGTTGTTTTGTGTGCTTCAATGTGGCCTAATAATAGGCTAGTTGTTTTGTGTGCTTCATTCTGGCCTATTAATAGGCTAGTTGTTTTGTGTGCTCTAAGGTTGGCTAGTTGTTTTGTGTGCTTTAAGGTAGGCTAGTTGTTTTGTGTGCTTTAATGTGGCCTAATAATAGGCTAGTTGTTTTATGTGCTTTAAGGTAGGCTAGTTGTTTTGTGTGCTTCAATGTGGCCTAATAATAGGCTAGTTGTTTTGTGTGCTTTAAGGTAGGCTAATTGTTTTGTGTGCTTTAAGGTAGGCTGGTTGTTTTGTGTGCTTCAATGTGGCCTATTACTAGACTAAATGTTTTGTGTGCTTCATTGTGGCCTATTAATAGGCTAGTTGTTTTGTGTGCTTCAATGTGGCCTAATAATAGGCTAGTTGTTTTGTGTGCTTCATTCTGGCCTATTAATAGGCTAGTTGTTTTGTGTGCTCTAAGGTTGGCTAGTTGTTTTGTGTGCTTTAAGGTAGGCTAGTTGTTTTGTGTGCTTTAATGTGGCCTAATAATAGGCTAGTTGTTTTG
The DNA here is from genome assembly GCA_963969495.1 of Ceratothoa steindachneri. Taxonomy (NCBI): domain Eukaryota; kingdom Metazoa; phylum Arthropoda; class Malacostraca; order Isopoda; family Cymothoidae; genus Ceratothoa; species Ceratothoa steindachneri. Next base: position 115,795,793 of record OZ018333.1, on the reverse strand, counting down.
TGTGCTTTAAGGTAGGCTAGTTGTTTTGTGTGCTTCAATGTGGCCTAATAATAGGCTAGTTGTTTTGTGTGCTTTAAGGTAGGCTAGTTGTTTTGTGTGCTTTAATGTGGCCTAATAATAGGCTAGTTGTTTTGTGTGCTTTAAGAGTTTATCGCGAAATGCATCGATCCACATCTGAGGTCGCGGCCGCCATTCCATTGAGTCTCTTTAAATGGCAACGACAAAGAAGGGGATTTTGAAACCCCTCCCTTCCCCCCCCCTTTCCCTCCCTTTGCCGTTTGTTGGTGTCGATTCATCTTTTCCCACATCGATACCGATCTATTTGGGGGTTTGGGCGCGGAACAAAGAAAGAGAGATAGAAATAGATCGAAAGCGAGGGAGAAAACGAGGGAGGGCGAAGAGGGAGAGAAGGAGAACGAAATCAACAGAGATGAAGAGAGAAAGAGAAATAAAACAAGAGAGAGAGAGAAGATAAATAGCCAATGAAAGAGGGAGGAAGAGAAAGAAAGTGAGAGAGGAAAACAAAAGAGAAAGAGAGATATAAAGAGAAATATAGCAAGAGAGAAGGAGAACGAAAACGGGACATAAAGTGAGATAAAAGAGAGAAGAGAGAAAGAAAGTGAACGAGAAAGAGAAGAGAGAAAGGGATAAGAGGCAAAAGAGAGAAAATATAAAAAGGAGAGAAAAAGATAACTGCTCTCAAGGAGACATTGCCGAAATTAAACTTCATTACTTCTCCTCCGAATTGGCGAAATATTTAAAAAATTAAAGTAAGCAGACAAAGAACACACAAAAAGAGCACACAAAAAGAGCACACAAAAAGAGCACACAAAAGAACACACAAAAATAACACACAAAAAGAGCACACAAAAAGAGCACACAAAAAAGCACACAAAAAGCACATAAAAAGAACACACAAAAATAACACACAAAAAGAGCACACAAAAAGAGCACACAAAAAAAGCACACAAAAACACATAAAAAAGAACACACAAAAGAAAACACAAAAAGAACACACAACAAGAACACATAAAAGAAAACACAAAAAGAACACACAAAAAGTGCACACAAAAAAACACATACAAAAAGAACACACAAAAGAGCTATGACAAAACAAAAAATAGGCTCAGGTGTTACAGAGTGGCCCTCAGCCTCATATGTTTGATCATGCATACGAAAGTGTATACAATGGCAGAGGTCACAGCATCCTCCCAAAACTGATCAATTCCACTGCCAAGTGTGCACGAACTTGTCCCAAATACAAGAAAGTTAGGTAGCGACCCCGCCCCCTGACAGGTAACGTGCGCGGAGATACCCTAGACTGAGACAGGAAGCAGGAAAGAACCGGAGAGTATGAGGGAAGCCGACCCCCTCTTGGGACTTGGAGCCATCCGTATACACTGGCACGGTTCCAGCGTGACACGATGTGTGCTCCAAAAAGGTCGAACGCAATACTCCCGGCGCCGTACAAGCTTTGGGAGCAGAGGCGTGGCGACAAATAGTCAAAGGTGGTACCCTCCAGGGTGGCGTCCTGGGAAGAACCAGTGGCACCACCGTCCCGAGAGCTATACCTAGCTCTCGAAGGAGTTTTCTAGCCCTAAACCCAAAGGGCTTAGGGTATGACTGGCGTCTCTCGGCGGCATAGGCACCGACGAGATCAGCCACCGATGCAGTGGGAGCTGTTGGCGACTGGGGAAGGCGCCAGGCTCGCGCGTACAGGCGAATAATGCACTGTGCACGGCGCAGAGCGAGTGGCATCTCCCCAGCATCTCCCCAGTCACTAAGCGGAGACCGATGTTGTAGATCTTGTCAAACTTCCGCAATACACGCTCGACTGCATAAACATTGCATCCGTACTCAAGCTTCGAAAGAACAAAGGACAGCAGTAACCTTATTAGCACCCCAGGTGCTGAACGTCACGAATGGAAGGATGTCCATGGCGAGGGTACAAGAGACCCTAATGCTGCGAATATAAACCTCCCAGGTGAGGCGTCGGTCGAATACAAGACCAAGGAAACGGTGCGACTCAACCACATCCAGGCGCACCCCATTAAGAAACAAATCTGGGTCAGGGTGAAGCCGTGGATGGCGGCAGAAGTGCACCACCTTAGTCTTGGCCAAAGAAAACCGAAACCTGTGCGCTCCGGCATAGCGAGAGACGCGGTTCAATGCCTGTTGGAGTCGACGCTCCAGAGTTGGCATCTGGGCCGCGCCAAAAGAGATCGAAAGGTCGTCCACGCAGAGCGTAGCGAGAACATCTTCCGGCAGCACCGAGGTGATGCCGTTGATGCTCAGGGCAAAGAGTGTGACACTGAGGACACTTCCCTGCAGGACACCCTCTTCCTGATATATTAATATATTATTCCGGAGAGCGCCCCCCCTCCCTACTCGTACCCATAATTGACGATCTTGCAGAAATTCAGAACTAAAAATGGGGGGGGGGGGAGTCCCATCGCCCACTTCTTATGGAGAGTCTCTATGATAAAATATCGCCTTGCGGTATCAAAAGCCATGTCCAGATTGAAAAACAGCATGGCGTAGAGCTGTTACGAAGCAAGTCCTCATAGACGGCATTTAATCAGTCGGAGCAGAGCATCGGGCGTGGAGTGGAACTTTCAGAAGACATACTGTGCGGGAGACAGATGGCCTCCGCTGTCCAGAACAAAAGTATAATCTAAAACCAATTTCTCCATTAACTTGTACACGCAGGAGGTTAGAGAGATTGAGCAAAAACCGGGCGGGGTAGCGTGATCTCTACCTGGTTTGCAAAATCGAGCAGGGTAGCGATTCGCCAGGAATCTGGAAGGCTACCCTCTACCCAGATCGTGTTGAACAAATCTAATAGAAAGGGCATGCCTCGCTCACCCAGGTGTCGAAGCATGGCGTACGGGACATCGTCTGGACCAGGGGCGGTGTCCGCGCACGAAGCGAGAGCGGAACGCAACTCACACAATGTGCATAAACACGTCGTTGACGGGTTCTCCGCCTTGGAGTTAAAGTTCAGTCGGCGGTCTTTAGCGAGCCTTCTATCTTTTAATTAATGCTGGGCTGCATCATTGTATATATACTTGGCTGCGGGCTAGTCCGTTTGGGCTTTGCAGCATTTATTTTCAGTACTATTCATTCATTCATCATTGTATATGAATACAGTCACAAATGATTAGGTTGATCAGCGAATGAATAATTTTACTTTCATTTTCAATTTTTTTCTATTCATTTTTCTTATTTCAAACGTGATTTTTGACTCTTCTGATATAAGAAGATGAGAAAAGAAGGAAGCTGAAAAAGGCTTAGCGATAGCCTATCGGCAGGAAATTGCAAGAGCAAAATTGTTCATTCAGAGCACGGTTCATTAAATCATCTTGAAGGTTTTGCAAGTTGTTGATTATTGAATATCTAAATGCATGTTTCTTCAAGTGTGTAAGGTTGAAAGAAGATGGGAATCTAAAAGAGTGATTGTTCCACAGTGTATCTGTAGAGTGAAAGAAAACATGTTTATGACTTGTTATTCTGGGTTTTGAAATCAACGCAATTTCCATGAGAATCTACTGATTTACGAGTAATACGTAACCAAGTTATAAATGGCGGAATGCATCTATTGATTTCTTCACGACAGGCTCTTTCAAGAGTATCGGTCGAAAAGAGAGAGTCGCTTCTAGACGGATTTTCAGGAGTTCGGGAGTTACCTACAAGATTGGATTTATTGATAAGTCGGACATTTTTTTTGTATGGTATCTAAATAATATAGTGAAAAAAGTCCCAAAATATGTGAACAGTTTTCAATGCAAATGCATATTAATTCCTCATAAAGTTTCATCAAGTGGGAAGTAAAACATCTTTTAAATCGAAAGAAGATCGTTAATGAAAAGTAGAGTATAGAAAAGAGAGCCAGAGCATTGTAGAACACCGGATTTGATGTGCAAATCAGCTGAAGTAGATTTTATATGGATTTGCTAGAGTGGAAATTAGGTTTCATGTCACAGAGAGAAGAAAAGACGAAACATCGTAGTTTATAGAGTCGTGTTTTCTGTCAAGGTAATGAGGAAAGATATCACACAATCCCGGGAAGAAGATGTTCACTGATGGGTAAAGTATGAAATGAGATTACCAGCGGAGCGAATCTTGCTGAACCCGTAGTAGTGAAAAGAGATGAGAGTACAGCGTTCATGGTGTGTAAGAAAGTACGCAGTGAGGGGAGACTCGAAGCCTTTAATGAGATAGTTGAGATGGTAGCAATAGGACGATAGTTGGAGGGACCAGAGCTGCGACCCTGCCTCGGGACAGGTTGTACTATCGCATGACTCCACATAGAAGGAAAATATTTAGGAGAGACAGCAGCGAAAGAAACGGACTGGATCAAATGCAAGATCAAAGACAGTCTCTTTCAGCACAAGAGGTAGTACACCATCTGCAGGGAGAGTTTCTGAGTGCTTAAAGAACATAGTCTCTTGGAGACTCTTATTAGAAATGAAGAATTTAGCCATAGGATAATAAATAGAGCTAACCTGGTAGAAGTATCTGCATTCTAACCCCCAGAGTTGAATTAACAGAACATAGGGGCCAAAGAGAGTGGCTTTGTCAGAGGATGAAACAACAATTGATTCATCAACACAAAAGACTGGTGGGAAAAGATTAGCAGAAGTTAGATGGTATGTTTTTAGCTAAAGAACACAGAAAGCGTTCAAATTCAGAGAGGTGTAGTTTATCACAATTCCTTTTTTTTAAATGTGTTTATCAGTCCAAAGAATAGAGTACACGATTCCTAAGGGAGATAACGTTACAATGAATGACAATCACAAGGAGTCACAAGGAAAAGAAGTACGTCAAAGGCCTTGCGACCTATCCCGAGGAGGCACTTTTTTGGTTATGAATCTTTGCTATTTTCGATTCAACTATCCCAGTAGCAAGTACTAGTTACTTGCAATCACCACGTATGTTTTCAAATATAATTTATCAAGTCTACCCTTGAACTGTTCGACACTGCTACGGTTAACAACTGCCGCTGGCAGTTTAGTCCACGTGTCGCAGCTGTCATACGTGAATGACTTACTGGAATCGTATTGAACCCTGGCAACTCCACCTTCTACCTGTGATTTCGAGTCGCATTCCGGTTAAGGGTAAAGTACTTGGTGGAGTCGACATTTTCAAAGCCCTTCAAGATTTTGAAAGTCTCTATGAGACGAAGGGTACTGCACCATGCTTTCTTTGTGCGCCCTGTTTCTTACTATGATGCCATCGGTGGTTCAGACCTCATTGAACCATGGTTGTGAAGTTAAAGAAGATGAATAGAATGAATATGAGATGTATTCCCCATACCAGTAATGATGACCTCTGTGAATCCATGAGCAAAAGGGTATACATCAGGCTAAGAGAAGAAGCAGTCATCTCAAGGGATGTGTTGGTAGAAATTTCTAAGGTTGTCCACTCAACATACCGATAGTGTTAGAGACAGTGAGAAGGTTTAATAGTGGTAGCGAGATTCCAGCAGTACATGGGACAGAAATATACTTATGGTCAGAGGATCGTAAAGGAGCAGAAACAGAATATTTGTAATAGGAGATATTAGAAGTGAGAAAGAGTTCTAGAATTTGAAGGGTATGTGTGTGCTGGTCTAGAACACGTGTCGGGTCTTGTATGAGCTTGACAACTAGAGAACTTATATTTTGGAAGAGTTTACATTAAGGTCCCCTCAGAAGATGATCTCTGCCTGAGGGTTAGAAGTAAGAAATTGTTCAGAATGAACTGCAAAAGACTAAAAGAATTTAGCAAAAGATTTATCATACTTAGAAGGGCGATGCGAACAGCAAATGTGTTTAGTTATTGAAAGTAACGATACCTTGAGTCAGAGAGGAGCCACAATTTATCTTAAGAAGCACTTAATTTTGCAGTCATTGGATCGAAATACGAGGGATCTTCAAAAAGGTCTGGTGCAAAATGAAAGAAATATTTATTAAAAATGCTGGTAGTTTCGGGCACTAGGCTTGAACGCAGTATTCTATAATGGGACCAACCGAGGAATTATACAGAGTGGCGGTTGTATTTTTTGGCTTATACTCGAACGCTCTACCAATGAATCCAATTATTTTATTTGCTTTCTTAAGGACTTCTGAACATTGCTAACTGGGTTTTAGGTCGCTCGATATTGTTACTTCTGATGACCGGATCGATCCTGAAGGTTTTTCATCATAAAAATTGAGAATTCGATTGCGAAGATGCTTCAAATCGTTGAAGAGGTGACGATAGCAATCACGCCGTTGTTCTCGCATACGGTCGGTGATCAGAAGCTTTTCCACACACCTCAAGCTCTTGTCGCCCTCCTCCTTGATGGCTCTGGACACTGAGGCCACCGAGATGTTCTTCTTCGCGAGCGCAGTCATTTTGAGCTTCGGAGTACTTTCGGAGTACTTTATAAGGACTTTCTCACAGCCAAAGACAACTTGAGATTTGTCTGAACAAAGTCGATCTTTGAGGTCTTCCCCGTTCTTGAGCCTCTCCGTGACTCTGCTGCACACGGGCATCTGACTGACGTTGAGCCGCTCGGTAATGTCGGATTTGTTGTGGCATGTGCGTAGAAAAGCTGAGATCTCGATTTTACCACTTTCATCTCGACACAGATGCACATAATGGAAAAGAGGTTTTAATGACACATGCTGGAAAAGTAGAACTTTAAATTTATTTGACCGAACTTTTCTATCACACACATAAACCTCTCAAAAGATAAAAAATGACTGTAATAGAATTTTAGCAAAACCTGGTATCTGCATTTATTAATCTATATTTTTTTATCTTTTAGGGAATCTTTAAAATATGAGGGAAGGTCATAGAGTTTGCGGAAAACTGCATTTGTTCCATGTTGAATTATTTACAAACCAAACAAGCGTTTCTTAGACTTTATTTAGATGTAAGATAGATACGCTCATTCATTCGTTTTTCATATCGTTGTGCAGATGCACTTAAATAGCATCTCTTTCTTTACCAATAGCAGCATTAAAGTCTGGATGAAACTTGATTGAAAAGCGAAGCATAAAACTGAACATTTACAAAAAGGTTTATGGAGATACTTCTCCAAAAGAAACAACCGTCTTCAAATGGCTTCAACGTTTACGAGATGGGAGAGAAGTCTTGCAAAATGTCCCAATTGAAGGAAGACCATCAATAAATGGTGATTATCGCCAGGAACTAGTGCAATGGACATCTCGCAACACTCTTTACCTCAGCCACCCTCCCATGAGGCGGGTCCCTATAGCTTTGCTCTCGGATCAGGTCGTCCAGCGAGTCGATCTTACAACAATCATTTTGAACAAGATCGAATCTGACGGAGAGGTTTTTGAGGGGGTCCTGAAAGCGTTTCGCCCTGGTCGTATTGGGATTTACCAATACGATCTCGAAATTAAGACACACTTCAAAGAGAGGGATCCTCGTGGATCTCGCGTGCATTTTAAATTCAAATTGGAGAGGTCAACTCAGAAAGTAATGAAACCGCTTTGGAGGACTCTAGACTTTATTTTAAAAGATGAAGGCTAGTCAAGAAATCATACTAGGCATGAGATTTAAGGAGCTTGTAGGCAGCACTGGTTGACAAACGACGAGGAAAGATGCTCAGTAGCGTGGAGTTTCACTAGGGAAGAGAATTGGTATCACTGATCTTGTCTCATCTGATTTTTTGTTTACAAACTTAAAGAACAAATGAAATGAACCCATTTAAAAACATTAAGAAAGCTTCAAATCTGTTTTTACTTAATAAAGTTCTAGAAACTATTCGCGAAATTTTTTACTCTCCCTTGTATTAATATTTTGTGCTAAAGGATCATTTATTCTACCAGTGGGAGTTGGCCCCTTCGATCTCCCCCTCCCTTCTGTTCTGACATGATATCAACGATATAAATATGAAAGTAAAATTGCGTCGGGTTGATTGAATCTTTATATTTAGACATTGAAATTTGATGTAAATCTGGTATGTCTCTATTCCAATAGATCAGGTACTTGAACTTGAACTTGAAGTAACAAGTGGGAAAAATGTGTTGTAGGTGTAGATAGTGGTAAAGAATATTTATAGTTTGCCCTGGTGTAGTAGAGAACATCTCAAGCTTCTTTCTTTTTCTACTTCCTTTTTTCTTCCTCTTTCGATGGTGTCAGTGTTTTCGCTGACTCTTCTGGGCGGTCACTCTGGTGACCTTGTGTTTTGTTGCTGTTTTCCTCATTTATTTTACCTTTCTTTTATTAGTTTACTTGTTTATTGATATCTCCTTTTTATCTATTTATTGTATATATATATATATATATATATATATATATATATATATATATATATATATATATATATATATATATACACGAGGGGCGGTCAATAAGTTTTGCGAATCGGTAGGGCAAAACAGAGGAAGGGGGATGGCTGTTTGTGGGGGTGTTAGGACAAGTTATGACAAGTCAGGACCTGCAGCCGCACGCTCCTGCCACGTCTATTTAAGAAGCAGTAGCTGATTGCAGATCGTCAATCACAAATTTTTCAACAATGGAGAAGGTTGAGTACCGCGCAGTGATCAAATTTTTAAGCAAGGAAGGCAAGAATGCAAAATAGATCCATGAACGCATGGTTGCAGTGTACACCGACACCGCCCCTTCCTATGCAACCATTGCTCGCTAGAATAGGGAGTTCCGCCAATGGTCGTGAGTCACTTGAAGATGACCCCCGTACAGGACTCCCGTAAGACGTAACCAATAAAGACAATGTGGCCCGTGTGGAGAGGATGATCCTCGAAAATCGACGGGTGAAGGTCGAAGAAATCGAGCGAAAACTTGGAATATCACATGGAAGTGTTATCAACGTCATCCACGACAATTTGGCTATGACCAAGGTCTCTGCCCGTTGGGTCCCTAGAAACCTCATGCCCCATGATCGACTTCAACGTCGTCAAAGTCCACAGGGCCAGAGTTGCACAAGCTGCCCTGCGCGAGTACGGATTCGAGGAGCTCAACCATCTTCCCTACAGTCTATATCCGGCCCCTAGCGACTACTTTTTATTCCGCCAGCTGAAGGCTGCACTGTGTGGACGCCGGTTTAAGGACGATGAAGATGTCCAGCTCGCCGTCCAGGAGTGGATTGAACAGCAGTCGGGAGATTTCTGGTTGTCGGGAATTCGAAGCCTCAGGGACAAGTGGCGCAAGTGCATTGAAGTCGAGGGTAGTTATATTGAAAAATAATAAAACACTTTTACTCATATCTCGTTTCCTTATATCCGAATTGCAAAACTTATTGACCGCTCCTCGTATATATATATATATATATATATATATATATGCATATATCTCTCATGAGCGCGAGAGAATGATGAAATAAATCCAACTTCACCGCAGGAAAGAGAAAACGGAAATATATATATATATATATATATATATATATATATATATATATATATATATATATATATATATATATATATATATATATAATCTATATCCTCCGTCTTTAGGCATTCAAGCCTTTAATTATGTTTCTGCTATCTCGTTAGCTTTCATTTTTATTTTTAATTAGGTTTAGTTTTCTTTTTTGTTTCACCTGTTGTGGGCACTTTGCCTCTTTTTGTTATCTAATTTGTGGTTTAATATTCAATTTAATTATTTGTTTAGTTATTTACTTATTTTATCTTGATTATGTTGGACACTTCGCCTCTTTTTACTTATTTCTTCTTGTCCTCATTTAGTGTTAATTTGTTATTTTGGAGGCCTTTCGCCTCTTATAATCTATTTCTTTGTTTTGTATTTTTCATTTGGGTTTTCCTTTCTCTCTTTGTGGTGGTTGTCTCGTATCGTGGAGTCTTTTCGATGTCTTCTTTGTGAGTGGAATCATTTTATCCTAATTAAGTGTATATAACGGCTTAGTCTTCCCGGGAGCACAGTCTTCCACTTGGGAATGGGCTATCCTGGAGACACGTTCAATTATAGGTTGTGATATGTCCAGATTTGCGTCTATATGTGGGAGCATTTCATTTTCAACCATTTTCCAGGTCTTTCTCCTTAGCCTTTGGAGGACCATATTCAGTGGTTCAAGTCCTGCTCTTGCGTGCAGTTCCGTCTGCCGAATATAGTCCATTCTGCTCGCGCCAGCTATAGGCAGGGTATTGTTCTGGACTCTCTGCATAAATCTGGGAGAGGTTAAACTAGCTGCCTGCATTACCACTGCTGGGTACACCAGTGTTGGGCGCACCAGGGCAGTGTACAGCTTCTTGATGTTGTTGGCGCTGAGGTTTCTGAACCTGTGCAGTTTTCCAAGTTCTCTTTTGGCTAGGGAGATCCGGTTGTTGATGTGCGTCTTATACCCTGTTGAGGTGATGGGCAGACCCAGGACTTTACCCTCGTCGGAGTACGGGTAAATTTTATCTTAGACTATGACGTCATCTCGTTTCTGGTGGTTCACTGGGAGGATCTGGATTTTCGGAGGTTGGTCTTGATTTTCCACCTTCTTTCGAAACGATTGATATTTTCGATTTAGACAGCTGTCTCCCTTGCTTGTACTCCAGCGTTCCTATAGGAACTGGGGATGATTTGAGTAATGTCGTCTGAAAACTGTAGGTACATCACATTCTCCCCGACTGTATCAGGTAAGCCCAACGTGTACACAAGGTACAGCAGCGGACTCAGACAGCTACCTTGTGAAACACCTGCCTCTAGCTCGAACTCGGGTCCTCTGTTGCCCTCAATTGAAATTCGGTCTTTTCTTTCCTTAATGTAATCCCAGAGGACCCTTTCCAGGATAGAGTTTAGCTGGAGGCCCAAGATCTTGAATTGTAGAACTCTCAGCCAAACTTTATCGAAGGTCTTTTGAACATCTCGCATCACCACGTCTACGTATTTCCCCTCAGCTTTACAGGGGGTGGGCTTTTCGGTTAGAATGGCGAGGGCTGTATCAGTCCCCATTCTCTTGAAGAACCCGTGCTGCTGAGGGTTTTGAGCTTCCAGCTCGGACGGCTGATCTTGTAGCCTGTTAGCTAGAAGCCTCTCGTAGACTTTGCCTACAAACTTAAAGAGGGATATTGGCCCGTAGTCCACCAGTTGATCGTAGGGCTTATTCCCTTTAGGGATATAAATGATTTTGGCCATTTTTAAACCATCGGGGAAGTAGCCCATATTCAGGAAAGCATTGTAGATGATAGTGATTCCATGAATGATCTGCCGGGGTGCATGCACCAAGTTATTTTTAGTGATGCCCGTCCAATCTGACGCCTTTTGTTTAAAGCTTTTGTTACGACTGTTATGACCTCTTCCGTTGTAATTGGTCGGCCACGGTCTGCCAATCAGTTCTTCAATTAGATGATCTTCGAATTCCCGGTAGAATTTCGCATCGTCCTCAGGTGTTAATGAGAAGATTTACTTCAAGAACTTCTGGAACCTTTCCTCCAGGACCGCCGGATCCTCCATGTAGTCATCGCCCTCCTTAATGCGGGTCTTCCCTCTATTTTGTAGGCCTTTTAGTTTACTTACTAGGCGCCAGAATTTACCACGGGGCACCCCGCTGTCTACCCTGGCTATTAGGCTGTTCCAGATTTCAGCCTGTTGTTGATTAATAGCCAGCTTTAGCTCATCACGCAATTGTCGTAGCAACGAGCTTCGTTCCCGATTCGGACCTGCTCTTCTGATTTCTCCATACACCTCCCTGTGCTCCATAGCGATCTCTTTCATCTCCTCGGTCCATCTGGGTTGTGGAGGAGTCTTGTACCCTGTAATAGGTACACACTAGCGGTCAGCCTCGGTGATGAGGGCTGTTATCCTCTCCAGCTCCCCGTCAATCTACTCTAGAGTTGCTTCGCTTAGGTCAGCTGGTTCGAACCTACCTAGGATTTTTCCGTAGAGTTCTCAGTTGGTCAAAGCGTAGCTTTTGCGGAGAGGGACCGGAAGCTGGATCGAAGCGAGTGAGATGGTGGTCAAGATTGCTATATGGTCGCTGGGAAATATTGGTCCTGGCTTGCTATGGTAGGTGAATGGGAAGCCGTCATTTGTCATGATTATGTCGTGCTTTGTTGCTGCCTGAGAAGTGGTATAGGTCGGGAAATCTGGTCCTATCCTCTGGATGTTTTTCCGTCGCATAATCATTTCCAAGTTATGGCCTCTGTTGTTCGTGTTGCCATAGACAGCCGTTCGGCATCTGGCGTTGAAGTCGCCCCAAGGAATGCCATTCTGCCATGGCCGAACAAGGTGTAGAAGTTATTGAGGGGCAGATACGCTCTTCGAGGAGGCTGATATGCCGCCTCGATCACGAGGTTGCCCACTAATGTCGGCAGCTCTATCGCCACGAATGACTCGTCCAGTTCTGGAAGGTGCCTGAACGAGAGATTCCTTTTGATTGCAACGGTAGCACCGTCAAACCTCTCTTGAGAATGATTCTTTGTGACAACTCTCTAGCCCGGTATCTTTATTTGACCAGATGTTGTGTCGATACCGTGCTCCGTAATTAAGATGATGTCGGGGTCGATCACACGGAATATGTTCCCATACGCAGTTGCTTTTCTCTCCCATCCATTTACGTTGAACGTCCCAATTTTCAATCTTTTGTTCGGGTTCTCCTTTCTCTTTTCTGGCTCCTAGTGTTTCCTGGTGGTGGGACGCTTTTTCCCGTTCCTTTTCTTCTTGTACTGTGCCGTGGTAAGCTCTTCGAGTCTTTCCTCTTCTCACTGGGTATCGTATTCCCACTTGTAATATTTCTTTTTGATAACGACAAATATTTTGTTGGCATTACTGTCCTTTGGGAAGGATAACTGTTCTGATGCGCAAATTGAGAGGTTAATCTCGTCCGCATCTAGAGGTCCTTTGGCTTCCCGTTTTCTCTCTTCCCGGTGTCCATCTTTGGGTATGACATCTGAGTCCGAAGAGTCCGAGGTGTCTGTGGAATCCGAATTATCCGTTTCTTCATTCTTCTTTAGGTTTTTATTATTCAGTTTGGGCGTATTTAGCGATCTGGCTGCAGCCTCCCTTTTCTTTCTTGCTTCTATTCTCGGATCGGGTCTCATGTTCTGCTCCTTAGGTTTCTCTTCTTGTTCTTTTCTCTTCCTGAGTCTGTTTTGGGACCATTTGTAGTTAGAAGACATCCCCTGATGGGGGATCGTCCGGAAACCACATCTGGTTCGTGCTGTTTAGGTGAGCATCCGGTTTAACTCTTTTTTCGAAGGTCCCAGTCTGCGTTAGATTTCTAACGTTGGCATACAAGATGCATGTTAAATTTTTTGTGGATTCTCCATTTTGGATTTTGAGGTAAGTTTTCTTACTCTCTGTCTCGGAGTAGCTGCCTTTGCGACCTGAGCGTACGTTGTGTTGGCTATTTTGGTCGCCTCTTCTTTACTTTGTTGTTGCTTCCTCCGGATCAATTCTTTTTTCATGGGGAAGGACATTGCCATAGATCGGTGCCTTACCCGCAGTTCGCTCCCTTCTCGCGAGGGTTCTGGCAGTTCTTCCAATGGTGACCAGGTTCGCTGCACCCAGAGCATACCTCTTGGGGCGCCTGGCATTCGCGAGTACTGTGTGCCTCCATTTTATAACAACGGAAGCAGAATTGGATTGGGTGGAACTCCTCCCTCTCGATCTTCCCCCCCGCCTATCCTGGGGTTAAAAAGCAGGAGCCCAGACCTCTTCGCTTTCTTGGCCATGGATGTATCTCCAAAGATAATCTTAAAGACAAGGGTATAGTCCGAGTTGTCCCTTTTGTTCTTAAATTTGACAATTTTAGTGACCTTCGCCCATTGATGATTCTTTATTATTACTTCTTTTATCTCCTCGTGGGAATCCTCCCCAGTTCAGGGGTCTAGTCTCCTGGAGATCATGCTCCTGTGCGTTTGGATTTGGGGGGGGATTGCGGGCTGGAGGCCGATCTCGCGAAGGACCTCGACCGCAGCTTCCTTCGTCATGGCCCCCACATCTTTTTCGGTTTCGCTTAGAGCGACATAACCCGTGGGGACCTCTAGTAGCCTGATCATGGTCCCAGCTTGAACCATTTTGCCCGAGGGGGTCCCTGAGGGACGGTAAACCACTGCGGGATCGCTCCTTCTTCGTGGTTTTTTGGCTGGATACCAAATCCTTATGTCCTCTTCTGTGGGTCCAATTTTTTTATTTTGAAAATAGAGCGCTTGAGGGGGACAACCCCCCTCACCGTTGTAAGCAAGCTTCCATGAACGTGAACTGCCGGATGGAGGGATGAAATGATGGTGAGTGAACCCGGTGGGGGCCCTCACAAGGTGTGATTGTATGGCGGACTTTTTGTTGGTTAGTGCGGAATCAACCATCGCTAACCGGGGGTGCCGCCCCTCGAGGGTTTGGGTATCAGAACTGCATCCTTGCTTACATAGAGACGGGTGTACTTTCCTCTATGGTCTTGGCAGGTCTCCCGGGGTAGCCTCGGAAGTTGCAGTCCTGTCCCTTGTCAGGGTCCCTCTGACGCCGAGTTCTACAGTGGGGTACTCCTCAAACCTGATTTCCTCGGTGCCCTCAATTATGCTTATCATAGAGAACAACATAGTTGGGACATGGTTAGATGAATGGCGGTTCAGTTCACTCCAGCTCCTTTACCCTGTTTGGGCGGGTGCGAGGGGGGATTAGTTCGACATTAGTCGAATAATCAGCGCTTTATAAATCTCCTTCTTGAAATCCCCGTAGGGAAAAGTGAATACAAATTCACGTTTATAGGCAGGTTACTTTATCGGCGAATAACGTCTTCCGAGTATGCTTGTTTTATTCAAAGTATGACTAACAAGTCATAGATGAGGTGATAATTCACAAGCTTGAATAGAATGTGCTTATTACCACTATTTATGTCTTCTAGGAGTGAGCTTAAAGAGAAGGAGGCCTTCTTTTAGATACTTTAATGTGAACGATGAGATTTCTTCCATACACAGCGTCATCTGATAAACGCGATTCACTTCTCTCCATCCACCCATTTGAGTGGATATTGATTGTCTAGAACGAGAAGAAAGCAAAACTGATTTTTTGATTAAACAGAGGGACTATTAGACACGAAAATAAGGGGTCGGGGGAAGAGCGGAGGGAGGATCATCTCGCTAGCGAGCCGGAGGCTGCGCAGGAAGTTCAAGTCTATTCGAACCTTCGAGAATGCTGAATTCCGGATAACACATACTTATACACACACATTTGGACTCAATCCACGGTTACATAAGAAAAGGAGTCTGCAAAGGCTAATCAATAGTCTATACGAGGAAGTTCCCTTTGCCATCACCCAGTTCATTCCCACCTACCATCCTCATCCATAGATCTATTCTTAAAACTCCGCAGGGAGGACGCTTCGACCACATGACTATTGACACATATTCCATTCATCTACCACTCGATTTTTAAAACAATTTCTACCATTCTCCTAAACCTAAACTTGTCCACCTTAAACCCATTACTACAGTTCCTATCCTGTACGCTAAAAATAAGAACCTCACCTATGTCTTCCCTATTATAACCTTTTACCCAGCTGAAGACTTCAATCAAGTTCCCCACGAACTCTTCTCCTTTCTAATGTATGAATATTTAGTCTCCTAAGCCTTTCGCCTTTAGGTAAGCTCCTCAACCCATGAATCATCTTAGTCATCTTTCTCTGCACAGACTCGAGCAAATCAAATGGCCATCCTATAATATGGTTATCAAAATTCAAAATTGCACAACATAGTGAAGATGAGACCTAACTAATGCCAGTACATTTTCAGAATGACATCAGCACTCCTATTACTTATACTCCTACTAATAAACCACAATACAAGATTAGCTTTATTTCTAACACTTATGCCCTGCTTTCTAGGCAGAGGTCAGAACTTACCAGGACATCCAAGTCTCTTTCGCATTCTGACCTTCCTGAAACTCTTCAGTTTATAATTATACAATGGATTTCACTTACCTGTACTAAGTATGTACACTGGTTTATGTTAAACTCCATTTTGCTATTACAAATTACATCATTTCACTGGCCGATAATTAGACATATCTTTTATTTTTTTATTTTTTTTTTTTAAAGATAAGTATCACATTAGCTTTCTTCCAGACCCTTGGTACAACGTCAGTGTTCATCGTTTTTCTAAATATGCATGGTAAAAGATCGCTTAAAACATCTCTACATTCCCTCCAAATCTTAGGCTGGAAGGTTTTCGAGCTCCTAAAAGAGATACTTTTTTGTAGACATGATACCAACACGCTACAGTCAGTGCGCAGCAGAGCAACAAGGTGGATAATTTCCCTGAGGAACCTTGAATATGTATAGATAGACCAAAGTTATTAAATATGTTGTCGTTTGAAAGGTGTTGATAGAGGATAAGATTGAGCTTTTTAAATTTTGTTCTGGGGTGGATTAGTTGGATTGTACAAAGTTATGGAGAGTTGGAGGGTAGGAATAGGATTTGGGATCAACACTTGAAACTTAGAAAACAGGGGACGAGTATACGGGGAGGGAAGGTTATTGTGTTTTTTTTTACTCTTGTCTTGGGGTATGAATTGTATATATTTTAATAGTGATATTATTGTATATTGTGGTTGCATGGTAGAGCTGTTGAAAAGCCTTGAATAATGATTTCTTCAATTGGATGTAGTTGGGGATGTAGGAATGGGGATAGATTCGTATGTCCTTCGATAGGCCTTTATGCCTTTTTGTCACCCTTGAATATTATGTCATGTAATGTTAATGTCAGTAGCAACTCTAGTACAATATATATATATATATATATATATATATATATATATATATATATATATATATCTGGTGATGAGCGCTTGATGACACAGTTTCAAATCCAACTTCTTTATTTTCATGTAACGGTTAATATAGTTTGTCCTATCTTTCCGTTCTCTACATCTCCCATTTTCCTTCTTAAGCTTTTATTGGTTCATGTAATATTCTCCTAAGTGTTTTTCCGGGTTGTGTTACCAATTTCCATTTCCTTGGGCCTTCAAGTGTATATATATATATATATATATATATATATATATATATATATATATATATATATATATATATATATATACCAGGCAATAGCTTCGCCAATCCCCCCCCCATAGGGGAGAGCTTGCACTTCGCTACTAAGATTAAAATTTGAAATCTAAAAAAAAGCAGCCATGGTTAAATTTTAATAAATTTTCTGAATTTCGCCAATGGAATTCATTTTCTTTTAAAACATTATAAAAAAGCATTGGATACTCCTTAGGAACTGAACTATTTTGTTTTTTCAAACTCTAAAGAAATTCTTAGAAATTACCTTTGATAAAAATTTAAAATATACATAAGTCATAACCAAACTAAGATGAAATTATTATTCAAATACTCCCAAAAATCCCCTTCTTAAATTATAGTTAGTGATGATATATATATATATATATATATATATATATATATATATATATATATATATATATATATATATATATATATATATATATATATATATATATATATATTAGAAAATGGCCCCAATATTGCTTGAGTTAGACAACCGTGTACAAAATTGCCTTTTATTTCTTTCTTAATAAATCTCACTTGTCACATTATCTACTAGTGTTCGTATTCCATCCATCAATCTCTGAATATGAATGTAAGCCTGAGAGAGACTACAGGAGTTGAAGTGGACTATGATTCTACCTTTACTTTATTCCCACCAAGATTCGCATTCCCCCCAATACACACATCCATGCATCCACCTCGGTATAAACCATATGATTATCTAATAACGACTCGGGTAGGGGGGGGAGGGGTCGAAGAGGCGATAAATGAGTGAGTGAGCGAAAGATGATTTTTTCTGGTGAAGCGGAGGATGAAAACTGGAGTGTGTTGGGAGAATTAAAGGTCAGTGGAGGCGTGGGGAGCAGGGGAAATGAGGATGGCGCGCTAACAGCTGCCGTATAAAGAAGATGGATTGTTCTGGAAAGATGGAGCCCCCAACACACACACACACACACACAAACATTTTTTGGCGTGGATTAGCGACCAACTCTGGCCCTCCCCGACCTTGGCTCCTTTTCGAGCCGTACATGAGTGGAGCAATGGCTTCCAAGGCCTACTGAGGTTTTGTTATCTAACCGAGCTGATTATTGGCCTACTTGTTTCTCCTGTGCTTATTTTATTATAGATTCGTATATACCTAACTATTATGTAGTTTCTGAAGTCTATTTGTTTTAGCTTGACGCGCTATATCTTTGCGTTGCTTCTGTTGGGCGTTTTTGTTATATCTTATAACGGATCTATGCTTTTATAGCGGCGCGCATGCGCATTTGTTTTATCTTCCAATGAGCCCAGTTTTATAGTTTTAAGGGCTTTGTATAGCTTATGGCAGGTTTATTTTCTATACTTTCTTACTAGTCTATTTTTATGCCTTACCTGGGCCTATTTGCGTAGTTTCTTATAGGCCTACAGTACCGCCCAAGACTAGAGCTACATTTTCTTGAAGATATTTATTTATTTCTTCAAAAATTGCACCGAATATTCTTTGAAATTTGTCTCTGAGATTAACTAAGTTTTATCTCAAAGCGGATAGAAAAGTTACGTCGGACGAAATGATCATTTTTATTAAGGATCGCCTAAGGATCGCCTAAGGATTGCCTAAAGCTAAAAATTCTAAATAAAAGAGCAAAGCGATGTAAAGTCGTCACACAAATCCTAAGAAGTCTACAATATTGACATAATTCAATGGATAACAAAAGCTACAAGGGCCTATCTAAGGTCATCCAAGGCAACACACCCCATGAGTTGCATCCACAAGATTGCGTGTAAAACACTGCTTAAAAAACAATCACACTCATGGCTTGCCGACAATTAAATCATGCAGCTACAATACAAAATATCAATAATATAATATATACAATTTTTAAAAAATCTTCCCCCCCCAAAAAATAATCTGGATCAACAGGAATTAATTCAGAACGGTAACTTATGCAAAAATATCGATATTACAATATGTAATTGCCCCACTAAAACTCCAAAAACATGATAATCTAACCTCATCTTATATTCATCTAACCTGCGCTTGAAAACATTTAAATTTGGACAGTTGGCTCCTGTGGTAAACCATTGCAGTAATCTATCACTCTGTTGGTGAAAAAAATAATTTCTCACATTCAACCTACACCTCTTTTTTTTTAAATTTTCAAGTGGTGACCCCCTTGCCCTATTATTACTTTCCAACTCAAATAACTTGCTAAAATCCAACTTATCCATCCCAGAACAGATTTTAAAAAGCTCAATCATATCTTCCCTCACACATCTCTCAAATGAGAACATATTTAGTACCCTCAGTTTACCTTCAGAGAAGGTATTATTTTTGTTGCCCTCCTTTTTACTGACTCTTGCAGGTTGATGTCATTTGATGTCATCTCTAAAATGTGGTGACTATGCTTGTATACAGTACTCTAAATGTGGCCTGACATGCGAGTTATAGAGTTTAAGGATGACCTCCATACTCTTGTATCTAACATTCCTTTGAATGTATCCTAGTACCCTATTTGCTCTATTTTTTGACTCAATACACGGCTTTGAAAACTTCAGTGACCTATCTACTACTACTCCTAAGTCCTTCTCATCCTCAACTGAATGAATTCGGCCGATTCCCATCCATTTCATAGCTAAATTCCCTATTATCACTTCCGATGTTAAGAACTTTGCATTTTTTAAGGTTAAAAGTCATCTGCCACTTCTGAGCCCAAGCTAATAACATATTTAAGTCACCCTGCACTTTAAAGCTACCCTCAACTTCTTTGACTACAGCTGCCAATTTAATGTCATCAGCAAAAATTCACACCTTGCTATTTAAAGCCTCCCTAAGTTCATTTATATAAACTGGAAATAATAAAGGGCCCAGAACTGATCCCTGAGGTACGCCACTGATAATGTCCCTCCACTGTGACATCACCGCCTTCAGTATCACCCTCTGTTTCCTGCCTTTCAGCCAACTCTCCCACATATCCCATACATTTTTAATTTGTGAACTAATCTCCTATGTGGAACCTTATCAAAAACTTTGATAAAATCTACTAAGTAAATTACATCAACATTCTCTCCCTTATCTAAGTGTTTAGTTACATGATCCCTAAATTCTAGTAAGTCTGTTCAACAGGATCTCCCACTTTTAAACACATGCTGAGCATCATTTATTAAAATATCTTTCTAGATATTAAGAAATACCTTTCTTAACTACCTCAAGAACTTTACAATTATAGATATTAATTAAGCTTCTGCGTCTAAAGTTATTTGGGTCCTCTTTACCTTCTTAAAAATTGCCACTACATTTGCTATTTTCCAATCATTAAGTATTTCTCCAAATTCCAATGATCGTGTATATATATATATATATATATATATATATATATATATATATATATTCTCAAGAGCTCCTGCATAGATAGATACTAATACAATATCGATAATATAATTAATAAAACAAAATGTATTAAACTTTGTAAAAGAACAATCTCTGCCCTCCCCCTAACCCCCCAATTTATCGGAAACCACGTGATATTGGTATCCCGCCATGGACGACATTTCCTGTTCGAACATTCTCGAAATTTCGACTCCTGAACACGTTGGGAAAATATTTCACAATCCTGCGAACTCGTCCCAAGCCCCCCCTCCCCTGGTGACGAGGTGTGAAAGAGCCACACTGTCTCGTCCCTTGCTGCTAAATGATGAATCGACTCCGCCTCCGGATTAAGATGTCTGGAGCTTGTGACTCCTTTCTCCAAACTCCCCCTTCCCCTCCAGAATCGGGCATACAAATACTCGGGTTATTCTGTAGTTCGACGAGTCCAGCCCGCACCTCAAGGCCATCCTTATCGTCTCGTCCCGTGCTCGTTCTTCAGACAGCAGACTTCTTCATCTTTGAAGTTTGGCTATCTTCATCGGAAGGTTGGTTCGGATCATGCCCCAACTGCCTCATTCGGATCGTGCCCCCACTTGCCTCATCGGATCGTTCTCCACTCGCCTCATCGCAAGAAAGACCTTCATCGAAGTCATCGATCCGTAAGACTAAAACCTCCTCCATTATTAGTATTGTCAAGTTCTTCCTTTTGATCTGAGCCTAGTTACATAAATTAATTAATTCCATTTGAGAAGCCCTTCTCATAATAATTATCTAGAGACTATTTCAATTTAAATAATCCCCTTCTGCCATTATTTAATTCTTATTTTGATCTGTGTAAATAAAATGATATTTGTGTTGTTTCATCTTTAATTAACCTTGAACGATACTCTAGGCCTATTCAAGTAAATCTCGCCAACCATTTATGCACTCTGTTTGATTATTAGGGATTTGAAACCCAACGCCTCAAGTCTGACCTCCTCGTCGGTCGTTAATCCTTGCGAACAGTCCTTCAACGATTCGCGTTGCAGTAGGTGATTAAGCCTCCCCCCACATAATATATGAGTAGTGTATAGTATAGAGTGGTTGTACCACGATAAACTTACTACAAATAATGCTAATCATGTTTTTGAAAGCACTCGTATTTTTTTTCTGTCGTGAATTTTTGTCAGCATTTGTTTGTTATTTTTTATTCTTTCAATTATTATTTTGCAAGAATAAAGCTTTTACAGTTGATCACTCCATCTGGCTTCTTTCCTAACCTCAACATTGTTCATAATGAAAAAGGCCGTCTCAACTGGAGTCGATGTACCTGGAAGACAAAATGTACTCCATAATACGGCCAGGGTTGAGAGAGAAATACTCTGGTGCTTCAAATGATTAAAAATTACAACCCACTCTTTCCTCGCACGTGAAATTTTAGTTTTCCAAAATTCACATTTTGAAGACCAAAATATCTTAACAACCGCCACTTCATCAAAAAGGTCGTCTACATTTTATTACATTACTTCCGACTGTTTCATTAATTTTACCAATATGTTTCGATTTAAGGCCAAACAATGTCTATGCTATTTATCCAAACAAAGGATTCAGCTCTGCCAAAGCTATTCTCCCACAATTCAACGTATGGAAGGCAACGATCATAAAAATTCGTAAATTCTTGCCTGGCTGTTGCTGCATAGATATTTCCTTCTCCTCAAGTGTCCTGTACAGTTTTTTGGCTTTTTAGAATAGAAATTTATCACCTCGCCTTAATTCTACAATTGTTTTTATTTTTTTTGAATCAACATGAATGTCATAGGCAGTTGCTTTTGTTTTCTTAATAGAAATTATTTTTTTTATTGAACTCATTTAGCTGTCCACGAATGAATGATAAATACATTTCCCCACAGTCATCCTCAAATAGTTTTTTTTATCATCTCGTGACATCAATAGGTAGTAGGTCCACAGCAGTTTTAAGATATGTGTGAATAATATGAACATCACAACCAATACCTAGAATATTTCGGCACATTTCTTTCGTTAGTTGAGTGTAGACTTTATTCACCCCTTTTCGTTTTACACCTCCAAAATTTGTGTCATAGTTATGGTTAAAAAATCAAACAACTATTTGATAACCTATGGTCTTTAATAACTGACAACAGAGAGTCTGTCAATATTTCAGATGTTCACCAGGAACCGATTGAAAGTTTAAAAGTTTCACTTTAACAACTTCTTGTACAAAATAGCGGCCAAGGAAAACAATCCTTACAATATATTTTCTATTTGAAGCAACAATTTGACTTATTCAAATCTTTATCAAGTTCCTGAATTGCCATAAGTTTATTTTTATTGATAACGACAGCTTCAGTATTAGTTCTAGCAAGACTAAACTTTAGTTCAGTCTAGATCAGCCCCGGGCAACCCTTGGCACGCGTGCCAAACGTAGCACGCCAACGGCTTTTTACCGGCACGCGAAGCCAAATGCTTAACTTAAGAAAACTAAGTAAATGTGTCTCTAAATTCTTTTATGTAGCAACCGCATGGTGTACAATCTCTTATAAATTATCTGTTATCATTGATGGAGAAGCAGAAGTCTCATTGATGGTAAATAAATAAAAACTCCACAATTTTTCTTTCTCTAGTTTGGATTTGTTATTTTCCTCTTAAAATCGTAAAGATTCAATTCTGTTTAATATAATATGTAATTCTTTAGGTAAAATAACTATCTTTTCCTTGTAATCTTTAGGCATCATATGTGTTTAAGAATGAAAAAAAGAATATCTTTAATTTTATGTCCTTTTATTGTGTTTTGGTCAATTATTGGCCGGTGAGAAAGTTTGTATCAAAGATTTGGCCAATTTTGGCACACCCCCTTAAAAACGTTGCCCATCCCTGGTCTTGATAAACAATCATCCGTTTGGAGGCTTAAATTATGAGGGTGGTGTGGAAAGCAAAGGTTTCTTCTTTGACGGTGATTAACAGTTCTTTGTCAAGTGGATCAACACTTTTAACAAAACTATTTTAATGTAGAAGAACTAGCAGATGATGGCAAACTAGCTTTGTGTTTTGAAGATTTCACTGCAAACACTTAACTCTATCATCACGTTCATAAACTCGTTTCAGAAATAGATATTCTTTCTGAAGGTCAGCAAAAAGATTATATATTTCAAAGGCAAACACTGATTAATTTACGGTAAGTCACTGCCCAACCACCCTCACTTTTACAATAGGCTACGCTAAAATAATCTTCGACGCCTGTATTGACAAATCAGCGTTGCCATATGCCATTTAACTTATTATGACTCTCAAACAAAATACACGGAATAATGAATTTTAAAAAGCTTAAACGCTATATTCCCATTCTGGAATTATTAGAACAGATATGAGTATAGTTAGTTTACTATAATTTTCTAAGTTTATATTTATAAAGTTAATATTTTCTCGTGACAAAATTATAAACCGGCCGAGACGCCGGAGCCTTTGCTTGGAACGCGGAAAGCCTATCTTTAAGTAACCTAGAATGAATAGTATTCGGGGCAGATGCCTAACTAGCATTTAACTTAATTATAAGCCCTTTAATGATTTCCCTGTTCACATCAATCGTATTCAACACATCTTCCCCTGACCTAGAATTATCATATTAAACTGTTCGGATTTTCCTGTTAATACTGAAGAAAAATGATCATTAAGGACCTCTACTATTTCCTCATCGGACTCTTTTACAACACCTTCATATTTAATAAACCCTGTTTTATCTCTGCTAGATTTTTGTATTGGTTTAATACTAGCTAAAGAATTTTATTGGATCTTTATTACTATTTTGAGCTGAATTATTTTCTGCTGATCTTTTGCTATTCTTAATTATCTTATTTAGGCCATTCTGGTAACCTAAATGATTTAGATTTTCATCGTTCCCTTCCCCTATTAAGCCCTGGGGTGTCTTTTTCTTCTCAGAAAATTTACCAGCTACGAGGGGCGGTCAATAAGTTTTGCGAATCGGTAGAGCAAAACAGAGGAAGGGGGATGGCTGTTTGTGGGGGTTTTAGGACAGGTTGTGACAAGTCAGGACCTGCAGCCGCACGCTCCTGCCTCGTCTATTTAAGAAGCAGTAGCTGATCGCAGATCGTCAGTCACAAATTTTTCAACAATGGAGAGTGTTGAGCACCGCGCAGTGATCAAATTTTTGACCAAGGCAGGCAAGAATGCAAAAGAGATCCATGAACGCATGGTTGCAGTCTACACCGACACTGCCCCTTCCTATGCAACAATTGCTCGCTGGAATAGGGAGTTCCGCCAATGGTCGTGAGTCCCTTGAAGATGACCACCATCAGATGTGACCAACGAGGACAATGTGGCCCGTGTGGAGAGGATGATCCTCCAAAATCGACGGGTGAAGGTAGAAGAAATCGAGCGAAAACTTGGAATATCACATGGAAGTGTTATTAACATCATCCACGACAATTTGGCCATGACCAAGGTCTCTGCCCGTTGGGTCCCTAGAAACCTCACGCCCCATGATCGACTTCAACGTCGTCAACGTCCACAAAGCCAGAGTTGCACAAGCTGCCCTGCGCGCGTGCGGATTCAAGGAGCTCACCCATCCCCCCTACAGTCCAGATCTGGCCCCTAGCGACTACTTTTTATTCCGCCAGCTCAAGGCTGCACTGCGTGGACGCCGGTTTAGGGACGATGAAGATGTCTAGCTCGCCGTCCAGGAGTGGATCGAAGAGCAGTCGCAAGATTTCTGGTTGTCGCGAATTCGAAGCCTCAGGGACAAGTGGCGCAAGTGCATTGAAGTCGACGGTAGTTACGTTGAAAAATTATAAAACACTTTTCCTCATATCTCGTTTCCTTATATCTGAATTGCAAAACTTATTGACCGCCCCTCGTATCTTAAAATCCACCCTAGAGGTGTAAACAAATATAAGAGGTTAAAAAACATCGAAATTACATGTTTTCAAATCAAACTATAAAAAACAAAACAATATAAATTCACGTAGAATACAGAAAAATGCTGAAAGATATATTAAGAAGTGCACAATAAAAGTTAATTAAAATGTCAAAACGCATATATATAAGAGGAGAACTAACCTGTATCGTTGGAGTTAAGATAATAACCACAAAAATGGGAAAGATAAAGAACGAAGAAGGGTCGTATTTGCTGTTGTAAATAATTTAGTCGGTCATTGTATGGTGGGAAGCTCGATGGATGACTTGCAATCATCAGTTCTGGCTGTAGTTTTTTTTTTCTCGATATAAAACGATTCTAAAATTCCCAAATCTATGTCGCTATAAGTAGAGGACGGAAGAGAAAATGAATCAGGAATCGACTGGTCATGTGCTTTTCAATGCTACCGGATTGAGAAAAACTCTGGCTCGAAGAGAGGAGGAAAAAGTCCGGAAGACAGACTCAAGTGGTTCGAGTTCCTATATTTAAGTTGTAGGCCAATTTGTCCTACATAACGACTGTTGAAAATCGTACACGTAAATAAATAAACTAAGAAGAATCACAATTAAGTAAATACTCATTAATACGAAGAGTAGAGAACAACTATAAGTTGATTAGAATGAAGCTTCATTATGGATAAAGGTTTCGTGCGGCTAAAAGAATATCTTTGCTTAAGTTTTAACTTGAAGTATTCCATAAAAGAAAGATTAATGTCAACTTTAAGTTAGGGTGCTGAAAGAATAGGTTGTTTGGGAGAAAATATGTCGTTTAAAAATGTATTAACAATTTTATCAAACATATAGTAAGGGTAAACATTATAAGAAGAAAAAAAGTGTTTTAAATATTTAATTTCTAAATCCAAGGAAACTCAATCCGAACAGATACTGAAAGCTGCATGTATGCGACATTTAATAGCTGCTAACCTGGAAGTCAATGACGTATTACTGAAATAATGGTTGCCTCATAATGTATTAGTGGGTTTTCTGTAAAGTGAACTTTAAAATGTACCATTGTTCTTGGTAACAAACCCATCCCATAATAAAATACTATTCTTATGTTTAGCAATTTTACGATGTTTACAATTTAGATATTCGAGAAAAAGCTTTTGCATGTCGATTCTGCCTAAAGATTACAAAACAGTGGTTAATGAAGCGCTTAAAGAATAAAGGTCTAAATACCATGAAAGCAAAGGAAAACAAAGGAAAGAAAAGGAAACTTAACAAATGATGGGCCCAAGTGAGGGGCCCATTGCCTTTTCCTTCCCTTTGCTGAAACGTTTCACCTTCGAAAAGAAACACGGGATCTTCAAACCGCTAGCTTTGTCAAGCCCCAACACTTCCATAAAGGACTTAGGGACCGTATTGGATATAATGTTGCATTTTTCATCAATATTTATTTAGGGAATAGAAACTCTACATTATAGGTGGTCATAGAACAACAAAATCAAAAGAATCACCTAATGCAATAACATAGTGAGAGGCTAAATAATCGAAACAAAAAAAAAATGATCGGGGAGTCGCGTCCTTTTAGGAAACGAACAAGATTGGCGAAACGGTCAACCCGCAATTTAAAAAAAACGTGGTGTGATCTGAGTACGATACGTATTTAGTTTAAATAATCAATTTTATTCATAACCATAATCTATTTACTTTCATCGGATTAAGTTATAACAATACTCTTATCCTTACCTAAATTTAAAAGTATTTTAAAATCGTTAAAGCTAAAAAAAGGGACTAAAGACTTTAGACCTAATCAAAACAATCAGAACTTAATATAGAAGAGGAAAAGAGACCAGGATCAGATCGTATCAAACCCAGGTTATAACCCGATCAAGACCTATTTTAGAAGCAGGGAAATAAACTAGGTTAGAGCCCGGATGAGAACCTATTAAACCCAGATTAAAAAACAATCAGAACTTAATTTAGAAGCAGGAAGAGAGACCAGGATCAGATCATATCGAACCCAGGTTATAACCCGATCAAGACCTAATTCAAAACCTGCAGGAAAACAAGGATAGAACCGTGATCAAAACCTATAGAACTCGGGTTATAACCCCACCAAAGCCTTTTTTAGAATCAGGAAAAGAAACAAGGTTAGAACCCACATCAGAACCAATGGAACACAGGTTATAAGCTGATTAGGACCTAATTTATAAGCAGCTAAAGAAACCAGGTTAGAATCTGGTTCAGAACAATATTTAGAAGCAAGATAAGAACCCAGATCAGAACACAAATTAAGAACCCTTTTATTATGGATAAAAACACATTTTAGAACGTGGTTCAGGACCAAAATTAATAATCCAAAACTTAAGATTAGAACTTACGTTAGGTCCCTGTTCAGAACCCAAATAAGAACCTCCTTTAGGTGCAAGGTTAGTACCCAGGTTTGAGACTGGATAAAAACCTAAATTAAGAACTTCATTCAGGATCAGGTTAACAATCAGATCCGAGGATAGAACCAGAAGGAAAACAAATTAGGAACCTAAAAGTTAAGATAAAAACACAGGGTAGAACCTGGTATAGAATCAAAATTAAGAACCCTATTTAGAATTGGGCTACGAACTCATGATAGAACCCGGTTCAGAACCTAAATTAACACCTCACTTATAATTTGAGTAAGAACTAAAGTTAGAACCCGGTTTAGAACATAAATTAAGAACTTCATTCAGGATCAGGTTAACAATCAGATCCCAGGATAGAACCAGAAGGAAAACAAATTAGGAACCTAAAAGTTAAGATAAAAACACAGGTTAGAACCTGGTACAGAATCAAAATTAAGAACCCTATTTAGAATTGGGTTACGAACTCATGATAGAACCCGGTTCAGAACCTAAATTAACACCTCACTTATAATTTGGGCAAGAACCAAAGTTAGAACCCGGTTTAGAACCTTAAATTAAGAACTTCATTCAGGATCAGGGTTAACAATCAGATCCCAGGATAGAACCACGAGGAGGAAAACAAATTAGGAACCCAAAAGT
The DNA here is from genome assembly GCA_963969495.1 of Ceratothoa steindachneri. Lineage (NCBI taxonomy): Eukaryota > Metazoa > Arthropoda > Malacostraca > Isopoda > Cymothoidae > Ceratothoa > Ceratothoa steindachneri. Next base: position 115,767,571 of record OZ018333.1, on the reverse strand, counting down.
TGAAGATAAAAACACAGGGTAGAACCTGGTATAGAATCAAAATTAAGAACCCTATTTAGAATTGGGTTACGAACTCATGATATAACCCGGTTCAGAACCTAAATTAACACCTCACTTATAATTTGGGTAAGAACCAAAGTTAGAACCCAGTTTAGAACCTAAATTAAGAACTTCATTCAGGATCAGGTTAACAATCAGATCCCAGGATAGAACCAGAAGGAAAACAAATTAGGAACCTAAAAGTTAAGATAAAAACACAGGGTAGAACCTGGTATAGAATCAAAATTAAGAACCCTATTTAGAATTGGGTTACGAACTCATGACAGAACCCGGTTCAGAACCTAAATTAACACCTCACTTATAATTTGGGTAAGAACCAAAGTTAGAACCCGGTTTAGAACCTAAATTATGAACCTCATTTTGAATTTGAATAAAAACCCGTTAGAAAGTGGTTCAGAACCCAAATTAAGGACCGCATTTCGAATTGGGATAAGAAACCCAGGTTAGAACCCGGACCAGAATTCTGTTTAGGAACCAATTTAGAACCTAATTTACAATCTGAATAATTAAGAACAAAGACTAAAAACCAACGGAGGGGTAGGCGCCCCTCCGAAGCACCCCACAGCGATATGTTCCCCGCCAAGAGGGAGGGTCTTCTTGCCCCCGCCCTCTTCATCGATGATCTCAAACGGACTCATCGACATCAGTTTGGCGCACCGCTATAATAAGGCTACAAGATCCGGGACAATTCATTATCCCTGGCAGGTTGGGACTTCATCTTTTCCCTTTCTCATACTGTAACCATTATTATTCCATCTTTCTTCTTCTTCTCATTCTATCTACACCCGTATGCTATGACCCAATGGGTTCAAGAAGATTAGGCAAATAGAAAAATGGCCGTCGTTCAAACCCTTTCGGGCAGTGACCGACCCAATTCCAATCACTTTAGATGAGTGAATTTTCCCTCATCTCTTTCGTAACAATCCATAAGACGTGAAGTTGGGGGGGAGCTCAAACCCCCGTTTATCGAAGGAACGAATGCCACTTCAAGGATATGGGCAGGTTCAAAACGTGACCTCGAAAGGACTGGTAGAATTAAAGGCGAAACTATGAAAGACAAGTAGATCACCTTCCAAAAAGGTCCGTACAATAAGCTTCCATTTGCATGGCCTCTGAGAAGGATCTATGCCTTAGGAATCATTGATTTTCAGGAACTGGAGGAGGATTAAGAGGAATAGGAGGGGAAGGATCGAATTAAAATAGCCTGAAGTGATCAGTGGGGATGCCATTTTTATAGATGGTTCAAAAACTATTTCCTAAAGGTCAATTAATTTCTACGAAGTATCAGCTGGACTTGGTGGCCCCAATTTTATTTGAATAATCTTTTAATACAACTTCCAAATTTGATGATTCTTACTTTTGTACATTAGAAACCAACACATCAACTTCACTCGCAGAGATTTGTGCCATCATCTCTCCTTCCACCAATCGGGTCTTCACATTACCAAGCTTGGAACCTAGAGAACCCATGTTATAACCCAATCAGAACCTAATATAGGAGAAGGAAGGGAAACCAGGTTAGCTCCTCGATCAGAACCTAGGTTATAACCCAATCAGAACCTAATTTAGCAGCAAGAAAGGAACTCAGGTTAGAACCAGGATCAGAACCCATGTTATAACCCAATCAGAACCTAATATAGGACAAGGAAAGGAAACCAGGTTAGAACCGCGATCAGAACCTATAGAACCAGGTTATAACCCAATAAATATCTATTTTAGAACCAGGAAAAGAAACAAGATTAGAACACAAATCAAAACCTAGGTTATAACCCAATCAGAACCTAATTTAGCAGCAAGAAAGGAACTCAGGTTAGAACCAGGATCAGAACCCATGTTATAACCCAATCAGAACCTAATATAGAAGAAGGGAAGGAAACCAGGTTAGAACCGCAATCAGAACCTAGGTTATAACCCAATCAGAACCTAATATAGGAAAAGGAAAGGAAACCAGGTTAGCTCCTCGATCAGAACCTAGGTTATAACCCAATCAGAACCTAATTTAGCAGCAAGAAAGGAACTCAGGTTAGAACCGCAATCATAACCCATGTTATAACCCAATCAGAACCTAATATAGGAAAAGGAAAGGAAACCAGGTTTGAACCGCGATCAGAACCTATAGAACCAGGTTATAACCCAATAAGTACCTATTTTAGAAGCATGAAAAAAAACAAGATTAGAACACGAATCAGAACTTATAGACCCAAGATTATAACCTGATCAGAACCTAATTTAGAAGCTAGAAAGGAACTCAGGTTAGAACCAGGATCAGAACCAGTGTAAAACACCCAACCAAACTTAATCACGCAACTTAGCTTCTCCCAATCCACCACATAAACCATCGTATTTAATATTATTGCTCAGCTAATATCATCCATTCAACCACCCAACAGGTAATCAGTTTAAATGATCGCCACAAATCTCTATCAATCGAACATCATTCACACATTTTAATTACTTCATCCCCTTATTAAGATGTATTGCCTTTGTTCAATCAATTAATTCAACAATCAGGATTTGCCTGCATCAATCACCCAACCAATCTATCAACTACTCATCGAAATGAACTTATCTTTCATTAATTACCACATCCCTTATACATACACCTCCAAGCCACCTCCATTCCTAAGCCGTTATCATCTCATGCATCACTCTTTTCTCTCATCCCTCATCTATTCCACGATCCAAACCAAATTGACATTTCTATTATAAAATCTCCGTAACCAGTTAACCAAACCGTCAATTAAAGGACTCATTTATCAATCTCAACCTGATCATTCATCAATATATCAACCATTTAGTCTCCTTAATTCGTCTGTTATTTAAATCTATCGGTTGTCTATTTTCACATCTACCCTTCAATCCATAATTAATTATCTATAGTTCTTTTTATCAACTAATTCATCGTTCATGTAACAATTTGCCTTTTAAGCTACCCACCACTCCTATACACCCCCTTTGACATCCACTAATCACTCAGTCAATTACCCAACTGCTTTTCCTCTTTCCAGTTCAATCAATTAACCTATTCACGTATTAAGTTATTAATGGTTCCATTTTACCCAATGATAATTACTTAACCAATCATTTTCCTTCCCAACCCACTTATCCAATCACACCCTTTGTGAACCATCTTACGATCCTTTTATTCTCATAGTGCATATTTCCTCCTTTTTATTATATCTTAGTAAAAACAGTTACCCTTTAATTATTTAGTCATTCTATCTTTCATTCATTATCCATCAACATACTCCTTAACTCATATCCGAATCCTCTATCGATTATACAATACATCGCCTCTCTCATGAATCACTTAACCAATCTATGTTTCACTTTATGTTCACTTTAAAATTTCACCGGTTCTTCTACCAACCACGAAATTGCTCTCTCTCTCTCTCTCTCTCTCTCTCTCTCTCTCTCTCTCTCCTCTCTCTCTCTCTTAATACCAAGCGATAAACAACGCCTGTTTACCTATGTTGACGATCGCATGGTTAGTGAGTTCCCAGCAGGAGTGGAGTCTCAAGATGGACAGTGTAGCCGTCTGCTTGGGACTGAAGAAGGCAAGAGCGGCATCTGTCACGTGGTAGGCCTGAAGATTTAGTTCATAGAGGGAAGGCAATAGCTGGGCGATAGCACCTACGGCGTCGTCGGCGATGTTGATACAATCAGATACCGATAGCGATACGATTCTCGGACTGAGGCATCCCCACAAACCCGCTTCTGTGATTTCATTGCACCCTTGCAGTTCGAGTTGATACACCCCGCTAAGGTGATCCAGGAGAGTTTCTACCCCTTTATCTGTCACGCTGGAACACCGAAGTCCAACCGCGCGAAGATTTCTGGTTCGATTCACGGCGTAATTGCCAACCAGGTCAAGGAGGTCTTCATCGGAAGCGCAAACTAAAACAAGGGAATCGAACCCCCTTGTTTGAACTGAAACGTAAAAGTGACGCCGCATTTCAGCTGTGGCTTCCAGCGAGGTGCAGCTGCGGACCTGTTTGCAATGGAGGACAGGTCGAAGGCCGTGCCAAAATTTGGGTTGGTATAGGATGGATCGCCACCTGGGGCACACCTGGGCCAAAGTGGCTCTTTCGAGAGCGGGGAAATAGAAGAAAAAGCGGTTCAGGAAGACCTCGTCCCGCATCAGCTCATCCCAAGTGGTCGGTTTGGTTGCTACTGCTGCGGCTGCGTGGCGAACGACCCTACTTCGACTTCCCGGGGACCTTTGTTGTTGGTGCTGCTGCTGTTGGTGCTGCTGATGCGGAGGTAATCTGGGCGATCCCACGTTTCCCTGGTGCCCATTGAGTGACGATACGGCTACTGAGTGTGGTAGGCTCCCGTTGCGGACCTTACCCAGCAAGAACCTGGAAGGCTTTTCAGGGGGAATAGGCTTATTGGCGTCTGATTTGCAACTCCTATTTCCGACTATGTTGGAATTACTACCATTTGCGCCGCTATTCCCGCAAAATACATTGGCTACCTTTTCCATGACGCCCCCTCGCCGCACTGACCCCATCTTGGGCTCGGGTTTGCGGGGGCGAAGTCCTAAACCGGAAATACACCGCGAAAGTTCAATACTCGCTCGCTCGACCACGTCTTGCGCCGTCAGCGACATGTAGATTACGCCATAGCGGGAAACCGATACCACGAGTAGTTCTATGCAAGATAAGGCCTCACTTTGATTGGGGGATCAGAGATTGTGATTTATTCAAGAGCGCGTAGGCGGAGGGGAGGGGGGGTGCAGTAATAGGTTGTAACTGTAGCGTCCCTAGCGTGGAAACGGGTTACTGAATCAATGCTAGAAAATGTTGTTTTTTTTAAGTTAGAATAAATTTATGGATTTCATTAATCTTTGGGGGAAAGAATTCCTGAGGTATTTTATTACTTATTCACTCCCGAGTAATTTTCCTGCACATTTTATTCCAGCACTATCTTTACCTTTCTCAAATTCAAATACTCCTATATAATCACACTTTGTATATTCCATGAAAAATACTTCACTGGTGTTTCATTTATCTCTCTATTATCGTCGGTGGAGATAACTCGTTTAACAAAGAAGATCGTCTAAAAATCACACGAAACGTACCAATAAATGACAATTTCGGAACGCCTTTGTGAGTTTCTTCCGCGTCCGGTTTAAAACAACCGCACTCGACAAAAGCTCGAATCAGACTGACATTCTCTGATCGAAAAAAAGGTGCGTGAGTTCGTCACTTTGTTATTCGACATTCTCTCTCAGATTCACGCAATGGTCTTTGTGACGGTCAGAGTCGAAGTGTATGATGGTTGGTAGAACCACTTCGATAATTCCCAGTACCACTTTATTCAGCACTTAAGACCCAACCACTTTCACTTCATTTCACTTTTCTCTCATGCTGGTTCTCGGGGGGTTTAGGGCCCCAATCGCATCGTGAGCAAAGCCTATTATAGCCTCCCCGCAAACTCAATATGAGGCTGAAAGTGGGGAGGGAAAAGGCACAAATATGAGGAAAAGGCGATAATAATCACACAAAGGCGATAAATACGTCAAAAACATAGACAAAACTCGAAAAAAGCACCCCCCCCTCCCTGCCCAGATCTCAATACAGCTTTCCTCAGAGTGGGGCGCTGGAGGAGGGAAAATATTTATTTTATTATTGTTGGCAGTAATAATAATCTTCTTCTTCTTCTTCTTCTTCTTCTTCTTCTTCTTCTTCTTCTTCTTCTTCTTCTTCTTCTTCTTCTTCTTCTTTATTCTTCCTCCTCTTCTTCTTCTTCTTCTTCTTCTTCTTCTTCTTCTTCTTCTTCTTATTATTATTATTATTATTATTATTATTATTATTATTATTCTTTAGTCTTCTTCTTCTTTTTCTCCTTCTTCTTCTTCTTCTTCTTATTATCATTATTAGTATTCTTCTTCTTCCTCCTCCTCTTCCTCTTATTCTTCTTCTTCTTCTTTTTCTCCTTCTTCTTCTTCTTCTTATTATTATTATTCTTTATTATTATTCTTCTTTCTCCTCCTCTTCCTCTTCTTCTTCTTCTTCTTATTATTATTATTATTATTATTATTATTCTTTATTATTATAATTCCTCCTCTTCCTCTTCTTCTTCTTCTTATCATTCTTATTTCTTCTTCTTTTTCTCCTTCTTCTTCTTCTTCTTCTTCTTCTTCTTCTTCTTCTTCTTCCAATTATTATTATTATTATTCTTTATTATTATTCTTCCTCCTCTTCTTCTTCTTCTTCTTCTTCTTCTTCTTTTCTTCTTATTTTTTTTTCTTCTTCTTCTTCTTCTTCTTCTTCTTCTTCTTCTTCTTCTTAGTATTATTATTATTATTATTATTATTATTATTATTATTATTCTTTATTCTTCTTCTTCCTCCTCTTCTTCTTCTTCTTCTTTTTCTCCTTATTTTTCTTCTTCTTCTTCTTCTTCTTCTTCTTCTTCTTCTTATTATTATTATTATTATTATTATTATTATTATTATTATTATTACTCTTTCTTCTCCTTCTTCTTCTTCTTCCTCCTCTTCCTCTTCTTTTTCTTTTCTTTCCTCATCCTCCTTCTTTCCTGATAGTAAATGATGAAAACCAACGAGGGCATTTGGCCCAAGAATTAAACGAGGAGAGAAGGGGGGGCTGCTGAAGGAAGTGACCATTGCCAAGAGGGGGATCGGGGGAGGTGGGTATGGTATGCATATTGTCCGAGTAGTCAAAAGAGGAGACTACTTGACGAACAAATTTCGACGGATTGCTGTGGGGGAAGGAGAGGGAGTGGGGGGGGAGCTTGTCCATTGGCGCTGAACAGGAAGAAGAGGAGGAATGAGAAGAGGAGGCGGAAGAGGAAGGTGAGCAGGAGGAAGAGGAGGGGAAGGAGGAAAGAAGGAGGAGGAGGAAAAAAGAGGTGGAGGAGGAGTAAGAGGAGTAGGAGGAAGAGGAATGAGAGGAAGAGGAGGAGGGGGAAGAGGAGGGGGAAGAGGAGGAGAAGGAAGAAGAAGAGGAGCAGGACTAAGAGGAAGAAGAGAAGGAGGAGGAAGAGGAAGAAAAAGAGGAGGAGGAGTAAGAGGAAGAAGAAGAGGAGCAGGAGAAAGAGGATAATGAGGATGAGGAGAAAGAGGATGAGGAGAAGGAGGGAGAGGAGGAGGAGGAGAGGGGGGAGGAGAGGATGAAGAGGACGATAAATATGAGGAGAAGGAGGAAGAAGAGAAGGAGGAGGAGGAGGAAAGAGAGAATGAAGGGGGGAGGAAAAGGAGGAGGATAATGAAGAGGGGGAGAGAAGTAGGAGGACGGGGGGAAGAAGAAGAGGAGCAGGACACACACACACACACACACATATATATATATATATATATATATATATATATATATATATATATATATATATATATATATATATATATATATATATATGTGTGTGTGTGTGTGTGTGTGTGTGTGTGGCGCCAAATGGCGTTTTGCCTCCCTGCATAAAAGAGTGTTTCTGGAAATGGGATTTTATACCAAAGTGGCTTTGTTCAAAAGGGAATTTGTTTCAAACTTACTTTTTTTAATGGGCTTTGTCTCAAGTTTACCCTTTTAATTGGCTTTGTCTCAAAATTTCCCTTTTTTAATGTGCTTTGTCTCAAAATGACCTTTTTTTAATGGGCTTCGTTTCAAATATGTGTTTGCTTTACCGGGGGGGACCTTCGTTTTGAAGGGGTTTTATTGGTCCGTAATAAGCTTATATATTTACCCAATGGACCCCATCCATTGGGGGTAGGGTGCTACAAGTAGGACTTTGTGTCAAAGTGGGGCTCGACGACGGCCAGTGGGCTTTGCCGCTAAAAGGACTTTTAGCGAGGGCTTCGTCGAGGGGTGGTGGTGGGGGTGGGGGTCTTTTCAGATGGTCTACTCCGAGGTTCGTCCGCAATTGCTTGCCGCTTATGATCTCGGGGGGGTTAAAGCCTACCCCCTTCTCGGGAAGGGGTGTTAACGATGAGGTGAAATTGGGTGGACGAGGAAGGGGGTGGGGGTAAGAGCGGGGATTGCTTTAGGGTGCCGCAAATAAAGGCCCGCAACTCTCTTGACGCGCCATTAAAGAGGCCCTCCCTCCATCCTCACTCCTCTTCGGATTACTTGTGTTGTTTCCACACATTGTCACTTCTATCTGCCTTTAAAGATTCTCTTTCTCTCTTCTTTTCAATCGCTCAAACACGCCGAGTCATCCTCAACCACACCCGGGTGAAGTTAATTGTTGTGGTTGAGGCCCCCAGAAGACGGGAGGCGAGAAGAGAGAGAGAGAGAGAGAGAGAGAGAGAGAGAGAGAGAGAGAGAGAGAGAGAGAGAGAGAGGGGGGGAGAGAGAGAGAGGTTGCCGGTATTTACTCGCCTCCCTTGGACTGGATGTTCCTCCATTCAGAGAGAGAGAGAGAGAGAGAGAGAGAGAGAGAGAGAGAGAGAGAGAGAGATAAAGAGAGAGAGAGAGAGAGAGAGAGAGAGAGAGATGAGATCAATTTCAGGTGTTTTGTCGAATGTGCTGTGTGTGTGTGTGCTGTGTGTGACAGCGCTTCTTGGTACCCATGACTAAAGTTGGTTTCCCCTTTCATACTCATCGCAGCCAAAAGATGTTCTTATTACACCCCTTTAAAATACTTGCATCACCTTTTTTCTTCTTCCGCACTTATTACAACACATGAATCTTATTGTAGGGGTTCCGCCGCCCCCATTGGGGCTCATCGGCACTGCATGGAAGAGAGTGTCACCCGGGGGCACTGTTGAGTGATGACGTGGACACTCTTGGGGTAAAGTCCTGAAATGTGATGGTGGAGTCTTTGTTGTGATAATGGCAGCGATGATGAGGTGGTACCGATGGCGGGGGATGACGGGTGGTACTGATGGTGTTGTGGAAGGAGGAACTTCTTGGGTGGTTTTAGGGGGGAGGGGCGAGTGCCGTTTGGGTACTGAATAGCTTAAAGAGAGAGAGAGAGAGAGATAGATGCAAGAGAGAGAGAGAGAGAGAGAGAGAGAGAGAGAGAGAGAGAGAGAGAGAGAGAGAGAGATATGAGAGGGGGGAGGAAAGATAGAGATAGATAGAGTCATAGAGTCAGACAGAGCGCCTTGGCAATGGCCGGTAACTCGTGTTGAAGGTCATTGGCCGGGGCGTTTGGCACTATTTGGCACTGTCAGGAATGCCTCCCAGGTACTTGTCGAAATATTTGCTCTTCATTATTATTAACCTGTCGCTGGGCGTCCACGTCATCAGTCGTCCGCCCGCCCAAGCGATTCGATGACGTCATGGCGGCACCTAACGGCCGAATAGGCCAAAGCCTAGGACTTAAATTCTTTGCGGATACGGACGGCCGGCCTCCTTTTCTATCAGTAGCCTCATTCTTCCACACAATTCAGGGGGTGGGAATTAAGAAGCAATGAATTCAGAAAGCGGATCGTGACGCAAGTGAGGTGGAAATATGAAGGATGAAAAGAACTGCCACAGAAAGTCACTCATTTCCGCCCTCTTTATCAGAATTGACAAGAGCGAGCGGAATGCCACCCGGATGGAAGGAACGCTTGTAACCGCCCTTGTTTTTGTGAGACAGAAATAAATTCGTGTTGGCAAACACGACTCTAAAGACGATATATAAGTCTTTTTTTTAAAGATCATTTATTTGCAGCTCGATTTTTATAGGGCTTTATATGACAAACAAGGAAAGTTACTGAATATTAAGCCTATTAAAATTAATACCATCTCAGAATCATTTTCATGTCATATCCTCCTTCGAACCACCATGTAACACTTGCAACCAAAGCCCAGACAACATCGAAGACCTACTTTTTGATTGCAACAACCTCACACAAGCTCGCATTGCACACCTTCCTCCTCTTTAAGTACCTGTGAACCACTCGTAGAAGAGGGGTTCGTGGCGGGGGAGGGGGGGGGGGCAAGTAAAGTAAGTCTTCCTTCGAATTGCCCTCATAGTTTAGCGGGGTTTTTTAAATCTTTTTTCTTCATGCTTTGGTTTCGTTAATTCACACAGTGAACTGCATTAGTTAAATACTTTATATTTTAAGCAGATTATCTTCGAATGTGAGGTCTATTTTTCCTGCTGTCTCCTTAACTTGGTCTGAAATATTATCGTCACTTATTGCTTTATCTTCAGCAAAACTACAGCTCGCATTTTTAATTTTCGTATATTTGTAGACAATTTGGATTTTATTGATAGCCATTTTGGGAGGATTTTATGGAAATAATACCGTTACCATATAAAGTTGTTAGTTCAGCGATCTTACGAATAGGCCTCCAAAAATGCTTCGGAAACAAATGGCGACTGCCTCGGCTAATTCTGGGTGACTGAGAACGAAAATGAGGTTAAATTTATGGATGGATTAAATAATTTTTCGCTCAACACACTTTAATTGTGAGTATTTAAGAGACATGGATGCAATGTACACCAGACATATTCACTTTCAGAGTTATTTTAGCTTATAAATAGACGGTGATGCAGTATTTTCGTGGTGTGTATTTTGTTGGTCTATTTTATTTGGTATTTTTCATTCTGTTCTTTAAGGTGCCATGTACCTTTGTGAACGAGGAAGATAATTCCTGCCATATTTTCGCTCATATACTTTAGATAAAAGTGGAGATAAGCTATTTATCTTCCGTTTTATCAAACTTATATATGGATTATTTTTAAATGGTTTACCTCCTTATAATGTTGACCCCTAAACTATATTTTAAGAATGCAAATTTTTTTTAATAGTTTGAATTTAAATTTGTGAGTCACTTAAGTATATTTATTTAAAAGTTTGATCAAAGTTCTTTCAAAGATTTCAGAACAAAATAAATATGATTATCGAATGTTTTGGGATCTTTTTTGTTTTCTTTTAAATGAATGAATCTTTTACCGAAACGACTTATCAAGAATGACGGCCGCGGGGTAGGAAAAAGCCGAGAAGAAGAAGAATGTTTTGGAGTTTTTTAAAACAAAAATAATTAGAAATCGCGAAATTCAGAAAATGTATTAAAATTAAGGCGTCTGTTTTTTTGTTTTGTATTGTTTTTGTTTTTGTTTTGGAAAAATAGAAGCAAATTTAGATAAAGAAAAGAGCTCTGAGGATTTTTCCGTATATCAAAAGAATTCCGCTAACAGTTTTTTCATGCCTTTCGGCCTAGAAAATAATAAGCATGGATCTAAAAAAAAATAGCCCAAGAGTAAATTATTAGGAGACCAGGCAATGGCTTGGCCACTTTCCCTGGGGGGAGCTTGCGCTTCGCTGCTAAGATTAAAATTTAAAATCTAAACAAAGCAGCCATGGTTAAATTTTTATAAATTTTCTGAACTTCGCCAATTATAATTTCTTAACTTCACCATTTGTAGTTCTTTGGGTTTTGAAAAATTCGCAAAATTTCGATACTTATATTTATTTCTGAACTTCACCATTTTGTTTTTTGATATTATAAAAGAATTATTAGAAATAGATAAAAAAAAACATAAGTCATAACCAAACTAAGATGAAATTTTTATTAAAATACTAAAAAAAATCCCCTTCTTAATTATAGTTAGTGATGATGATGATGATGATGATGATGATATGTACTGGAAACTTTATTTATTTTTTAGGATCATATAAAGATCTTCCCCCCCAAAGTACCCAACTGAAGATCCCCCCTCCCCCAGTCGCGCTCATATGAAGATCCTCCCCCTCCCTCCCAACATTTTAATATAAATAAACTAAATAAGGAATAAATAATAAAAGATTATTCAGATTACTCTTTTGTTACACTAAATATTGCAGGAAATTTGTGTACATAGGTTCTTAAAAAAAGAATTATTACACTAAATATTGCAAGGAAAATTGAGTGAATGGTTTACTGTCCTGTGCGTGAAGCCAAGTCCTTGTATATTAATGTATGCCTTCCACTCATCAATGTGGATTATCGATCCCCGTTGCACTACTGCCTGTATTATAGGGAGAAGTGTGGCAGCATCCCTTTTGTCCACAATTTCCATGTATCCTGTTCCTGGCGAGATGCTGGTATCGACCATTCCAAACACCCACATAGGAGTGTGAGGTCCTCTGCCCCGATGATGCTTTGGTTTGTGAGAAAAACACGATTCATCGATATGCACAACTGTTCCTGGACCACCAAGTTGCACTGGGTTAGCCTGAAGATATCTACTGCACACTTCCCCGAAAAAAACTGTAGCAGTCGATCATGGTCTTCTCAGAAGCACTAACTTGACGGCTTGCCCTTGATTCACCAATACGTTCACTCCACATATAGATTGCATGAACGAACCCAGGTCTGAAGCGCTAATCTAGAGTTGGAAAAAAACGACCCAGTCCTTATAGATACTGTAGATTTATACTTAGAACAATCTTTGGTCTGGCATTTCCAAGCATAGCCATCATTGGATTTGGCATACTTCGCCCAGTTCATTTTACTATCACAAGAGGGACATTTCACTTCACTTTTCAGCATTCTGCGTTGCTTAAGCCAATTAATAACAGACAGAGAATCTTCAGTTAGCAAGGGCAGCACAACAGTCTTGAAAGTATCACGGTCCATGGTGCTCTTGATACTGAGTACATGGGCAAAATGGGACTATATATATATATATATATATATATATATATATATATATATATATATATATATATATATATATATATATATATATATATATATATATTTTTATATATATATATATATATATATATATATATATATATATATATATATATATATATATATATATATATATATATATATATATACCAATACAAATCTGGTCATTATTATTTCTTTTTTAATCCAAAGCATTCGATTCGATATTCATCTATTCCTGAACTTCACCATTGTCAAACTTTATTTGAATTCTTTGAATAAAATTGGTATGTTTTTGCATGTTTATAAAATCAAGATATTCTCATTATTATTATTATTAGTGGTGAAGTTCAGAATATTTATAAAAAATGGATCATATGAAGATCCTCACCCCCAGGCTAAATGATATGAAAATCTTCTCCCCTCCCAAACCTACTCGAGGGGAGGGGGGGAGGATCTTCAGATCGAAGGCCTACCTGCGAAGCGCAAGCTCCTCCTCGTTTCTTTATTATATTATTTATTTTCGATACAACGATGATTTTGTAAGTTTATGTCCACATTCGGAAAATTTACACTTTTTCTTCAAACGAACTTAACTCGTTTGTAGTTTCAATTAAATTTCCTCTTGAACTAAAACGCAGCACTTCCTTTCCAAGATTTGTTAATACACCGCTGTACTTCTTCTGATTTCAAATTCTGATTATTTTAAGCTGACCAATTCTTCTTTCTATACTTATTTTTCCTCCTCTCATCGAATTAAAGTTAAAAGGTCTACTTTTTATCTCCATGTTTCCTCGTCTCCTTCTCTCGCTTAGTCCAGAATTCTTGGACACAGAAATTTCGGTACATGGCAATGTGATCTACATTCATTTTTTGGTAAACCTGAAGATCGGCGGCGCGCCCGAAAAAGTGTATTTTTTTCAGTCGAAACGACACTAAGTTGCGTTTATGTTTCGTTCACCCGCGCATGAATACTCATGCGCGTTTGGTTAAATAAAAAACGTTAGAACATTATTCTATAAACAATTATGATTATATACTGGGGGCTGTGCCCCCCCAGACCCACCCCTAATTTACTGAAACTCAGGATCATCGTAGGGGGATCCCCCCGTAGTGATATTTCCCCCACGAGCAGTCTCCTTGAATTTACTCAAAAAAGGTGAAACATATTGGAACAGGGACGAAATATTTTGGGTCTCATGGGTCGCGCCACCGATCTTAAGGTTTACCCAATTATTTGCTAGAAATGGGTAATTCTAATTAGGAGATGAAATAAACATTAAAATATAATATGGAAAATAATATTAATTATAATATTAATGTGATCTACAGAAACTTATATCTAGACTAGGTTGTGAACTTCATTCAAAATCTTTGTTATAAATGTGGAATTCTAATTAGAGGATCGAGTTAACACTAAAGGATGATATTAAAAAGGTATAAAAATCCGTCGAGGAAGGAAAATACCAAGAAAAAATACTAAATTGATTTTTATTTATAAAAATCCGTCGATAAATGAAATTACAAAAAAAAAAATACTTAATTGATTTTTATTTATAAAAATCCGTCGATAAATGAAATTACAAAAAAAAAAATACTAAATTGATTTTTATTTATAAAAATCCGTCGATAAATGAAATTACAAAAAAAAAATACTAAATTGATTTTTATTTATAAAAATCCGTCGATAAATGAAATTACAAAAAAAAAAATACTGAATTGATTTTTATTTATAAAAATCCGTCGATGAAGGAAAATACCAAGAAAAAATACTAAATTGATTTTTATTTTATACTAGAAACATGAATACTATAACAATCTCTCTACATCACGAATATCATTTAAAAATGCATTGTAGATCACAATCTAGTCTAGATTTTTAATATTCTAATTAATATTATGCTGTAATTCCACTTCTAATGAAAATTGCACAATATAACAGGATTTCGATTTTTTAACTTTTGATTTTTTTTACCTTGTTTTTGTAACTCTTTAAATGAAAAAAAAAAATGTAATCTTTTAGGTCGGTCGTAATCTGTTGTGTGCACCTCCGCCATTTTGATATGGAGTTCTTATGAGCTCAGGACTAAAAGTGTATAAACTATAAAGGCTGCGTTGTTTTCTATACTAAACTAACCGGAAGTCGATTAAATATTATGAATATTTAATATAGATCACAAGCTATACCAGAAACATGAATATAGATCACATAATATACCGGCACCGAAATTTCTAAATTTTGAGACATGCGTTAGCGAAACGGGGTTTTTACCGTGTCGTACCTCACCCTTTTTTTAATGATAAATATACTCTCGTACTTCCTTTTAATCCATCTTTTGATATTCTCACTCATCATTTACTCTATAATTTAAGGGGATTATTTTGAGTATTTGAATAATAATTTCATCTTAGTTTGGTTATGACTTATTTTTTATCAAAGTTATTTTTATATATCTTCTTCTATAACTATATTTTAGCAACGTGATATTTTGAAAGGGGGGAAATTTAGTTTAGAGTTCCCTTTTTGAATTATTATAATTGGCGAAGTTCAGAAAATGTATACAAATTTAACCATGGCTGCTTTTTTTAGATTTTAATCTTAGTAGCGAAGCGCAAGCTCCCCTCGTAGGGGAGCGAAACCATTGCCTGGTATTTTTAAATAAAACATCATTTCTATTTCATTTAACTATAAAAATACTATTTATGAGCTTTTAGTGCAGAATGCTCCTTCTACCATTGGCAATGTATCTTGCATAAAATTTATAGATTGTTCCAAATATTAGTTAGGGCAATCAGGTAAATGGATGCCAAAACTCATATCTATCTCAACACAAATATAATGTCCGACTTGAAGAGACTAGTTCATTTTATATACAATGCAGGCAATGGTTTCGCCCCCATCCCCACTATAGGGGGAGCTTGCGCTTCGCTACTAAGATTAAAATCTTAAAAAAAGCAGCCATGGTTAAATTTATATAAAATTTCTGAACTTCGCCAATTATAATAATTTTAAAAGGAACTTTAAACTAAATTTCCCCCCTTTCAAAATATCACGTTGCTAAAATATAGTTATAGAAGAAGAAGATATATAAAAATAACTTTGATAAAAAAACAAGTCATAACCAAACTAAGATGAAATTATTATTCAAATACTCAAAAAATCCCGTTCTTAAATTATAGAGTTAGTGATGATGATATATATTTTTAATTATCCTTCTTTATTCTCTCTCCCTCTCGCTCTCTCTCTCTCTCTCTCTCTCTCTCTCTCTCTCTCTATATATATATATATATATATATATATATATATATATATATATATATATATATATATATATATATGAGAAATTAAACCACATTCTCCGAAGACAATTTAATTGAGAACAGTTTCGGTGTATCTCACACCCTTTTTCAACTGAAACTGGATGGAAAATATTTGAAAATGCTTACATACATAACACAGTCAGGTCGTGAAAGATCCCCTCTTTTTCCCCCAATCCCCTACTTGTGGCTAATCAGACCGGGGGGAGGGTTAGGCCTAAACATATTGAAGGGCTGACATTTCGCTATTTTGTTTATTTCCTTTCGTATTACAGGATTAAAAGAAAATTGACCCTCAGATAGATTTAAATTAGGAACTGACGATATCAAGCTCGATTCTACGATTCTTCTCTTAACATAGTTAGCCGATTTAAATACCATTTTACTTCCATTGAAATCGATCGTATGATTCTTGTCTCTAACATGGCAAAAAATTCCACTACTTTCGCTGCCCACTCTAATATCTCTTTTGTGTTCGTACAATCTCTTGTCTAGATTTCTCCCCGTTTTCCCTATATAAACTTTATGGCAATCGTTGTATGGTATTGCATATACTCCTATGTTATGATGTTCTTTGAGTTTCCTGGCCATCATCAATTGGTTTAAGGAATTATTATATTTAAAGGCTAGATTAATACCCGCTTTTCCAAATATGTCCTTTAAACTATTTAATTTATTATTAAATGGCAATGTTATACATTTGTTGAAGTCGTTAGTGCGGGAAGGCTTATTACCATAGAATGTTTTCCTAGCTGCAAAATGGGCAGACGATATGAACCAATCGGGGTAATACAAATTAGAAAAACCGGTCCTGATAATGACAATTTCTTCATCTAAATAGGAAGGATGACATATTTTGTATGCTCTAAGGAAAAGGTTAGAAATTACCGATTTTTTAACAGTATTATCGTTAAACGAAAAATAATGTATATAGGCATTCGAGTGGGTTAGTTTCCTATACACGTCAAGTTTTAATTCATGGTGATCTTTATTAATGAGGACATCTAAAAAGGGTAATCTATTATCATATTCTCATTCATATTTAAATTTGATGGAGACATGCAAATTATTCAAATTATAAAAAAAGGTATCAAAATCATGGCCATTAGGCCATACAGAAAATAGATCGCCAATGTACCTTAACCATATAAAGTTAGGGGAAGAAATTGTGGGAAGGAGTTCAGTCTCAAAATATTCCATGAAGAGACATGCCAATATCGGAGATAAACTATTTCCCATGCTAAGGCCAAATATTTGTCTATAAAACTCATTATTTACTCGCAACACATTGTCAGAGAGACATAATTCAACTAAATCGATAAATTTACTCGTAGAAATGGGAAGATCCAAATTAAGTCTAGGCATGATTTCCCGCAGAAGGCCCATGGTTTGGTCAACCGGAACTTTGGTAAACAAAGAGTTTACATCAAAGCTCACAAGTTTTCCATCGGGTAATTGCAAGTGGTTGAGGCGATCAACAAAATCTTGAGTGTTCATGATGTGTGCAGATGAGATTCTTCCAACTGCTGGAGATAAATGCTTGGCGAGCCATTCTAACCTTTTCCTTAGAGCATATAAAATATGTCATCCTTCCTATTTAGATGAAGAAATTGTCATTATCAGGACCATTTTTTCTAATTTGTATTACTCCGATTGGTTCATGTCGTCTGCCCATTTTGCAGCTAGGAAAACATTCTATGGCAATAAGCCTTCCCGCACTAATGACTTCAACAAATGTATAACATTGCCATTTAATAATAAATTAAATAGTTTAAAGGACATATTTGGAAAAGCGGGTATTAATCTAGCCTTTAAATATAATAATTCCTTAAACCAATTGATGATTGCCAGGAAACCCAAAGAACATATTAACATAGGAGTATATGCAATACCATGCAACGATTGCCATAAAGTTTATATAAGGGAAACGGGGAGAAATCTAGACAAGAGATTGTACGAACACAAAAGAGATATTAGAGTGGGCAGCGAAAGCAGTGGAATATTTTGCCATGTTAGAGACAAGAATCATACGATCGATTTCAATGGAAGTAAAATGTTATTTAAATCGGCTAACTATGTTAAGAGAAGAATCGTAGAATCGAGCTTGATATCGTCAGTTCCTAATTTAAATCTAACTGAGGGTCAATTTTCTTTTAATCCTGTAATACGAAAGGAAATGAACAAAATAGCCAAATGTCAGCCCTTCAATATGTTTAGGCCTACCCCCCCCCCCTGATTAGCCACAAGTAGGGGATTGAGGAAAAAAAGAGGGGATCTTTCACGACCTGACTGTGTTATGTATGTAAGCATTTTCAAATATTTTCCATCCAGTGTCAGTTGAAAAAGGGTGTGAGATACACCAAAACTGTTCTGAATTAAATTGTCTTCGGAGAATGTGTTTTAATTCCTCATCTTTTCTTGCGATATTGCATTAATTTTCATCATATATATATATATATATATATATATATATATATATATATATATATATATATATGGAAAAAGATCCAAGACAAATTGGTACTTCAATATATATATATATATATATATATATATATATATATATATATATATATATATATATATATATATATATATATATATATATATATATATATATATATATATATGTAAGAGAAAGAAGAATTGGACGCGAATGAGCAAATGAGACAAGAAACCGGAGTTTTGTAAAGGCAAGAGAGAGGGACATTAGAAGAATCCAGAATCAAAGGGAGCAGAGGGCGGCACAGTGAAGGCGATCCTTTACCGAGAAGACAGAAATAATGACAGGGGAAAATACAAACAAAGTGTTTTCTCTTTGTTTTTGCGTGCCCTTAGAATTGTCTCACCAGAATACCTAGACAAAGAAGTCGATAGAATATATAAAATAGGGATAAATTTGTGCTACCCTTTGTACTTTCTCGACAATTGAAATAAGTCCGCCAAGCGTTCCTATTATCAAACTAATGTTAATATCTCTAAGTTTCAAGCCAAAAACTTATTACTTTTACCCTATAACCATATTTTCATTAACTTACCTCGTTTACTTTGGCATCTGAACATAAATGTTATTTTTAAGTACGAGACTACAATTTATCGCATCTTTGTCAAAAATCCCCTCCCCCCCGTCCTGGTAATGTTTATTTGATAGGCTGCAACAACTGCCAAAAATGTTATTCTGGACAAACCGGGAAAGAACTAAATGTCCGGGTTAAGCAACATCAAGCCAATGTACGTAATCACAGTGAACAATCTGCGTCTTTTCTACATATGTACAATCTTAACCATAGCATTAACTGGAACAGTGCCAGACCAGTCATAAAATGCAGTAATTATATTTCAAGAAATATATTAGAATGTATCTCCATTAACGCGTTCCCAAATTTCAATCTTAGCCCTGGTTTGTCCATGCTAGACCCCATTATCACTAAATACATAAAATCTCAAATAAAGTTGTTTCAAGATTTTGTACCCCCTAATTAAGGTTTAGAGGTGGGTAGTCTAATTCCCCGTTCCAATATCCAAGGCAATGTATGTCCAGCCTCCTGTTCATTCCTTAAAAAGGTCTTTAAGAATAAAGACGAAAGCGCTCGGAATCATTTTTAACTTTTTCTTTGTGGGTGTATCTGCATAACTTTGACTCAGGTGCACTTTCTGAGTTTTTATTCATATATATATATATATATATATATATATATATATATATATATATATATATATATATATATATATACCTACTTCAGATTAGTGCTACAAATACTCCCCACCAAATATATTTACTCCCACCCCTTATTTTAAAATATGGTCTTGCTTGTCCTGAAAACGCAGAGGTCTTCTTATGAAACAACCGGGGCGTGTCACAATGCCAGTGGTTTAGCTGCGAGGACGGGGACACTTATTCGCTGTGGCAGTGCCAGTTGCGATGGGTAAGGCACCTACACGAGTGGAGGTTGACGAAACGAAGGTGATCCGTTTCTTGGTTCATTCTGAGATGGTGTCAAGCTTGATATGGTAGTCTCGAGTCCGGTTTTCCACTGACGGAGTGACCAGTGGTGGAGAGATTTGCTCCTGAGAAACCATTGCTGCCGTTGAGGGTTTTTTTTTCAACACAAAAAGTGGAGGCAGCAAAACAGAAGCTGAAGTTTTGTGTATCATGGGTGTTTGTAAGGGTTGTTTAATGGTTATTTCGGGGACTTCCTGGACCATAACGGGTTATAGTGGGAGAAAACGTTAGAAGAGGGTGCTCTTGATGAACATTTTCAATAAAGGCGGGCTTCAGGCGATCTATGGAAACAGTATCCTGCTCGAGGATGCGTCTGAAGCGACGCTGATGGGGACTCTTGGATTAGGATGGGCCAATTATACAGTGCGGGCAATAGCTCTTTGGTGCGAGAAAACGAATCGCACGCCTCAGTCGACCACTCAAGAGGAGAGTTTTTTTTGGTATTCAACAGCATGAAGTTGCATAACCTGGGCACAATTTAGAATGAATCTGTGGTAGAAATTTACCATGTCACAAAAAAGTCTAAGTTGTTTGCGTGATGTGGATTGGGCAGAGTTGTGCATCAGGGTAACTTTGTCTTCAAGTGGGCTAATCCCGAAACTGAAAACGTGGTGTCCCAAGAATAGAGTTGCGAGGAACCGAAAAGACACTTAGAAGTGTTGAGTACGATACGTACTCTTGGAAGCGAGAAAAAAGACTTGACGAAAGTGAAAAAGGTGTTCCTCGAGCGGGAAAGATGCTATTAGCAGGTAATCAATGTAGCAAAAGACAAAGGGAAGACCCTTCAGGACTTGGTCCATGAAACACTTATAGGGCTGTCCAGAATTTCTCAAAACATAGGGCATTCTAACCATTTCAAAGGAACCAAACGGAGTTGCGTTTCTAGTCTTTGAAATATCGTCTGGGTGAATAACGATCTGGTTGAAAGCACGAATCAGATCCAAGCGAGGAAAGATTGTACAGTCGGAGAGAGATGAAGTGAAATCCGCTATGTACAGCAAAGAATTGCGACCAGGGAATGTTACAGCGTTAAAAGCTCTGTAATCTCCAACTGCTCTGAATTCCCCCGGCCTGGATTTGAGAACGATATGGAGTCGGGAGGCCCAAGGTGAAAAGAAGGCCTACAAATGCTAGCATCCACATGAATTGGAATTCAATACGCATTGCAGAAAGTCTATCTTGGACTAGGCGACGAGGTCGGGAGAATACAGGTCCTCCTGTCCTCTCAATCCGATGCACTGCCTTATGTTTAATTGTCCTATCCTTCGAAAGTGGAAGGGTAAGTTCGGAAAACTCCTGCAGAAGGCGCTGGAATGGGGGCTCGGTGGATGAGAGACGAATATAAAGTAAGAACTTTGTGACTGTGAGTACGAATCTGAAACAGTGAGTAAAGTTTGAGATCAACAAGCTTGCGGTGACGAGAATCGACCCAAAGGTCGTAAGCCGAAAGAAAATCGACGCCCAATATTTGACAATCTACCTCGGCCATGACGAAAGTCCATCGGAAAACACGACGGAGATCGAGTGAGACTTGAAGGTTACACATTCCATAGGTCCTAATATTGGTCGAATTAGCTGCCTTCAGAAGTAAATCTGGGCGGAGGGGGAAGGGGGGGGGCACAAGCTTGGTCGCCCTTAGAAATTGGTATAAGACTGCATTATACACCAGTGTCCAGCAGGAATGGGAAACTATAAAGTGGGTCGAATATGTGAAAGAGAGGACCTACCTGAACAAGTGAAGTACGGGCAGGGAAAGGACCCTTTTGTCCCATGCTTTTCTAGCTTAAAGGAAAATTTTAGGTTGAAATTGAAGTTTGAAAATTTAAAGAGTTTGGTTGAGAAGAGTGATGTGCGGGGGGTGGGAAGTTGAGATTAGGTGAAGGAAGTGGTACTGGTTGTAAACATGTGCACTGTTGTAAGCATTTTACAGCCTGTGATACATATTTGTTGTGGAACCAGCACCATTAAGTTAATTGGGTGAAAGTCACATTATGCTCTGGGGAGACTACTAGGCGCAGTGTGGGGAAAAGCATAATGGTGGTTACAGGGCTGTGTACAGCGTACAGCGTTGTTACCATACCTTTGATGTTACCATCAGAGACCCTTTTGTTGTAAATGATTTAAGGAGAGAATAGGCTGAAGAAGAATGTGAAAATTGCTGCATCTCACCTTCTATGCTGAGGTTCCCTCGTTGGTTTATTTTACGGGAACTTGAACGGGTTCTATCTCTTCGCCCACCATGTCTGTGCCATCGCTCGCCCTGTGCCCCTTGCTGCAGTTCCAGCCGGCTGAGGTCACTCTTAATCCTCGATAGCGTGGTAGCTAACTCCCTCGTTAGGGGATAGAATTTTGCCACTCTCCGGTCGTTCACAAGTACAACTCGACATTAACCGAACCCTCGAAATGGAAGAATTAGGCTCAGAGCCGTGTTTGTGTACACTGCCCCAATTTACATACGGGTATTTATACAGCTGGTCGGCTGCTTTTGCCAGTTGATTGACATCGGATGGTGATGACATGAGAATGAGGAGACTGCCCGCATGGAAATTTCGATGAGGAGAGGGTCGAAAATGTCAGATTATGCGCCTTTTGCTCTGATAAGGCCCTTCGAATGATTTGCAAAGCTAGTGGGACACTTATCTCCCATCTCCTGAGTATTAAGGAGCTCCCTTAAGTCTGAAGCCTGTGATTTCCCAAATTCCTTTCGGAGGGCCTCCCTCAAATCGTTATATGAGCCCACTTTCTCCCCATTAAATAAAATATCCCTAAACTTAATGAATATACTTATGGGAACTCTTTGGACTATGGCCACTATCTTCTCTTCTTCTGTTATGGCTTAAGGGCGGAGAATTACGTCACAAAAGTCAAGCCAAAGGTTCAACCGGTAGCGCGAGGGATGCATGCGGGATTTTGATTTTGTATTTCTGTGTTTCGGTTGAAGATTGCATTGTTGAAGACGTTTGGTCATTCATTGATATATTAGCCGATGATTGGTTACCATTGTGATCATTTTTGAAGGTATGTGACGTTTCTTAATGAGAATTATCGTATTTATTAGAATGAATAAATTTTAGAATTACTGTGCGTGAAAGAACGCGAGTAAATTCAGGTGTGTGTAGTCTGTGCGCGCAAATTAGTCACGCGACAGAAACGTACAAAAAATACTCTCTTTTTTTTTTAGTATAAACAGGAAATTATTCCTCATTGTATTTAAGGGATATTATGAAATTTAAATTAATAAGAATTGTAACTATTGGGAGAAGGATGCTGTCGATAAAACTTGATACAAAATAAAACGCGTGAATGAAAATGGACGTTCGAAAGAAGGAAAAACGTAAATGGCTGCGAGGAGTTTTGAAAATTACGATTTACGCTTGAATTTATATTTATTGATCGACGGGAGATTATTTAAATTCTGGGCACCATTTTTATGTGTACTGGTTATTATATGGTTTACCTACATAGCATAGAAATACAATATCCTGTACACATAAATTAGATTGATAGAAATGAAGGTTGAATTTTAAGATTCGGACTACGTGACGGAATGCGGATGAACACAAGTGGTTTAAATAGACAATCTTAGAAAAATATAATGTATTTTAGAATTAACAAGTGAAACACATATAATTAATTGGTTATATAATAGATGTAAATTAGAATAAGAGTTATTATTTAATGGATACGTAAAGAAATAAAAAATGGCAATTCACAATATAATCTTCTTATGGCTCTCCTTCGAATACGAAGACGACTCAAGCTTAACTTGATGAAAATGGAGATGAATTTAGGGGTATGAATTTATGGTGGCTGTCGGTTGTGCTAGCGAAGATGACTATGAAGCTCGATGCACACACCCTGCCACAGAAATGACACTCTTTTCCGGGGTTATTTGGCTACTGGACTGGTGGATTGTGGCGCCGTTGTCTTCTCGCCACTCTCTCGATGTGGATGGACTGTTCAAGGTGTTTCAATCACTCCCTACACGTCGATCTCGATGATGATCGATCACTGGCTTTGACTTCCAGAGTCAGGGGTTCAATATTACACTTTTTAAGGATTGTTTTTACTTGATCTTTATAGCGTTTCATTGGGCCACTTTGTCTACGGTGTCCCGGTGGGAGTTGTCGAGGTAGTCTGTCATCACTCATGCGCACTATATGTCCACTCCATCGCAGTTGTTTTTGTGTAAGCCTGGTCTCAATTTAGGTTGTACTGGCGCGTCGAAGGATTTCTATATGGCGAATTTTGTCCCTCCATGTTAGCTTGAGAATCTTCTGTAGATTTCTTATATGAAATGCTTCCCATTGTCTTATATGCCTTCTGTAAGCAGTCCATGTTTCAGCCCCGTAGAGTAGAGTAGTTATACATACAGCGCTGTAGACTGCTATCTTCGTTTTTAGGCTGAGGTTATCGTTTTGGAAGACTCTTAGGCGCAGTTTTCCAAAGGATACGGAGGCTTGATTTATTCTCTTGCAGACATCTCCATCTATATTATACTTATCCAACAGGATGCTGCCCAGATATTTGAAACTTGTGACCTGTTTAATGTCATGACCGTTGATGTGGAAAGTTAGACGTGGTTCTGGATTCTGTCGTTGCATTAGTAACTCTGTTTTATTGACATTCATTTTCAGAACCATTGATTCGTAAAGGCCGGCTATGACATTGAGGGATCTTTGTAGAGCAAGTGGTGTGTGTGCAATCAGCGCACAGTCGTTTGCATATTGAAGCTCCAGAATATGATTGGTCACAGTTTTCGTGCGGGCTTGAAGTCTTCGAAAATTAAATAGGTTGCCATCATGTTGGTACAGGATAGCAACCCTGTCCACCTGAGGAACTGCATTCTGACTGAGTAAGGTGATAGCAAATATAAAGATGTTGAATAACACTTGGTCTATGACACATCCTTGCTTGACACCAACTTTAACGATGAAAGGTTCTTATCTTCCTCCTGAGGCAAGTACTGTTGCTGCCATGCCATCGTGTAGTTTCTTCAGAATTGAGAGGAATTTTAGAGGGGAGCCAAACGTATCTAAAACGATCCATAGTAGTTCCCTATTGACTGTATCAAAAGCTTTTTGAAGGTCAATAAAAGCTATGTAGAGGTCTGTGTTTTGCTCATTGTACGTTTCCTGTAGTTGTCTTGCACAGAATATCATGTCGCAGGTGCTCCAGTCCTTACGAAATCCGCACTGTGTTTCTGGCAAGGTGCTCTCTGATATATAGCGACATAATCTGACAATAAAAGCTATGTAGAGGTCTGTGTTTTGCTCATTGCACTTCTCCTGTATTTATCTTGCACAAAATATCATGTCGTAGGTGATCCTGTCCTTACGAAATCTGCACTGTGTTTCTGGCAAGGTGCTCTCTGATATATGGCGACATAATCTGACAATAAAATCTATGTAGAGGTCTGTGTTTTGCTCATTGCACTTTTCCTGTAGTTGTCTTGCACAGAATATCATGTCGCAGGTGCTCCTGTCCTTACGAAATCCGCACTGTGTTTCTGGCAAGGTGCTCTCTGATATATGGCGACATAATCTGATAATAAAAGCTATGTAGAGGTCTGTGTTTTGATCGTTGCACTTCTCCTGTATTTATCTTGCACAAAATATCATGTCGTAGGTGATCCTGTCCTTACGAAATCCGCACTGTGCTTCTGACAAGGTGCTCTCTGATATATGGCGACATAATCTGACAAGCATTATTCTTGTCAGAATTTTAGAGGCCACTACCAGTAGAAAGATTCCTCTGCTATTTTCACAGAGTGCTCGATCACCATTCTTTTGGTACACAAACACCATGTCAGATTTCAGAAATTCAGCGGGAGGTTCTTCGATATTCTGATATGACCGACATGAGCTCATGGATCTTTGAGTGCAAGAAATAGCCACCTTCTTTGTCCAGTTCAGATGGAAGGCCATCTGGGCCAGGTGATTCATTATTTTTTAAGGATTTTATTGCGTCAAGAGTTTCTTCAAAAGTGGGCAGTTCGTCCGTCTCCATTGCTAGAGGCACCTGAGGAATTGCAGCTAAAAGGTTTGGCTCTATAGGTTTTCTATGATTTAACAGGGTTTGGAAGTGCTGTTCTCGGCTATTCAGACATGTTGAGAGCACATGAAAGCTGAGCCAGCCCTTTTCACCACTCAGCCAGCGGTGATCACCTCAAAACCGCCCGCGTGTAGGAATCAAGCTCGCAGATCCCAGCCACATCCATGGCCTGCCACTTACACCTTATCCTGCCGCCGAGGGACTTTTGATGATAAAGGGTTAATGAAGGGATGAGTGTGTGAAGGGGATGATTGAGTGAAAGAGATGAATGAAAGAAAGAGATGAGAAAAGATGAGTGGAGCTGTGATTGCGCAGTGAGTGGATTAATGTGGAGAGGGGCTTCCGTTGGGCCTATCTTCACAACTTAGCCTCACACAGAATTGATGGTGGCAAGAGTTAATCAGGACGACCATCGACTGTGAGAGGTTGCAGAGGTCTGTCGGACATCCTGTTTGTCGAAAGCCTCCCAATGTGGGACCCCATTCACAGATTTTTCATTCGGGGTTGTGCTCCCATAGACCTATCCCAATCAAGGGTAACCCACTGGTCGGGTGGGGTTATTCTCGCTGAGGAAAAGATCTCCTTACAGTTATCCTCACCTGGTTTAGCCTGCTGGTTTGCCGGGGGTGTGGCCGCTGGTCATAACACGCCAGTTTTTGGAGCCGCAGGCGAGGGCTGGGGGCCATTATGGATACCAATGTCATCTGGATCACTCTAAAAAGGAGAAACGCAACCACCAGAGTACAAAGGTACTATCCCACTGAAACACCCCATACACCCCACAATATAATAATTAGTAATCGAATGAATAATAAGAGAAAATCAAATAGATGTTAATAGGATATATATATATATATATATATATATATATATATATATATATATATATATATATATAATAATAATAATAATATAATATGATATTAAGAAAACAAAGAATGTAAAATGGGTGTTAAAGGAATCAGAATGGTAATAAGTAAATTGGTGTCTGTAATGAATGAAAATTATATAAGTAATGTACTCATACGTTTTGGGATGAATTTGTTGACCTGAATTGTGGAATACTTTGAAAAATCCTTGCGTGGGAAGACGAAAGCACAATGAGGAAGAGCAAGGTTGTTTGAAACATATTTTAAGCAGTGCGGTTCTAGGGGAATCTTTTTATATAGGGGAATTCTAAATTTTTTATATATATATATATATATATATATATATATATATATATATATATATATATATATATATATATATAATTAAATTTACAATATAATATAAATACAAGTTACTTTGAAGGATAACAAATTGATTTTAATTATTTTGGAGTACTACAGAAATCATTATATACACGTACATTATTTTGCTTATTTTACGAGAACTGTGGATTATAAGAATCTGGCTGTGCTACAGGTGGTTTTAGGTTGACATCAATAGAAAAGGTTGAAAACGAGTTTGATGAAAACCTAAAGAATTTTACAAACGTGGTATTTACAAACTTGTTAACAGATGGAATGAGGTTCTAGAAAGTAATGGAGATTATGAGTATCATTTAATATTTCCAGTCATATTTTTTTTCCATTTTAATATATACCCTAAAATCGCAAATTAATTTCGTTCCAACCTGATAGTAATTCGCTCCACTGATGGCAGCATGTTAGCCAAATATTCGATTGACTGGTAGAGTTGAAGGTCACCCGTTTCTCGGATGAGAGCCTTCTGGCGAATGCAGTGAGCGCTTTGGAGGTGACTATTATTAGTGCTCTTCGGACACACAAAGGCTCGCCGGTGAAGATGACACTGAACTAAACCATAAATTTCGTGAGAGGGGTTATTTAAGAGAGTAACTCATGGACACCTCCCTAGAAGACATCACCGAAGGGCTGACACCTTGAAACACTCAAGGTCGGTCGTATGATCCGAAAACAGAGGTGGGGGAAGGCTCGAGACCCACCCCTACACTCTTCGTCACGTTCGATGGTGATAGGTTCCTTGGAATGTCTACCATATCAATGCTTTCTTGCCACTACTACGAAAGTTGTCCTACTGCTACCACTACGGCCATATGAATCGCTTAGGTTGACGTGCAAAATTGGGTTTACCCATCTGTGTACATTGCTGCAATACCGTACACGATAACTCCTTATCGTGTATGGCCAAGGCGGAGAGTCGTACCTTGCCTTTTCGAAGCAATGTGGCGCGTATCTCCAGTAGAATGAGGCTGCAGACCGACTATCTTTTCAGGAGGCTAAGGATTTAGTTCTGTAGTGACCAGCTCGACATGGGACGTCCTATGCCTCAATTGATAACCAGGCACAATCTTCTTCTGGCCCATCCAGACCTACGAGCACGGTAGCTTCAGAGCCCATTCGAAAGGAAACCTTCTATGGATCCCCCTTTCCCAACTTCCCGCCGCGGGTGCACCCAAATAAGAGTTGGTGGCTCATCAAAGGGTTCACACCTCGTTCCTGATAAAACCATCTTCCACCCCCGAACCCCGTATTACCGTTTGCTGTAAGGCAAAACGAGCACGCGCCTCCATAAGCTGGGCACTCCAAAAGAAGGGCAGCGCTTCCTAAGCCACTCCACCCGCCAAATATTCGAGACAGAGGGAGAAAAAGACGCATGGCGAGCCCAACCTCGCCACATCTTGATTGGCCAACAGCGCCTGGGGTTCTGCCTTCGGGAAGCCTTCGGCCATTCCAGGGAGGGTCTTCTCTTAGAAGAGGGGCTACGCATCTCCCCCGAGCTAGGCCTGGAGGGCATATTACTTCAATGGAATTGCCTTGACTCTGGTCAAATGGGAGGAGGTGCAGAGGCTCGTCTTCTCCCGTACCCCGTTAGCTGTCTTTTTGTAGGAGACTATGCTGGGCGCGTGTCCCCTGACTACCCATCCAATATATGTGTTTTTTACGACCTAACCAACACGGAATGGAGGGCGGGCAAGAGGATGTGCGATTTACACCCAACATTATGAAACCATTATTCTATTAGCTATAAATACTCCCTTTTAGGTAGTAGCAGTGCATCTCCATCTAGATAGGTGGTATACGGTTATTTCTGCGTACATTCCACCGAGGCCGACTTAGACGTGGGGAACGTCTGACACCCTGGTAGTGTTACTAAGGCTCTTTCTGGTGCGCTGGAATTTGAATGGTACGCATCCCATCTGGGGAGACTACACGATCAATCCCAAAGGTCAGGTCCATTATAACGTGATTGAAGACTTAGACATGGTGTCCTAAATGTTGCTGAGTTTTTGCAACACTGTCCGAGAACAGCTTCACTTTCCTGCCCCGATCTGTTACTGTGCTCTGCAGTTGCACATCCTTATTCTGGGTAGGTGGTCGATGACCTTTACGATAGTAACCAGGTTCCCATTTAACTATCATTTTGGGGGTCACTGTAGCCTGAAACCCGCCCCGATAGTGCTTGACGCGGGCGAGGTGGTCCGTTTATCATAAAATGACTGATATATCTGTCCAAGTCGAGAAGTTTAGGTCGGTGGATGAGGCAGTTGAGTTCCCGGCAAACACACCACCGTGACCTAACTATTATTCCTTGAACGTCTGACCTTTTGCACGCCGTTCGCTTCCAGGTGGTCGGTCGAGTTTGAAACGGTCTTGTGAGTGAAACGATATGTCTATATGTGTTATAAGCGCCACCTGAACGATTTGATCGTCGGTGATTTAGTATATCAGGGCTAGGTTACCGTATCTTTCGAAGTACGCCGCCACTCTCCTGGGGGGCATACATGTCTTCCCTTAATAGGAAATGCCCTCTTGCAAAAGTGTGGAAGCGAGTCAAAGGGATTTGGGGGGAAAATTTTCGCAGGATCCCCCCTCCCCACACACTTTCTCCAGTAGAAAGGGACCGCAATCTCGGACTCTGCGTCCGTCACGGAGTCTTTTGAGACTGCTCTCTTCACATTATCTAGCAGAGGTGCTGCTCCACCAGCATTCAAAACACGTCGTGATCTCGCTGAAGGCCGCCGACTGGACTTTACCTCAAGAGGCGGAGAAAACATTAACGAGAGCTGCGTTCCGCTCTCGCTTCCTATGCGGACACTGCCCATGGTCCGGACAATGTCCCGTATACCATGCTTCGACACCTATGTGAGTGAGGCATGGCTTTTTTTCTTGATTAGTTTAACAGCATCTGGACAGAGGGTGTCCTCCCAGACTCCTGGTGAATCTCTACTGTGCTCGCTGTTCGCAAACTGGGAAGAAATCACTCTACACCGGCCGGTTTACGCACAATCTCTCTAACCTCCTGCGTGTGCGAGTTAATGCAGAAATGTGTAAATGTTAGATTAGCCTTTTTCCTGCACAGCCTATGCCACCTGTCTTCTGCACATTGCGTATTCCGCAAGTTTCACTCTACAGTACATCAGATGCTCTTCTCTGACTGAAAATGCCGTCTGCGAAGCCTCCATTCATAGACCACACTATGCCAGTGTTTTTAGATCTGAAGAAGGACTATGATACTGCATGGCGGCGATAGCTTATGATGGAGACTCTCCACACCTTTGGGACGAGGTGACCCTTCTTTTTATTTCATATCTGAATTTCGACAAGATCGTCAATTTCAGCTATTGGCGGAAGGAGCCCTCTTCGCTCCAGTAACACAGGAAGAGGCCGTCCCAAATGGGAGTGTGCGTAGTGTCGCACTCCTTGCTCTGAATATTAACTGTATTAATTCCTACTGATAGAAAATGTTCTTGCTGCGCTTGCGTAGACGAAATTTCGATCTCCATTCGTGCGGCCAAGATGCCAATTCTGGATCGTCGATTCCAGCAAACTTTGAACCACATCTCTCTCTATGCCGAAGTATACATGTTTCGGTTTTCTTTGGCCAAGATAAATGTAGGGCATTTCTGTGTCCATACACGCTCCACCATGACCTGGACTTGTTCTTAAATGGGATTTGCCTGGAAGTCGTAGAAACGCACCGTTTGCTTGGTCTTCTTTTCGACAGACGCTTCACCTGTGAAGTCCAGATTCGCAGCCTTAGGCCCAATGTCATAGCTAAGGGGGGAAAGCACCAGGGGCGGATCAAACGGGTGGCCCAGCACCCCCTCCCCTGACCATGGGAAATTCCATACAGTGTACCTGGCTTGCATCGCTTTTCGATTCGGCAACTCATGTCTTGAGTCACGGCGGGCACACAGCGCGTGCGATTGACTCGCCGACCAGTAGGATCGCGCATTAATTTTCACACACCTGGCCCTTCCGCTTTTTGTCAGCTGGCCTGATCTGGGTATCTTTCACTTTCGGAAGTAATTCCAGCATCTTCTCTCTCTGTTCCCTCGCAACTACACCAACGTCATCCCCGCGTCATCATTTCTATGAAACACAGCAGTGCAAAGTAAGTGATTACATACATGGGGTGATGTGAGCGGCTGGGCTTTTCCATGTGCTGCATTAGTTCCCTTTCATTCACAGGGCGTGTAACATGAAGCGACTCGGCGATATGAAGATCACCTCTTTCTTCAAGACCAAAGTGGCCAAGACGAGTGGTGATTGCGAGCGTGGTGCCAATGAGCTAGAGCAACAGCCAAACACCTCGACATCGATAGCATGTAGATCCGACAGCGAAGCCGAATCTCACCATGAGGAGCAGGTGGTCAAGGAACTCACTTCTCTTTTTTTCGCATGGCACACTGATGTAGCGGTCTATACCCCTACAAATGTAAATATTTATTCCGAACTATATATATATATATATATATATATATATATATATATATATATATATATATATATATATATATATATATATATATATATATATATAATTTCAAGAAGGGTTAGTAACCTTGAAAGATATCGGGAGATTGGTACACCCGCTCTCCCAAGCGTCTTAAAATTAAGCAATGAGGTTCATTCGCTTTGCTGTCCTCGCATCGATGAAACAGGTCTGTAAATAATTGAATTAGTAATTGTTTAGCTAAATATTTCCCAAAAGAGTCCCGAATTAATGCGTGATTCTTTTGTCTCATTTACAGACCCATTCAACTCCGTTATAATCCATTTAACTATAATCCAATTTATAATTTAATTCATAATCCAATTTATTATCCAATTTATATTCCAATTTACAATTTAAATTATAATTCAATCTATAAATGTATTACGATTTATAATTTATCATTCTATTTATCGAACTATTTACAAATTACTATTTAACAATTATACAATGTATTTTTCCATTACTTACAATACAATTACTTATATACTATACCAATTTAATTGCAATTAACCAATTACTATCTATCTATTTGCCAATTACTATTTACCAATTATCAATCATCATTGGTTATACTCTAATTACCAAACCAAATTTACCAATTGTAAATCCATTCCCGTTAACTTATGCAAATTTAATTCACACGCGTAATTCTCGATACAATCATAAACTGTTATTGTATAAATTCACCCTGAGATAATCTAACTGTTTATTCAATAATATATATATATATATATATATATATATATATATATATATATATATATATATATATATATATATATATATATATATATATATATATATATATATATGTGCGGTTAAGGTAATGGCATAATTAGACAACTGCTCTGCTTCAGGTCCAGCAGGTGATCCTATCCTCCTTGAACTGGAAGACAACACTTAGGGATGACCCATCCATCAGCCCAAAAAAGCTGATTTCAAAGACACGCCTTTATGTCGTCTCGTTAACCGTCACAGAAAACTGTCTTGGATATTTTTCCATCTTTCGAGCGTTTTGGCTCAGTCAACGCTGTTAATATATTAATAATAACAGTTTTCTGTGACGGTAAACGAGACGACATAAAGGCGTGTCTTTGAAATCAGCTTTTTTGGGCTGATGGATGGGTCATCCCTAAGTGTTGTCTTCCAGTTCAAGGAGGATAGGATCACCTGCTGGACCTGAAGCAGAGCAGTTGTCTAATTATGCCATTACCTTAACCGCACCAATTTGTCTTGGATATTTTTCCATATATATATATATATATATATATATATATTATATATATATATATATATATATATATATATATATATATATATATATATATATATATATATATATATATATATATATATATATTTTTTTTTCTTCTTAACTTTTTGTTTTTAATTTAGGTATTCCCCTAACGTCACCCAGATTTAGGCCTAATGAATTCGTCTGCAAAATTTAGACAGTGTTAGCATTTAACTTCATTCACTTGAATAACGAAATATAGGTCTTTATGTTTTTGTGATCTAGGATCTATCTAGGCTATTGCCGCAATATAAATTTTAAACCTATATTGACACTCCTCGCAGCTCCAGTGAACGTTACCAACTTCATTGGGAACAACGTGGCCACAGATCCGAGAAAGTTTCCTTAATCAACCAGACCTCACCGTGTGTCAAATCGCTACAATTCATTTAACAAGGTAGTCATAAGAGGCGATTCCAAACAAGCTGGTACATCACATACCCCTGGCTAAAGTACTCGTTGCTGAACGAGGGTGGCTACTGCGTTGGATATGTGCTGTTCAGCGGAAATACGGGCGGAGTTGGAGACCATGGGATGGGTACCTTGGTGTTAAAGCCGATGTGCAGGTACAAACAAGCCACCGAACTGCTCAGCATTCACAATAAGCACGGATATCACGCGACAGCTATGACGAAAAAGGAAAGGTTTGTCGACACTTTGCGAAACCCGACGAGGGCTGTCGACACCGTGCTACAGGCGAAGAAGAAGGATCAAATCGAGATCAACCGGCGCCTGTTGGTTCCGGTCATTGAGAGCATCCTCTTCTGTGGGCGAAATATGCTGCCTCTCTTGGGCATCGAGATGACGGTCCATTGGACCTCTCTATTCCTAGCAAAACTGAAGGAGTCTTCAGAGCGCTTCTGCGTTTTCGAGCCCAGGGAGAAGATGCCGACGTCAACCGCCTCCTCACCAGCTTAGCCAGCCGAGCCAAATCCACCCTCATTAGCAAACCCATTCAGGACGAGCTGATCGATATCACAGGTGGGTGATACCGCAACTTATGTCCCCCAAATAGGTCTCTTATTCCAAAAGTAGAATTCATGCTATTTTGACATTATGAGCAGCTGTCACCATAATCATATTTCGCTTTACAGGTCGATTGGTGCTGGAAGATGTCTTAGCTGGAGTGTCAATGGTATTTACAGTGCTAATGGACGAGACTACGGACGCCTCAGGGAAGGAGCAAGTTCCATTATCCTTCGACACGTGGAAGAGGACATCAAGGAGGCCTTTCTCCCTTTCGTCCATGCTGAGAACCTCACCGGTGAAAGCCTGGCCCAACTGCTCATTCGCACCGTACATGGCCTCGGTTTGGACATGTCAAACTGCCGATGCATCGCCTTCGACGGAGCGAGTGTCATCATGAGAAAGTTCAGGGGTTGTGCCGCCATCATCATGGAGCAATATCCCTTTCGCCAAACCGACCCACTGCCTTAATCACCGACTAAACCTGATGATGACCAAGGCCTGCGATGTGAAAGAAATGAAATTCGCCTTTCAGACGCTCAATGAAGTCCATAACTTCATTTGCTCCAACAACATGCGGACGCTCCGGTTCTCCCATAATAGTGAAGCTTTCCTCAGGTAAGCGGGAGAAGTTGGTGCCCTTGTCTCCCACTAGATGGACTGAGCAGTATGATGCAGTCCTCGTGCTCATCGAGTTTCTGCCTCACAACGCGGTCTTCATGGAAGAGGAAATGTAGTTGAATGCTAATGCTGGCATCTTACTCTTCGCGATTAGGGACTCTCGCTTTCTCATTGGGCTGGATGTGGGTGAGTCATTCTTAGCCAACACAATCGAGTCGAGCATGACCCCGCAGAAGAAGGACGGTGACTTGGCATGTGCGTACGCACTGATTCCTGAGGTCGAGACTGTTTTCACCAAGTTCAGAGAGAATGCCGAGGAGCACTTCCACACTGTATTCGCAAAAGCCAAGGATCTCCTGATTGAAGTAGACTCAGCTCACGATGACGTCTCTGTTTCCTGAATCTGTGCACGACAGACACAGTGCGCGAATATCCGGCTAGGACTGCTGAGGAGTACAATCGACGTTCGGTCTATATACCGTTCGTTGACTAAGTGATCGCCGAGCTGAAGAGAAGATTTGAGGACGATACGTGCCAGTTGCTCTCCAGTTGAAGTAGCTTTTCAAGGGCTCAAAAGCAGACGTGGACGCCGTCCTTAATGCCGCTAAAGGTTTTATATGAATATTGCGGTAATATCCCAGATTGCTCTTAGATCACAATAAACATAAAAACCTATATTTCGTTATTCAAAGGAATGAATTGTTGAATGCTAACACGAGTCTAAATTTTGCAGACAAATTCCTTAAGCCTAATCTAGGTGACGTTGGGAAAACGTGAATTAAAAACAGAGAGTTGAGAAAAATATATATTATTGAATGAACAGTTAGATTATTTAAGGGTGAATTTATAAAGTAACAATTTATGATTGGATTGAGAATTACACGTGAATTAAATTTGAAGCAGTTAATGGAAATGGATTTACAATTGATAAATATGGTTTGGTAATTACTAAATGATAAATTATAATTAGATTATTGGTAATAAAATTATAACAAATGATGATTGATAATTAGATTGGGTAAATAGTAATTAGAATTATAGTAATTTGGATTATAGCGGAGTTGAATGGGTGTGTAAATGAGACAAAAGAATCAAGCATTAATTTGGGATTCTTTTGGGAAATATTTAGCTAAACAATTACAATTTAAATATTTACAGACCTGTTCACCGATGGAGCACAGCTAAGCGAGTGAAGCCTCATGGCTTATTTTAAGACGCTTGGGAGAGCGGGTGTACCAATCCCCCGATTTAAGTCAGGGTTGCCAACCCTTCTTGAAATTATATATATATATATATATATATATATATATATATATATATATATATATATATATATATATATATATATATATATATATATATATATATATATAGATATAAATATATATATATATATATATATATATATATATATATATATATATATATATATATATATATATATATATATATATATATATATATATATATATATATATATATATATATATATAAACAGGATGGCCATGACAGAGCCGTAGATGCCTCGTAACATTTATTTCAAACGTTTCAGGATTATAACTAATCCCATCATCCGTGCTAAAGAAAAAATACAAAATACAAACTTTAATGTATACATAAAAAGTGAACACATGTAATAAAATTGTGAAACATGAATATTAAATTTAAGACTAATTGATTACATTAGAAGTATGGAGGAAAAACAAACTAAACCAACGAGAGAATTTCTATAAAATAGGAAAGAAAATAATTGATAGTGGATTTTATTCTTGCACCCCCTCTAAAAAAAAAAACAATGAGAAATTTAACAAATTAGCATGTTTTTTAATGAGTGACTATATTTAATGGGACAGATAATGAGTTATTATTTAGACTGGGTTGAAGGTTTGTAATATAAATTGACTCTAGCAGGTAAAAGTCTGAGATGTTTCTTACCGCATTAAGTATCGTGAAGTTCTCGAGTGTAGCCCTAGAGCCACATTGGGACAGATGGTTTCAAATTGGGGATGGATCAGGTTTTGAAAGGTGTAGTCCAGTTCTTTCAGATCTACCCATATGCTGCATGAAGCGGGAGTAAAACGTACGCCTTGTTGCCCCCACATATGATACAGTGCTACTGCACGTACAACGAAAAACGTACATAATTTTAGATTGCATACTGATGGGTGGTTGATCTTTGAACTTAAATAAGGATCCCAGTCTGAAGTCATTAATGAGAGCAATAGATGGTAATACATGAGGATAGGCTGAATTTAATAGTTTTAACAACTCTATTTTAAGTTCTTCGGATTGGTAACCAAAGTATGATAAAGAAAGGAAGATCTTTATATTACAATTTATATTACAAAACTTCAACCCTATTTGAAATTTTATATATATATATATATATATATATATATATATATATATATATATATATATATATATATATATATATATATATATATATATATATATATATATATATATATATATATATATATGGTTTTTCAACAAGGACACTCGAGTTTTGACAGGCGATATTGGCCATGTTGCTAAAGCAAGATCTGGCAACCTCATTGTGAACTGTTCAGTAGTACTTGGCAAGTCACGATGGAAGGTTATAGCGTTGAACAGCGTGTGTAAATCATCAAAATCAGTGTTCCGTTCGACAAACGTTCCGCGCATTACGTGATTTCTATCCTCGCCACAATCGTCCCGCCGAGTCCACTGTTCGACGCTTGGTAGCCAAATTCGAGGCAAAAGGGTCCATCAACAATCAGCCAACACCCGTACGTCTCCGAAACGCAAGGTCTGCTGAAAACATCGCTGACGTAAATGAGAGTGTACGGGAAAGTCAATTTCTCGTCGTTCACAAGAACTTGTCCTTTCTGCGACTTCAGTTTGGCGAATTATGCATAGGGCTTGGGTCTGCACCCGTACAAAATCTAACTTACCCATGAACTTAAGGTAAATGACCATAGACAACGCTGTGTGTTCGCTGATTGGGCTCTAGAGCAGTTGGAAGTTGCCCGAAATTTTCCCACTAAAATAATCTTCAGCGACGAGGCTCATTTTTGTATGAATGGATTTGTGAACAAGCGAAATTGTCGGATTTGTGACGAAAACAATCCACATGAGATACACCAGCACCAATTGCATCCAAACAAAGTCACTGTTTGGTTCGGATTTTCGTCTCACGAAATCATCGGGAGATGGGATTGCCATAACCGTCAACGGCGAGACCTACAGATCGATCATAAGCAACTTCTTGTGGCGTCAAATGAATTATATGCCGGATATGGATACTGATGACATGTGGTTCCAACAGGACGGCGCTACGTGCCACACTGTGCACGCCACGATAGACATTTTGCACCAGCGATTTCAGGGCAGGGTCATCTCGCGCAGCGGCGACGTGAACTGGCCACCGAGATCATGCGATTTAATGCCACTAGACTACTTTCTTTGGGGCTACCTTAAATCGCTGGTCTATGCGAATAATCCGCAAACAGTTGATGTCCTCAAAGTCAACATAACGAACACCATCTAGAAAAATTCAGCCAGATTTATGCGACAAAGTGATCGAAAATTGGGCCTCCCGAATACGTTACACCAAGCGAAGCCGCGGCGGACATTTAAACGACGTCATATTCCACACAAATTTAAAATAAACTGAGTGCATATATCACACGCAACTTGTTTTATTTACATTTAAATCGAGCGGCCTTATTGAAAGACCCTATATATATATATATATATATATATATATATATATATATATATATATATATATATATATATATATATATATATATATATATATATATATATATATATATATATATACAGTAATAAATAAATATTTACATTTGTAAGGGTGTAGACCGCCACAACGCTTTGCTTTACGAAAGCGATATTGAGTCACTGGTGCTTGTGCAAGCGGAGGTACAGCGGTGGACAAATTCCGCTCCAGTCTTCGGGACTGTCAAGAATGCGAAGAAGTACGCCGATACCCGTATTTTCGCGAACATTGCGAAACTCCTGATCATCTTAATGACTCTGTCGGTCCCAAATGCAGAGACCGAACGCTCATTCTCAGCCTTGAAACGGTTAAAGACGTACATTAGGAACTTAATTGCTCTGGATCGCCTCAACGGCCTCGCACTGCTTGCCGCCGTCCATAATGACATTAAAATTTCGAATGATTTAGTAATTGACGACTTTGCGGACAAAAACCACCGTCTTCTCTTCGTTTAGACAAATAAAGGGGGACATTGGGCATGAGCCTATGATTTTGAGAGAGCTTACTCTTGGTAAATAAAAATACTTTTCTATTATGTTTCTTGTTACTTAAGTGTGCGAAATGCCTTTCAAGTAGCCTACATCATTATAGTCTACACTAAATGTACATATTCATCATTTATGCCTATAACTTATTCGTATGTATTTAGCACTGGTTATTTGTACGATCATTTTTGTATGATCATATTTGTATAATCATATTTGTATGATTATTTGTATGACATAAAAATATGTCATAACAACTTTATATTCATAAAAATCCTGGCATCCCCCCCCCCCATTCGCTTTTTGTTTAATCTGCCACCGGGAGCACAAATTAAAAAGTTACCCGGGGCCCCCAATGGAAGGGGCCCTAAACGAGTGTCCCATCCTTTTTTTGGATGACAAAAACAGTTAATCTAACGGTTAAATATAGAGACCCATAAAAATATATCGTTGCTGTGTCAAACTGATAAATGCATCAATATAAATTTTGACTGGTTTATTTGATAAATGGAATATCTTGGTTTCGCATTTTGTAGTTTATTTCTTGTCATCATACATAAGTATTCTGTAATAAAGCGTCTTAATAATTACTTTTATTGTTACTGCATCGTACTGGTGGAATGTATCAATATATATATATATATATATATATATATATATATATATATATATATATATATATATATATATATATATAGGGGATGTGATTTGTCGAGTGGTGTGGAATAGGGTGAAAGGAGGCTCATTTGACCTCCCCTCGGCTCCGTTAAGAGAAAGATAGGGTTATGCTAATGAGGGAAGCAGGAAGTAAACCGTTCTTTTGAGTACGCGGGCAAATTACAAAAAGCGATTGCAGATTAGGCATTAATTACTTAGCTATGGCTGAATGTTGTTCTGAGTTATTTAAAACAGTAGTACAAAAATAATATTTGATAACACAACAAAAAGGATAAATATTAACACAAATGAAATGAAACTGGAATATTCAAGACTATGATGTACTTGATAGTCTGGCAAAAAAGGACAGCTTAATGAGCTTAAGGCAGGTAAATGATTAAACTGGGATTGATCTTCAAAGTCTGCACTGAGCCGAAATACAAATAAATCTTTATGGGGTGACCGAATTAAAAGAGATCCGCACGCGGTGACTCCTTGCAGAAGTTAATGCTTGGGTGACGAAGGGAAGGGGCAATTCGAGGAGGAGAATTGCAGGAGCTTGAGATTTACCTCGGAATACCTTAACGATGGAATGCTTGCGCTGGTAAACGAGAATGGCCTTTGCGGGGAAATCGCCAATTGACTGGGACGGAGTTCCGACGTGAAAGTTTCTTGCCTTTGCGCTCGTATAGACGAAACTGGAGCCAAATTGAGAAGTGACGTGTCTCGTGCGTGATAGCAGGCCGGTACTAACTTGACCTGGCTTAGCGTGGCGTTTAATACTGGCTGATGATGGGGGTGAAATCGCCTCCGGCCACAAAGGGGTTCCTCCCAAGGTAAACACAAAACTGGTTGATGAACGTCTTCCAGCCATGAATTTGCGATAACAGATGTCCTCTCTTGCTCTCGCATGCTTCAAGATGAGAGGCACGATTGCCTCAATGCTTGGGGCAATCCTCCATGAGTAAACACAGCTGCAGTCCAAAAGCCCTCTTCGCTCTATTATTAGGCCCGTTCTCTCGTCCTTTGATCTCGTGTTTGAGAGCAACTTGGGGCTCCTTGACTCTATTCTTTCACAATGTAATATCTCGGTTCCACATTTTGTAGTTTATTTTTTTTAATCATACATAAGTATTCTAAATTTATGTGTCTTACTTATTTTTATTGCTTTATTTGACAAACTATGAAACAGACCAGAGTGCAAAACAATATTGCAAGAGAAGTTGTTTTCATGTCATTCATGATATTAAACATTTGTATGTTGGGGGTCCCAAAGGAGATAATGCCCACGGACCACCAAATCTCTAGCTAGGCTATTGTTTTTCCTTCCTCCCCCTGTAACCGCGTCATAGGCACTCTTCGTTTCGTAATGTTCATCACTTGTGTTCTTCGCTTTTATCGTTCCTTTATTCCTTCGAATCTCGACTATAGATGAGAGTTTTATACATCAGCAGCTAATATTACGGGAAATGATCGCGCATTAATTGCGCCAAAGAGTCCTCGGAGACTAGGCAAGGGAATCGTCGTTTCAGTCTGGAACGACAATGACTACATAGCAGGAAAAAGGTCAGTCCTTCGGTCTGCCTAGCAAAGGAGTGGAAGATGGGCGACCGGAATATAAAGTTGCCCGTCATCTTGCAGTAATTGTTCATTTGGTCCTACCCCTAAATATCACAACGGATGCATGTTGTCAACTGTGAATCTCTTAATCGTGTACTCACGTAGGACACCCCATTATTTGATATAGCACTCCCCTGTACCTTACTCCGAAAACTGAGTTTTTCTTGTCCCTTGTCCCAGATAAATTTAAATTAACTTAGTCGATCAACTCTCCTTATGCACTTTCATCCACCAAATCCAAAATAGAGTATTAATCTGCTATGAAAACTTTAATGTAGACATTAACAATAGACGAGACAGATTCATATAAAGTCAGTCAACAAGTTTTCATCCCGCTTTACTGTAGGGGAATTAAATTTTTAGTAACAAGGCTCTGATAAGTAACTCTTTTCTTGAGTAATTTTCTAATTTCATTCAGTGTACCTGTATTATTACAATTAAATACAAAATGAAACTTATTGCTTATATTAAATGTTTAACAATTTAATTTAAAATAAAGAATTTTAAGAACTAAAATATAATAATAAAGCCTAACTTACAATGAGGATTGAGTTTTAATAATAAATTATTATAATAAATAGATGGCAGGTAAAGTTAATATCTAAAAAGAAAAAACTATTGGAAAACGACCAGTACCAAAAATTTTTAGAATAATGTACAAATAAATTATAGTTTTAATTTCACTTCAAAAGAAAATAACTGAGATTGCCACCAATTTTCCGAAAATATAAGGAATTCAAATAATTGCAACTTCTCAAGACACTGTCACTGCTCGTCCTTCTCTCTCGCCTTTTATAATACATATCTAAGAACATAAGAAAAGAAGGAGACTGCAAAAGACCATTCATGGCCTACACTTGGCAGCTCCTGTTCCATTCAACACACAAAAGATTTCTTACCAGAGAAAAGTCATCAACATTGTCACCCTTAACAGGAGTTCGTCAGATCTAATCTACAATATACATAAAATGCATCCAGAGGATTATGTCCATTCATGCAACCGCAAAATATAATCTTCCCACTCCTTAGAAAAATATATACATATGTACATAACATATGTATATATGTCCCATCAATATCCACATGTCTCATGCCTGACTGGTCTGTTGATGGAATAGGGTTCATGCTTATGCAGAAGTAGTGTAATTGCCATTCAAAAACACCAGTTTGCTGCAAGGATATATGGAAACTGTATTTGGTGGGAAGTAGATTCACCCACCCAGCCGAGAGTAGATACACACCCATTGAGGGCAAAGCCTTAGCAGTGGCATATGCACTCCATCAAACTTGCTATTATGTGCTCGGTTGCACTGATTTAATAGTCGCAACTGATCACAAACCCCTCATCAAAATCTTGAATGATCGATATTTGACGGAAATTTGTAACAAACAGCTACTAAATTTAAAAGAAAAAACTTTAGCTTACAAATTCACATTGATACATATTCCAGGTACTAAAAACCAAGGATCAGATGCAGCATCAAGATATCCTGTTCATAACTCAAACAGCAACAACTTACTAACTGAAAATAGTAATGGTAAATATCAAGACATCAACATTGCGGGGGATGGTGCTTTAGTTGCATCAGCCTCGAATACACTCTATGCCATCACAAATATCGTAAGTTGGGGCATGGTGAGAGAAGCCACAGCTTCTGACGAAACCCTCAGAAAATTAATGAAAGTTATCAAGGCAGGATTTCCATCCAGAGAGCTGTCGAGAATTAGACCCCGAACTACGCCCCTTCCATTGGTTGGCAGAGTCTTTGCTGCATTAATGGAGTGATTTTCTTGGGACAGAGAATAGTAATACCTTTCTCACTATGCCCAAGCATACTTAACACTCTACACGCAGCTCATCAGGGTGGCAGTGCCATGAGTGCACAAGCTGCTGACTCAGTCTATTGGCCAAATATCACTACTGATATTACAAGAATTAGAGAAGAATGCAGCCATTGCCATCGGATAGCCAGATCCAATCCTATGCAGCCTCCTTCTGACATAACTCCACCCGAATACCATTTTCAAAAGATTTGCAGCGATTATTTTACTTATAACAACTGCAATTATGTTGTTATTGTTGATAGATATTCAAATTGGCACATGGTATTCAAATCTAAATCAGGAGCACTAGGGCTGGTGAAGCGCTTGCGCGAAACATTTGTAGCTTTTGGAGTACCAGAGGAATTAACATCAGATGGTGGACCACAGTTCACATCTGGTAAAACAAAAGAATTTCTGAAGTCATGAGGGGTAAACCACAGAATAACATCAGTGGCAAACCCACATGCTA
The DNA here is from genome assembly GCA_963969495.1 of Ceratothoa steindachneri. Lineage (NCBI taxonomy): Eukaryota > Metazoa > Arthropoda > Malacostraca > Isopoda > Cymothoidae > Ceratothoa > Ceratothoa steindachneri. The sequence goes on along the minus strand of OZ018333.1, from coordinate 115,724,111 downwards.
ATTGCAGATCTGAACTGGCTGTTAAAACTGTCAAGCGAATGTTAATGAGTAATACTAGCCTCACAGGCTCTATCGATATAGACAAATTCCAAAGAGCAATGCTCATATACAGAAACACTATTGATCCTGAATCCAAGGCTTCTCCTGGATTAATCATATTTGGTCGACCAATAAGAGACTCAATCCCAATACCAATGGGTCGATACTGCCCCCACACTACATGGCAGGAAACCATGGCAAATCACAAAAAGGCACAGGCTAAGTGTCATTCAAGGGAACATGAAAATTGGCTTGAACATACATGCTCACTGCCTCCCCTTGCGTGTTGGAGATCATGTTTATCTACAAAATTTGGTAGGAAATAACCCAAAGAGGTGGGAATGCACCGGTATGATTATAGAAGTTTGACAGTTTCATCAATATGTTGTCAAAATAGATGGTTCCGGAAGAGTAACCTTGAGAAAAAGACATCTAAGGAAATTTACCCCATTCAATAGGATACCAAGAGAGAAATAATAAGCCATTTGATGCCTTATGAATCCAAGCCTCCTAACTTGCCAAACTTAGCGGTGCCACCCACACCTTCATTGACTGCTAATTACCTTTCAGGACCAAACCCGCCTGAAGACGATACAAATTCAATATCTAGACCGTTTCGTTCCTCAGAAAATTTGCAGGTGTCTTGTTGGAACATTAAATAATTATTCTTGCAGTGCACTGATAACGATTCTTAAAAAATAGCACTTTCAATCTCATCAATGTTAGAAGAAAAAAGGTTCAAGCAAAATGAAATCGGACGGTGAGAAGAACAAAACAGCAGCGCCAAGCATAAACATTGTAGCCATTTTTCTTCTTAAATTTGTAGATCAATTCATTTTTTCAACTTGTCAAATTAATGATAATAGAATAGGTTTAACAAGTCTTTACTAGCCATGTTTGCTTGTTTTTCTGTTTAATGGGCGTAAACCCATAGTGCTATAGGCACAATGCGCCAGTTATATCCCGATACAAAGGTGGCTTAAGAAGAAGAAGAAGAACTGATAACAAAAATTTCCCGGGAAACAAATAAGTTACTACATAATTTCACGGATAACAAAAGCCACAAGGGCTTATCAAAGGTCATCCGCATCTGTCAAACCCCACCCACAAAATGCATTCATAGGATTGTGTCAGATCATGCATCTACCATTAGAACCATCCACAGGAATCTGTCAAAAACAAAAAGCATCATCCAAACTCGTCAAATTCCAAATTAATCGTAATATACAATAATAAAAAACCGGTGAATGTTGAGACTATGGGCGGATGCGATTCTAGCTTATTTTGAGTGTCTGTGGATGGCTCGTCGTGGGGATGGGCCTATGGTCATCCTAAATTTCTATCATTTGGGGGAGTCAGGGGCACAGCCCCCCCAGTATATAATCGGAAATCGCCATAAACTTCGCCCACATAGATTTCAGGGTAATACTTCAGATTTGGGGCGTGTGGTAGGTGGCGCTGTTAGTAGGCTACAACATATCTCATGACATCAGACGGTAGCTTCAGATGTAACCAATCACAGCGTTATATTTTTTTGCTATTTTGGCGATTTGTAACTTTTAGTCTATTATTTACTAAATATCTGTGCCTCTGCTTGTTTATAGTTTTTTTCTAAGTTAGGTAAGGTTTCTTGGATGTCTTTTATTGTTTTTTTGTTTTGTTTTCGTATTTTTTGTTTGCTGTGAACGATAACAACTTCTTACTGGCAACATCGTAACATAACATAACATACATAATTTCACGGATGACAAAAGCCACAAGGGCCTATCAAAGGTCATCCGCATCCGTCAAATCCCACCCACATAATGCATCCATAGGATTTTGTCAGATCATGCATCTACAATATATAATTTTATGCCTCCATAGGAGTCTGGCAAAAAAAAAATCAAAGTCCCCCCAAAATATACAATAAAAAGAAACTGCATTCACAGGAATGAGTCAAGAAACATATCCACATACGAAAAAGTAAGAAATTAACCCTACAGGAGCTGCCAAGTGTAGGCCATGAATGGTCTTTTGCAGTCTCCTTCTTTTCTTATGTTCTTCTTATGTTCTTATATAATCATCCAATCTGCGCTTGAAAACATTCAAGTTTGGGCTGTCTACATTCTCAGGTGGCAAACTATTCCAATAATCCACCACTCTGTTAGTGAAAAAATATTTTCTAACATCCAGTCTGCACCTCTGTTTTTTAATCTTTAAGTGGTGGCCTCTAGTTCTATTACTACCTTCTAACTCAAATAACTTGCTGAAATCCAATTTATCCATCCCAGAACAGATTTTAAAAAGCTCAATCATATCTCCCCTCACACACCTTCTTTCAAATGAGAACATATTTAATACCCTCAGTCTATGTTCATATTCAAGGTGCTTCAGGGATGGTATTATTTTTGTTGCCCTCCTTTGTACTGACACTAATAAGTTTGTATCATGTCTAAAATGGGGTGACCATGCCTGTATACAGTACTCTAAATGTGGCCTGACATAAGAGTTGTATAGTTTAAGGATGACCTCCTTACTCTTGTAGCTAACATTTCTTTTAATGTAACCTAGCACCCTATTTGCTCTATTTTTTGCCTCAATACACTGCTTTGAAAATTTCAGTGACCTATCTACTACTACTCCTAAGTCCTTCTCATCTTCAACTGAATTTAGCCAATACCCATCCATCTCATAGCTAAATTCCCTATTATCTCTCCCCATGTTAATAACTTTGCATTTATTAAGGTTAAAAGTCATCGTAGTGATCGTAGCTATAAATAGAGGTAAACATGTAGACAAGCGGCTGGAAAAAATTATTTTTGTGTAAATATTATCGTTCACCCATCTGAATATTCATGCATGCTTTAGTTTTCTTCCAATGATAGCTGCCACCATTTTTTGTATTAAAAAAATGCCCGAAAGTAAACAAACCAAAAATGCTGTTTATGTAGGCCATTTTTTAACAAAATTGCGTCCTATTCGAAATATAGCTGACTTGAATCACGTTTTATTTTAGAGCATCTAAATTCAAACTGAGGGGTCACATCTAATGCCCGGCCACAAATGTCGCATTCGCTTTTAATTTTTACTAAATTATGAACATCCAAAAAGGTGAACAATTTATCTTATCAAAAACTAGAGTTAATAATTCTGAAATGGAGGATGAACAAAACGCACAATTCGATACCATTTTCACACTGCTTAAAAGATGTCTGATTAATCATTTTCAAACTGCGTAAAAGGGGAATGTTTGACACCCAAACTGCTAAAAAATAAGTAGTTCCTTGAAATGATCTAACTAATTACATTTAAATGTATAAAAGATGATAAAAATAGTAAAATGGGGAAAAATATATTGACAAATAAAAGTGACTCCGAATGAGGATAATAAAAAGATATTAAGTGAAAAAAATTGAAATCAAGCATTTCTGACGTCATACCCCACCCCGATCCCCAATCCATATTATAATTTGCAAAACGATTAAAGGCGCTGACATGATGTAGTTAAAGCATTCACTTCTGTAAACGTCAGAACATTATAACAATTAGGATTATATACTGGGGGGCTGTGTCCCATAGACCCCACCCAATTTAATGAAACTCAGGATCGTCGTAGTGTGGTCCACAAATCCTGTTTAACCCCCCATGAGCCATCCCCTTAAATGTACTCCAAAAACGTGAAAAATTTTGAAAGACAAAAATAGTAGGTCTTATCGGCTTGGCCGCTCGTCTACATATTTACCTAAATAGAACCCGCTTAGCTTTTGTTTTTCTTTCATTATGGCTTTTCCATGTTCTAGTTGTGCTTCTTCATTATTCAAATTTGCGTTTATTTTGCATGACTGTGAAAAACTTTTAGATTATTTAGAGGCACATAAACTATTCAATAAACCTATTGAAGTAAGTATCGTTTGTCATTAGGTTTAGGTTTTTCTGTCAATAAAATGCTATTGGGGAAAAACCCCCCAGTAAATTCAAGGGGACTGCTCGTGGGGGAGATATCACTGCAGGAGGACCACCCTCCAATGATCCTGAGTTTCAATCAATTGGGGGGGGGGGGCAGACCCCCCCCAATTGATTCTACCATCTGATGTCATAAGACATATATTGTAGCCTATAAACAGTGCCCCCTACCGTGTGCCCCGAAACTGAAGTGTTACCGATTTCAGCTCAGAAAAAGTAGCAGGGAAAAATAGCTCAAAATAAGCTAGGACTGGGATCCAGCCATACTCCACAATTACCAAACTGTATCCACAGGAATGAGTCTAGAATACCCCCCAATATTAACCCTCCCTCCCCATATAATCATTTAATCTGCATTTGAATATATTCAAGTTTGGGCTGTCTACAGTCTCAGGTGGCAAACTATTTCAGTAATCTACCACTCTATTGGTGAAAAAATATTTTCTAACATCCAACCTGCACCTCTGTTTTTTAATTTTTAAGCGGTGACCCCTAGCCCTATTACTACCTTCCAACTTGCTAAAATCCAACTTATCCATCCCAGAAAAGATTTTAAAAAGCTCAATCATATCCCCTCACACATCTCTCAAATGAGAACATATTATAGGAAGGATATTGATTTGCTTGAGTCTGTGCAGAGAAGGATGACAAAGATGATTGGTGGGCTAAGGAACTTACCTTATGGTGAAAGGCTCAGAAAACTAAATCTACATACATTGGAAGATTATATTTTGCGGTTGCATGAATGGACATAATCCTCTGGATGCATTTTATGTATATTGTAGATTAGATCTGACGAACTCCTGTAAAGGGTGACAATGTTGATGACTTTTCTCTGCGTAAGAAATCATTTGTGTATTGACTGGAATAGGAGCTGCCAAGTGTAGGCCATGAATGGTCTTTTGCAGTCTCCTTCTTTTCTTATGTTCTTAATAGCTAAAGAATTTTCTTGGATCTAATATTATTATTTTGAGCTAATTTAATTTCTGCTGCCCTTTTGCTCTTCTTAATCATCTTATTTAGCTGATTTCTAGTCAACCTATAATGATTTAAATTGTCAAAAGTACTTTCTCTGTGTAATCTCTGGTATGCCCTTTTCTTCTCAGAAAGTTTCCTAGCTATCTCGTGATTCCACCACAATGGCTTCCTACATTTCTTCCTAATAGCCTTCATTGAAATACACTGCTCCTGAACTATGTTTAGTATAGTCTTAAAAGTGTCCCACATCTCATAAGTATTCTTCCCCCTGAATTCTATATCCCACCTAATCTGATTTAGCAAGTTTTGTAATTTATAGTAATCTCCCCTATCAAAATTTGGAGTTTTTTGATGTTGTACCTTTCACTATTCTCAAGTTAAAACGAACCATCTGATGATCACTATTCCCCAATGCTTCACCGGTAGTCAATTCCTGAACCAAGTGATCATCATTTGAAAAAAACATATAATATATTATAGGTCAGATAGGTCAGAAGACTTCATGGAAGAGGCTTACACCTATGACTCCTGATCTATATTATCAACTTGTGGCAGCGTGTGGTGGATTATCTTTGCCTTGTAATTGTATTTCAATTCTTGATTAAACCAAAATTGATCAAGTCTGCCCGCAAACTGGTTGACTGATGTTGCTGCAATCACCCACTCAGGCAACTGATTCCAGTTATTTATCACCCTACACAGGAAAGCATACAGCAATACCCCGATTACTGCGGGTTCGATTACTGCGGTTTTCGATTTAGTGCGATTGGTAGTTTGACACCAAAAGTTCAAATACAGCGTGTAGAATTCGATTTAATGCGGTACCCGAGAATTTTGCTTGTTTGTTCGTGCGTAAGTATGCGCATCGTTGCAAATCCAACCGTGCCTCGCTGTCTCACGCTGAACTTCTGAAGGTCTGCGCCTCAGTAACTCTGTCACCGCCATACAGTGCACATTGTTTCGCTATGTTTTTTACATACATTGCTTTTAAACAACTCCCAATCTATTATCATGTATTCTAAACGAATGAGTACCGCGGGTACAAGTGGTGAAAGTCAAAAGAAGAAGAGAAAAGTTATTGGATTAGAAGAAAAGTTGTCAATAATAAGCAAGCATGAAAGCGGAGCCACCAAAGCTAAGATAGGTCGGGATCATAGTATGGCCGAATCTACCATCCGCAATATTATTCAGAATTCGAAACTATATAAAGAACAAGGGCAAAGTGCTACTTCATCATCAAATTTGCAGACAACAAGAAACTGAAGCCCTGCAATGATTGAAATGGAACGTCTTTTGTCTATTTGGATTGAAGATTGCAATCAAAAGCGCATTCCTCTAAGTCAAATGACAATAAAAACGAAGGGTGTGTCTCTGTTTGCCGCCGTCCAAACAAAACGGCAAGAAACCGAAACTGGAAGGGAAACTGAAGAAACATTTTCCGGAAGTTCTGGATGGTTTGACAGATTTAGAAAACGAACTGGAATCCACAAGTTAGAATTGTAGGTGAAAGTGCAAGTGCGGACGTTAATGCAGCAGCCAAATATCCTGCTGAATTGAAAAAAATTATTGAAGATGGTGGCTATGTTGATGAACAAATTATAAATGTTGATGAAACAGGGCTGTTTTGGAAACGAATGCCTACCAAAACGTACTTGGCGAAAAAAGAACAATCACAGCCTGGGTTCAAAGTCTCTAAGGATCGTCTGACACTTTTGCTTGGTGGAAATGCTGCTGGTTATTTAAAATTAAAGCCTATGTTGATCTATCGATCAGAAAACCCACGTGCTCTTAAACGATTCAACAAGCATTGCTTACCAGTTTTTTGGAAGTCAAATAAAAAAGCGTGGGTGACAAAATCTTTATTTGAAGATTGGTTCAAAAATTGCTTTTGTCCTGAGGTAAAAAAATATTGCAAGTCCATTAATGTAGACTTTAAAATTCTATTAATTTTGGACAATGCTCCGGGTCACCCAACGGCACTTAGTGACTTATGCGAAAATGTTAAAGTTGTATTTTTACCACCCAACACAACATCTCTGTTGCAACCGATGGATCAGGGGGTGATAGCAACTTTCAAGGCCTATTATTTGCGAAAAACATTTGCCCAGGCAATTGAAAAAACAACGGGAGAAAATGCTATGAACCTTACGGAATTTTGGAAAAACTTTAACATAAAGAACGCTGTGGAAAACATTAATGATGCATGGCGTGAGGTCACAGCTAGCAATATGAGGGCAGTGTGGAAAAATATAATTCCTCACTGTGCAAATGATTTTGCAAGCTTCGAGGCGGAAGTTACAGGGGCTGTAACGGAAATTATGCAACTTGGGCTAGAAATGGGAATGGCGGATATGGACGATGGCAACGTTAGGGAATTGCTCGACTCGCATAATGGAGATCTCAATGACGACGAACTTCTAGATTTAGAGCAAGAACGTGCATACGATGACGAAGACAATGACGAAACGGAAGAAATGGCAAAAACGAAGGAATTCACGATAAAAGAACTCGATTCTATTTTTCGGACATTTGAAGATGGAAAGCAAATGATAATGGATGCAGACCCGAATGTAGAAATGGCAATACAAGTAAGAAGACAGATAGAAAATGCGCTAAGTTGTTATCGGGTGATGTACAAAGAGAAGAAGAAGGCATCGAGAACGCAAACAACCCTTTTACAATATTTTCATAAAAAATGACATTTACTGTATCTTTTTTTCATATGCTCATGAAACTTAATAAACAGTAATACTGTACATTATATGGTGTCCAATTCATTTGTTTCCTTATTTATTTACGTCGCATCTATATCGCATTTACACGCATTTTTCAAAAGTCTAGACATCAATCTACGATTTTACATGTATTTATATCTTCGATTAATGCGGTTTCGCTTACTGCAGTGTTTTTACCGCACAAATTAACCGCAGTAACCGGGGTATTGCTGTACTTCCTTATATCCAGCCGTGACCTTGTCTTAAAAAGCTTCAGTGAATTTCCCCTGCTGATGTTTTCTTCTTGAAGTTTCAATATGCCTTGACTACATTCCCCATCATATTTTCCAGTGAGTATCTTGTAGGTCTCTATTAAGTCTCCCCGTGCTCTTCTGTATGCCAGTGTTAGTAGGTTCAGCTTCCTTAGTCTCTCTTCATAATTAAGTCCTTTAAGTTCCGGCACCATCCTTGTAGCCCTTCGTTGCACGTTCTCTACCATCTCAATGTCTTTAACCAGGTGAGGACTCCATACCTGATTAGCATACTCTATATGCGGTCTTAACAATGCTACAAACAAAGCTTTAAATATCGCTGCATCCAATGTAACAAAGGTCCTTCTGATTATTCCCAATAATTTGTTGGCTTTATTTACTTTCTCTGCCAGGTGATCTACACAACTCAATTTATCATTGATTATTACTCCCACATCCTTCTCAGAAGTAATCTTTTTCAGCTGCTTCTCCATTTGGTAGCCTTGATCTTCAATAGTTGTTCTTCCTATTCTCTTATAACTACACTTATCCGGATGAAAACACAACAACCATTTTTCACTCCATGAGTATACCTCCTGCACATCCTGCTGCAGCTTTTGACAATCCTCTTGATCTTTTATGCATCTAAATATCTTTGTGTCATCTGCATACAGGTATACTTCGCTGTCATTTACTATACTATCGGGGAGGTCATTGATAAACAAAACAAACAACAATGGTCCAAGAACAGTGCCCTGCGGCACTCCACTTGTCACTGGCTTCCATCTTGACATGTCCCCCTTCACCACCACTCTTTGTTGTCTTTGTGTTATGAATGCTGCAATCCACTCTTGGTACTCCTTTCCAATTCGATAACTACTAATTTTACTGAATAGTCTTCTATGTGCAACTCTATCGAAAGCCTTCATAAAATCACAATATATTACATCCACTGCATGTCCATCATCAATAATTTCAGTCCATCTGTCCAGAACCTTTATGAGCTGTAGCACCGTTGATCGTCCTGAGATAAAGCCATATTGCTCGTCACTAAATAAACTATTGGTTCTCATGTGTGCCATTATCTCCTCCCTTATCATTGTCTCAAATATCTTACAGATTATACTTGTTAAACTGACTGGCCTATAATTCTCTGGATCACACTTGGAACCCTTTTTAAATATAGGAGTAATATGAGCAATTAGCCAATCTTGAGGGAGTTCCTTATATTTAAAGGAGTACTGATAAAGTATTTCTAAAGGCACTACTAATTGTTCCATAGCTTCTTTTATAATCCTAGAGTGGATTCCGTCAGGTCCTTGGGATTTATGCCTCTTTAGATTTTTAATGATCCTCTTAATTTTTTCCTTATTAATTGCCAGGTGATTCAGTGTTGGTACATTTTTCATCACACAATATGGTACCTCATCTTCTGGCTCCATGACAAACACCTTCGAAAATTGCTTTGCTAAAACTTCAACTTTTTCCAGATCACTTTCAGTTTTTCCATCTTCAGCAGTGCCCTTGTATAAGTCAGGAATCCTTGGTTTCCTTTTTGTCTTAGTCTGCACATATTTCCAAAATATTTTAGGATTATCCTTCACATTTTTTGCAATCTTCCTTTCCTTTAGCTTTACAGCATTTCAGGTTTCTTTTCTAATTTGATTATTCAGTTTTCTGTACTCCTTCTCAGTCTCTAAATACTCGTTCTTAGTAGATACATTCAGATTACTCTTCAAGGATTTCATTCTCATCCACAACCTCTGTTTCTTCTTTATCTTAGACCATAATTTCTTATTCATTGATAGATTGCTATTCGTCCTTTTCCTGGATTGATTTAAATTCCCCATCTTTCTTGTGGGTACACTCTTATCTATTGCAACATACAATTTTGACTTGAATTTACTCCACATTTCCTCAATATTGGGAGCCTCGGATAGGTATTTCACCCAGTCAATATTAATATTATTAAGTTCCCTTCTCAGCAACTCATAATCTGCTTTTTCATACAAATACATAGTTTTTCTATCATGAGCCACGATCCCCTCCATATTACATGTAACTTGTATCACAGCATGATCACTTCTCCCCAGTGGATTTCCAATCATGACCTCTTCAACTATTGATTCTTTATTTGTGAAAAATAAATCTAGTGTATTACCCACATTTTCACCCCTTATTCTGGTAATTTCCTCCACATGCTGGGTCAAAAAGCAATCACGCACCTTTTCCACAAACTTTGTTCCCAAATCATTCATTCCAGTGTTAGTTGTGCAATTTTTCCAATTTATTTGTGGCAAATTAAAGTCTCCCATCAAAATCTTAAATGTAGCCTTCATCTCAGTTACCTCTTGCAATAAATCCAGCAACACTTGGTCATTTTCCTCCTGGCTATTTGGACTCCGATATACTAGAGTTAGGTTAAGTTTCTCTCCTTGAAGCATAATTTCCAGACAGCAATACTCACAGAAACATGAAACCAAATCCCCCTTGTTATACTTAATGCCACTTTTCACGTATATCAAGAGACCTCTACCTTCATTACCCAAAACATTACTTTCTTCTATCTCATACCCTTCGATGTTGTATTCTTCAAGTTCTCTTCGATATCTAAAGTGCTTAGGTTTAACTTCAGAGAGGGCAATAATGCTTGGCCTATCACTTAATGTATCAAGTAATGACCTTAATTCTAAAAACTTATCAAAAGTATATACATCTACATTTGTAAATATAATGCTAAACTTTCTATTTACATTATTTACATTCTCAGCACATGATGTACTTGTGTCAATTTCTACTGTGGCTGTGGTCTTTGATCCTCCACCTTGATGACCCTTTGGTTCCAGGGTGGACCTCTGACTACATGCTTCCCCTCTCCCATATCTGTTAAGTTTTTTGCCTTCTTTAACAGTTCTTTGTCCATTTCTCTCTCTCTCTTGGTTAAATCATAGGCCACTCTAAAATTTTTCAAGTTTTCATCCTTGCCCAATTCTTCTATTTTTCTGAATATATCATTTCTCACTTCTGAGTCAGTGAGTGCAGCCAGTATTGGGCGATCTCGGTCTTCTACCTTTTTCCCAAGCCTTATCACTCTCATCATATTATCCTCGTGAACCTCACATGTATTCAGAATTTTCTTAACAATCTGTCTGTCATAATTAATTCTTTCCTGGAACATGTTTGAATTGCTTTCAGGGACATTGTACACCACAATGTTGTTTTCTCTCTTCTTCTTATCATTTAGTTCTTCCAAAACTGTAGTCATATCCATTACCTCCTGTTTTTTCTGAGATGCCTGATGTCCTCCAATTGCCCCATATACAACATTTACTTCATCAGTACTTGATTTCTTTATTTCAAGTATATGGATTTCAGCTCTCTCCATCCGTGAACTCAATTCTTGTACAGTCTCCCTGTCCCCATTCATATGTTCATTAGTATCCACTGCTCTAGCCTCCAGTACTGCTACTCTAGCAGTAATGTTGTTAAAATCTTCTTTATCCATTTTGACTCTCTCTTGTATCTCCTTAACCTCTTCCTGCAGTACATCTTGTTTCTCAATTAAGTCTGCTTGTATCTTCTCCAGTTTCTCAATATGAGATTTTAATTTTGCACATCCTTTCTTACAGGAGACGCAGTGCCATGTAAACTGGGATCCTGCCTCTTCTTCCACCTTAAACTTATAAACATCCTCAGGTATCCTCTCACATTTGGCATGCTACCAAGTTACACAGATATCACATAAGAGTGCCATATCATTCTCTTACCAGTCCACTGCATCTCCCACAGCAATCACCTGCATTTTCTGTTTCCTTTGAAGATGCTTCTGTTGTTGTTCTACTTATTTTTCATCTTCCTCCACCAGAGTCCATCTGTTTACTCGCCATATTTCGCTAGATCACCAATATAAATGCAAATTTAAAGTATACCTTGTGTTCAAATATATCTCAAGCAAGCTTATGGTGTCTAAAGATGATACTGTATAGCAGCAAACAACCTCAAAGGCATGAATTCAAGAGAGCACAAGCAACACATCCACCACACGCCACCTAACCTAATGCCTGTTGGCTTATTAACAAATTGAGTAAAAAAATTATCCTCAAAGCATTCTATAAACTTACATGGGATGATACTTACAAGTTACTTAGTTCTTACTTAGATCCATCTTAAGGTAATTTACTCATAGTCGTGGTGGTCTACCGCTGCTTCTGATCCCATTTTGTCACCTGTCCCATTTGTAACATACAGTAAACCCTTGATATAACAAACTATATGGGGCGGGGGTCCATTGTTAAAGCCGAAAGTTTGTTTAACCTGATGGGCGTTAAAAGCAATGGAAATAACAAACCAAGTTTGTTATGGATATGTAATACGTATGTAATTACTAATAAAGTTAAGTGGCCTACACAACATAGTATTGATATGAACCTTGCACTGTAGGAGATGTGTGACACATCAACACTCACTCAGGCTGGTTGGCGCAGTGTGTAACGCTTGCATGACTGAACCCGATGTGACTACTGAATCAACCATCAGATTTAACAAATTTCAGTTCGTTAAACCCAATGGAGTTCAGCCGGGAAATTTGGTTTGTTATATCGAGGGTTTACTATACTTATAAAAAAGGTTCTCATAGAAACCCCTTAAACTATACTATAAACCCAGTTCCTTGAGAAAATTCTGGTACATGCAGCACATTTCTCCTTCCCTTACGCACAGAAATCACCACTACCATTCCTCCCAAGATATATCAGCACCGGTAGCGATCAGATGTGTTCTCAGTGAGCTCTCTATTCATTAATGTTTTTTTTTATTTTTCGGTGTAATATATTTAAGTTAGACATAATACTAAATGAATTTTTAATTATATTTTGAAAAGTTTCTCAGTATGGCTGTTGCTTTGGATGAAGTAAATATGCATTTTGATGTAAGCAGTGTATATGTAGTTTGTGATTTTTGTGGTGTTGAAGGAAGAGCAAATGTATCTGAATGCCCGGTTTGTTATGTGACTAGTGCAAATGTGCCTTTGGTAGAGGATGTGAATCGGTTGTATAGTGAGTGCAAGAGATTAAGTGAGTTGGTGAATGAAGTTGTGGTGGAGCGAATGTAAGTGTGTGTGAAGCGCCATTCTCCCACACCTTTTCCAAATCCCTCTCCCTCTCTCTGTAAGAATGTGTGTGTTAATGGAGCGATGTTTATATATATATATATATATATTATATATATATATATATATATATATATATATATATATATATATATATATATATATATATATATATATATATATATAGATAAATATTTTTGTCTCTGTGCAGAGTTTCTTGATAAAATTCTTTTAACGAAAAAGCCACTCTATTAAATTTTGTAAATATTACTTCCTTCTGTAAAGAGTGGCTGATGTTATAAGATTTGGGTAAGTAATATAATTGAAATTGCCATCATCCTTGACTGGTTAATGATTGGTTAGACAGGAGGTTTTGCTTTTATATAGCCTTGATACTGTGACAAGATCACTTTATATTATATCAAGCACAGAGGCGCCAGCCTTTTTAGACTTACAAAATAATTGTGAACACTCGAGTGGCAGCCGGCAGGACTTCCCCCAGAGGGTACTACATGAGGCCTTTTCTTTTTGTTTGGATCCAGTGTGCTTGTTAAGCCTCTTTTGTATGATTCATTTAGTTGTCTGTATATAGTATTTTGTTGGTGATAGGAATTTTTTTTTTAAGTAACGAGATCTCAAATTTATTTATCCCATATTTTGGGGGTAAATAAAGGACTGTATATCTAATCAGTTTCCTTTCTCCATCGGGTTTTCACGTCCAATTTAGTGTAGGAAGCGGGTTGGATCAATTGGGAATTTAGTGTAGATTTTCAGCCCGCTACAAAGTGAGAAGGGAAGATAGGCCTAGACTAGGAACAGGAGAGAAAGAAGTGGCTGATGTGAATAAAGATGAATGGTAGGTGAATATGGATAGAATAGATAGGTTATGACAGGTTAGGTCTGTGAGTAAGAGGGAAATGGAACCTGTTAGGTTGACTAACAGATTCGATGCCCTGAGAGAGGAAGAGGTTGAAAGTAATTTGTCTGATGTGGTTGTGGCAGAAAATGAAATAAGTGGTAGTTTGAATGAGAACAGGAGGGAGGGTAGTGCTAGGCCTATGGGGACTAGGAGGATAAGGGGGGTAAGAGGTATTGAGGTTGGATGTGTTCAGTTGTGCTCTTGTGTTCTCTCCGATTTCTATTTATTTATTAACTGCTACTTAGTCTCCTGTCAGCTAAGTTGATTTGTTTAGTTCAAATTTTTTATTTTGTTCTAATCTGATATTGTTTGGGTTAATTATGGTGTTAATGTGTTAATTGGTGTTAGCTTTTTATGTTTTTCTTGTAGTTTTGTCACCGTCATTGTTTGTTTACATATTTTGGTGCCACCGTTTTTTTTGCTGTTTTTTTTCCTGTTACTGATTCTTTTGTTGTTTGAGTTACCAGATTCTTATATTGAGTGTTAGCTTTGTTTTCATTACATTTGTGTTCATTATTAGATAAATTATGGTTGGTCGCGGAGCCGAGGGCACAGGTGGGTCTTGTCCTGTTTGTAGGAAGGGTAGCCTTGATGATGCTCCTGTTGCCTCATACCCTTGTGCCACCTGTGGTGAGTCTGTGGTGGGTGGTGACAGTATTCAGTGTGGCCTGTGTGACGCATGGTGCTGAAGCCTGCTTGGGCATTTCTGCTCCTTTTTTCAACATGATCATCAGCCCTTCATGTGATGCATCTAGTAGTAACCGCCCTCTTATGGACTCCTCTTGCTCCTGCGCCTCCATTGTCAATACTCTAAGTGAGTCTGTATCCAAACTATTCAAGATGGTGTCTAGCCTTACCGCTCAGATGGCAGCTATGATCACTGAGCTTAAGGAGCTTTGGGCTTCCCTTACAGCTGGGGGGATTGTTGTGAATCCGGACATGCAAAAGATTTTCACGTCAGAAATCCGAGAGCTCCATGAGCGTGATAAGAGGTGGGAAAGCATCATTGTTCGTGGCCTTCCCTATAAGGGCTTTCCGACTTCCTTCAACAATATGTCCTAATTTGGGGAACGTTTTGGTCTCCGATATTGGAGCTTTAAAGACCAACATAATTAGAGCAAAAATTGTTAACCAAAAACATCGCGTAACTATCCTCTCCAAGGTCAAATGTTAAGCTGGCTCAAGATTTAGTCATATCTATATCAACCGCAACTTGACTTATAAACAGAGGATGGAAAGGAAGGAGAAGAGGGAGCGCGCTGCTGCTAGGCATCAGCCTGGTAGTGGATCAGCCCTTGTGGGTCAAAGTGGTTTCTCCTCCACCCTTGGCCAACACTCCCGGTGGCAAATTTTCAATCAAGAATTTAAACCCTGTGGTTTTCTGTTTTGTTCTGGCTAGTTAATTTAAATAGTCTGTCTAATAAAGTTCATTTAGTACATAACTTTTGTATCACTAATAATAATGATTTAGTTGGCATTACTGAAACTTGGCTCTGGCACTCCATTAATTCCTCCGTAGTTGATATTCCATGTTATCAGTTTTATAGAAATGACTCACCCTCTAATTCTCCAAAAGATGGTGTTGGACTTTACATTAATAAATCACTTAAAATCTCCCGAATTTATAATACTCAGCCAAATACACTTAGTGTTCTGCTTCATGATTTCAATCTTTATGTTATAGTAGTGTTCAAGTCACCTAGTTATTCTCTCCTAGATAATGTAGAGTTGTTGGCCTTCTTGGATTAATTTGCAATGGAAGGGATGCGAATTTGATGGTTTATTTTAGCCTACCACATATAGACTGGTCAGGTTTGGTTCCTCTGGCTCATTCTTCCCTCTCTCGTTCATTTCTTTGGGACTTACTCAGTAGGTTATGTTCCCCACATTTATCCGATCTAATAATGTGCTAGATTTGGTTTTGACATCCTGCTATGATAAAGTATCTGAACTTTTCTGCACAAATGCTCTCCCTGGCTGCAAATACATTGATGTTGAGTTCCGCTGCTCAGTAGTTTCGAATCATGTTATTCCTGACATCCCTGTTAAGCTGTTTGATTGGTATCAAGGTAATTATTGATTGCTCAATAACTTTCTTTCACTTGTTGACTGGGATTCTGAATTTTTCGATTGTGACATTGAGATGTGCTACGATAAATTTTTTCAGTTCTTCACTCTGCATTTAATGAATTTGTTCCTTTGAAAAAACATCCAAAGATTTCAAACCCTCCTTGGTCTAGAACCATAGCTGGTGTGATTGTTGTGCAGAAGAGTGCGGCTTGGAGAAGGTACAAATACCTTAGAAGCCACTTTGGTCATAGAGCCCCACCTATAGTTCAAGCTTGGTTGCAATTCAGAGACCTAAATATTCTCTATAAAAGAAACATACTGCAAGCAGTTTCTGTTCATGAAGAGTCTCCTATCAAAAGTTGACAAACCATCTGTAGGTCCTCTCTTAATTACCAGTTCTTGGGTTAATGATAATGGCTTCATGGCTAATCACCTCACAGCGTATTTCTCTTCTGTCTTTGTGGATAATGTGCAGGTCAATCCCTTTCTGCATCACAGTTCCTGCTCACAATTTGTATTCAAAGATATATCTATTAATGATATTCTAAAAGCAGTTAGTCATTTGAAACACTCTTCTAGTTGTGGTCACGATAATCTTCCTTCATTATTTTTCAGGAATTGTTCCTCTTCTTTATGTTATCCCTTGCTCCTTATTTTCAATAAAAGCATTTATTCAATGAAAGTTCCTTCTGCTTGGAAGGTTGCACATTTTACCCGTTTAAGAAAGGCATTCATTCGGACCCTTCAAACTACTGGCCTATAAGCTTGGCATCAATCTGTTCTAAAACTCTTGAGAGAATAATAATTTTGCAGCTTTATGACTACTTGGACATTAACTCTTTGCTGTCAAATTTTCATTTTGGTTTTCGTGCAGGTTTATCAGTGACTGATCAGCTATTGTTCGCCTATGATTATGTTAGTAAACACCTTGATTTTGGTGGTTATTGATCTCCTGTATTTCAATTTCAGCCAGGCCTTTGACATTGTTAACGATCACTTGCTCTTAACCAAACTGTCACATATTGGCATTGGTAACCAACCCTCTGTTAGGCTGGCTAAGTGACTTTTTACAGAACTACAAAAGGAGTGTCATTTTACAAGGCTCATCTAGTCATTTTGTTCATGTTATGAGTGGAGTCCCACAAGGTTCGGTGGTTGGTCCTATGCTTTTCCTTATCTTTATCAATTACATTGCTGCAGGTTTGTCATGCAAATTTGCCATTTGCGGATGATCTTAAATTATATCTTTCTCTTCCCATTACTGGTACAGACTTTAGTCTTTCTCTTCAAGAGGATGTTACTTTGCTTTTTCATAGGAGCAGATCTTGGGGCCTTTTCTTTTCCTGTTAATAAATGTGTACATATTTGCTTTAGTAGATCAATTTCTATCCCAATAGGGAAGTACTTCATTGGTGATTACCCTATTCCTTTAAAGACCTCTGTGAAAGATTTGGGAGTCATCAATTCTTCACTAAAGTTTCACCTGCATGTGAAGGAAACTTTCTGTAAGGCAAATGGAGTAGCCAATAATATTCTTAGAGGAACAATTTGTAGGACAGCTAAGTTCATGGTCCAAGTGTTCATCACTCATATTTGACCTATTATTAATTTTGGTTGTGCGGTGTGGAATACTAGCTATGTTGGCGACTTACACTTGTTGGAATCTATACAGAGGAGATGGACAAAAAAGATTTGTGGATTTTCTGATAGATTATCCAATTTGGGCCTTTTCTCCATCCATCAAAGGACACCTCCGTGCAGACCTAATTATGGGTTGGAAAAGATCCTAAATGGTCATTCTCCCCACTTGTTTGAATGTAGAAGAGACAACAGAACTTGTGGTCACAGGCAAAAAAATCCTTCTACCTCACTAAACTACAGATGTTCGCACTCGCCTTTTCTTTATATGTGTTGTTAATCTCTAGAATTCTCTCCCGGATGATGTTGTCAGTGCAAGTTCGGTTGTTTTTAAGCGGAAAGTTGAACTGCTTCTTGGCCCCCTACTTTATGAGTTTGTTTAGTTCATTTTTCCTTTGTGGTTTTGTTCTGCATCTGTAATTAGCCAATCTTTTTGCTTGCCTTAAGTGTTATTCCTGCCCTACTGGTTGGAAGATGCAGCAGCGACTGGTGAGAGAGTGAAGACCTTCATCAAGGAAAAGAGGACTGAGGTGCTTGTGATGGGTGACTCTCAGATTAGATATTTAGATAGGAAGTTGAGTGCGAGAAAATGGAAGGGAGTGAGTGTTTGTTTGCCAGGTGCTGGTGTAAATGATGTGTCTGAGAGGTATGATAGTCTGGTGTCTGGGTGTGAGAGGGATGCAGTTGTGATTATGCATTTGGGAGTAAATGAGTTATGAGAGAGGTACAAAAGGTCAGTTGAAAGGATGAGTGAAAGGTGTGCTTCCGAGATTGCATGTGGGAATGGAATGGTTGTCTCATGCAATTGGACTGAATGAGTATGTGAAAGGCCTGTGTGAAGAGTCGGGATTAGTGTTTGTAGATGTTTGGAATGGGTTTTATGGAAATAGGGTATTGTATGGACTCCATCTAAGCTGGGCTGGGGTTGACATGTTGTGGCAGGAGTTAGATAGTGCCATTGGGTCTTTGCAGGCGGGAAACTAGTTACTGATAGTGGTCAGGGAAATATAAGAGTACAGGGTGGGGCAGGGAAAGGAAAGAGATGCAGAGGAGATAGTGCAAGGAAGGTATACATTCTAAAAGAGGCGCGTTTCAGGGATAGGAGGGCTGAGTTGTTTTTATACCAATGCTCGTAATCTTAGAAATAAGAAAGATGAGTTATTTAGTTATATTATTGGTGAAGAAATCGATATAATATGTGTAATAGAACCATGGGTTGATGAAAATAAATTTAATGACAATGTGAGTGAATTTGAACTACAGGGCTATGATATGTACACTAGTCAAAAGAGAGATAGGACTGGTTATGGGTTGATTATTTATATCAGAAATAGCATTTCTTCAAATCTAAATAATTCTACAAAGCAAGAAGAAGTTGAGTCAGTGTGAATAGATATTAGGGTCCGTAAAAATATGATAATACATTTGAGAGCCTTTTACAGACCACCCAGACAGACTGTATAGATGAGCTAATGATCAGGCAAATAAGGAAAAAAAGGATGTGAAGTAGATAGTTATTCTTGGTGACTTAATTTAAATTCTGTGGACTGGGAAAATATGATAGGAAGGGATAGAGCAAGTTGTAAGTTTATAGAATGCTTTGAGGATAATTTTTTGACTAAATTTGTTAATAGGCCAACAAGGGGTGCCAATATCTTAGATCTGGTTTTCCTGCTACAATTTAATATAACCCATACCACTGTTTTACGCCAAATGAAAAAGATTGGAAATGTTACAGTTATTGGAAAATGGGTCCACAGTGTGTTGATTGCTGGGGGTCATTGTTTTCAAGACACCTTCAGGCACCATTTTGGGGCAGGTTTGTTACTGGTGATGAGAAATGGATCCTTTTTCATAACGGCAAAAGCCACCATTCATGGGTCAGTCGAGGAAGCAGAATTTCTCAACAACCGAGAAGAGGGCATCTAAAAATTATCATATTGAGTGTATGGTTGGATATTGAAGGAATTGCCCATAACAAACTGTTGCACGACAATAAAATAATGTTAATTTCTACTGCAATCAACTTCATCATTTGCAAGTCGCTTTGGGCCTAAAGTGACCCTCCTCGGTCGACAGAAGGGGCGTGATCCTCCATAACGATAATGCCGGTCCTCACACAACACAAATGACCAAAGATCTCTTTGTAGCAGCTTAGTTAACACATCGCAGCCCAATTGCCAACTGCTTTGTCTATCTGTAGGGCCATGACAGAATTTTCTGTCATTTATAGAGAGGCAATTTGTGGCCCATGACTGAAATCACTATTTTTTCCATTTGTTTTATTGATAACTTTGAAACTTGGGCCTGTGAGTAGACTTAGAGAGATTATCGTACATCTGTTGCCAGTTTTAAGAGTACCGAATTTGTTTGCGGCATCTGATAGTAGGCTAATACCAAGGGCCTGTTAGTAAACTACTAAATAATGGATATATCCATCATGGGCAGCGAACGTGTTAAGAAATATTGCTTCATCCCTCATATTCTCCTGACCTTGCTCCTCCTTGGATTATCACTTGTTTAGGGGATTACACAGCCATTTGGATGGTCTTAGGTTCACATCAAGATAAGAGGTTGAAAATGAGTGGGATTCATATGTTGACGGATGGAATGAGGTTCTAGGAAGCAATGTAGGTTATGTTTATGATTAAATATTTCCATAAGTTTTTAATTTTTAATATATACCTTAAAATCAGCATTACCTTTGTTCCAACCTAATTTTAACTAAGCCTCCATGAATTGAGGATCCTTCATCATCATCATCACTAACTCTATAATTTAAGAAGGGGATTTTTTTGACTATTTGAATAATAATTTCATCTTAGTTTGGTTATGACATGTTTTTTATCAGTTATTTCTAATAATTCTTTTATAGTATCAAAAAACAAAATGTTGAAGTTTAGAAATAAATATAAGTATCAAAATTTTGTGATTTTTTTTTTTTTTTTTTAAACCCAAAGAATTACAAATGGTGAAGTTCAGAAAATTTATTTTTATATATCTTCTTCTATAACTATATTTTAGCAACGTGATATTTTGAAAGGGGGAAAATTTAGTTTAAAGTTCCTTTTTAAAATTATTAAAAATGGCGAAGTTCAGAAAATGTATAAAAATTTAACCATGGCTGCTTTTGTTTAGATTTTAAATTTTAATCTTCTGTGAAACCCCAGGGACCTTGTGGAGGGATGCTGTTGCATGCTAAGGGAATTTTATAGCACCCCCCTCCCCTACCCCAAGCTAAAGTAAATACTCAGAACTATATGAAAATCATTGTTGTTCTTTTCTTTAGTTACCTATTTGAATTAATTATAATTTTGTCATTTATTTCTTTCATATCAATGAGTGTTTACAGGCAACTGATCTTCCATGTATATTTATACACTGAAGATTTCTGACTCAAACAATGGGTGAAGTGTAAAAACTTCAATCTGTTGATTGCTAAGTTAGGGCTAATACCACATGGTGGCCTAGTTGACCATGAGAGTTAATTGTGGTGATTTATTTGATTAGAGGAGATTGCAGAAAATGCCTAAACGACCTTGTCCATTCGAAGACTCCTTTCAGTCCCAACTGAAGGTCCATGTGCGGACTCGGCACGTAAATGAAGGCGTCATGAAAAAGACAAAGATGGCAGA
The DNA here is from genome assembly GCA_963969495.1 of Ceratothoa steindachneri. Classification (NCBI taxonomy): domain Eukaryota; kingdom Metazoa; phylum Arthropoda; class Malacostraca; order Isopoda; family Cymothoidae; genus Ceratothoa; species Ceratothoa steindachneri. The sequence continues at coordinate 115,702,815 of OZ018333.1, read as the reverse complement.
AGTCTATGGTAAGTTGATATGCAGGAATTGGGTGATTGCTAAATATCCTGGCTGGTTTTAAATATAGTTTGCTGTTTTGTTATGAAAGAAGTGAGAAGAAAAAATACAGGGTGTTTATTATGAGTGTCTCTGCCACTGGGTAGGTGTGTGCACACACAGGTTCCATTTGTAAACTAAAACTAATTGATTTGTATCTTCTCCCCGTAAGGGGCATTGCGATTTGCCATCCTGGCCGCCGTGCTGACGGGACTCGCCATCCTGGCCGCTGTGCTGACGGGACTCAGCACCCCGTCCGACCCCAGCTTAGCCTCTTCTCCTTCCTTCAAAACACTTGTTTCCCTGCTTTTCATACAATCTCTCCCACAACTTTCTCTGGTCAGCCTCTAATTTCACAGGGTAGATGCTGACCTTCTTCTCCGCCAACCGTCCCGGATCGGGGCTGAGGGGGGAGGGGATAATGTTCCCTAACCCCTGAGCTCCGGTCTGGGTTGGTTGGTTTTTAACAAGCTGCTTCATCCCCACCCATACCTTCCTCACATCCCCTTTCCTCTCCTCTTCACAATCTATCTTTTTTACGCTGTGTCCAAGGTGGAGCCGCCATGCCGATGGACTGCCAGGCCACCAGGCGGGAGGGGTAGTCTAAAATGGCGGCGCTTGGCTCTGCTGGGCCTATAAGCACCTCTTGCAGTGCAGTCTACTGCAAGAGGTGATGCGCGATTGTGTCCCGTGATACAAATAGGGTCACCATGCCCAATGATGAATATAAAAAAAAAACCCAACCCCCAACTTCCCCTGTAACATCAACGGAGCCGCCCTCGGGCAGCTCCAGTGAAAAATGGAAGTCTCCTCCCCCTGTGCTTGCGCAGGGGACCCTCCATATCTCTCTTACCGGAGAGGAGGCTCACTCCTCTCCTTCACCTACGGGTGTAGGGGACTTCCCCTCACCCCCTTCTCTGGAGGTGCTTTCTGGCACCTCCCTCTTTCCAGCGGCAGTCCCCTCTGTTCTTTCCAAGGGGACTGCAAAGAAAGCCAGCAGTCAGCCCTTAGCCAGCTGCTCCACATCGAAGTGGCTCGGTAGGGCAAACCCCCTTAGGGGGGAGAGGGAAGCCAGGCCTGCGATGTCCTGGGAGGGGATGGCCAACTGGAGGCCCCTCCTGTGATAGACATGGTCTTTGAGGAAACCCAGCCTCTGACGGTAGGGCCTTCCGCACCGAACCCAAATCCGCCCCTCTGCAAGGTCCTCCGCAAACGGCTGGGGCCTCTGAGGCAGTACAAGGAGGAGAGAGATCTCCTCTGACCTGTGCCCCTGCGACCACCAGGACCTTCTCCATTTCAGAGAAGGACCTGGCTGAGGCCGGTCCATCTGGTCTCAGGGCTCCTTCTGGCGGAGGTGAGAAGCGGGTTCATTCCCCGCCCTCCTCTCCAAAAAAGAAAAAGACAAAACAGACTTGGGGCTCATCTCCATCCGCGGGGGCTACAGGGATGGATGGGTCTGCTGCCACTTTGGCAAGCAACCAAGCCAAGATCGGCACATCCAGCCCCTCTGCCCTCCCGGTTGTGGAGCCCCTGACTAAGACCAAAAGTGCACAGGGCGGAGCCTCGATGACATCGGGGCCCTTGAATCAGAGGTTACCGGGCATTTTCGAACGCTTCCTCGTCATTCGCTCCACTGATGGCAGCATGTTGGCCAAGGGCAACATGATCCATCAAAGGAGAGGATTAGCTAGTGTAATTGGTAGAGAGCCGAAGGTGACCCGTTTCTCGGACGGGAGCCTTTTGGCGAATCCCGCTGAGGCGGCCAAGATAAGTGCTCTTCGTACACTTCATGGCACCCCGGTGAGTGTGATGCCGCACTCTACCATGAACTTTGTGAAAGGAGTAGTTTATGCAAGGGAACTCGTTGACTATTCCATTGAGGACATCACCTTAGAGCTGGCCGACCATGGGGCGGTCAAGGTTGAACGTGTGATGAGAAAACAGGGAGGGGCCTCGAGACCCACCCCTACACTCTTCTCCACAAGCTCCCTGAGTTGGTGCGTGCTGGTTGGTACCGCTACCGCGTGAAGGCATTCGTGCCACTGCCACGGTGGTGCTATTACTTTCACCGCTTTGGCCATATGAATCGCTCTTGTAGACGTGCAAAGTCGGGGTCACCCGAAGTCTCTGTAAATTGCTCCAAGGCTGCACACGATAAGTCTAAATCATGGCCAAGTGTGTCAATTGCAGAGAGCCGCACCCCGCTTCTTCGAAGCAATGTGGTGCATATCTCCTTGAGAAGGAAATCCTGGCCATTCAGGCCTAGGATCAAATCTCATTCCGCGAGGCTCTGCCTAGGACGTCATATGCCTCAATAGTTAGAAAGGCACCCTCTGCTCCTGGCCCAGGAATAAAAAAAGCTTCAGCTCCTTTGCCCTCGCCTAGTGATGGGCTGAGTGGCTCGGAGATGGTGGTTCCTCGAAAAGAGGGCCCCCCCCCCGCCTCCGAAGACGCAACGCCCGCCTAAGGTTTCGAGGCGGAAGGAGGAAAAGACTCGCATGGCGAGGCCAACCTTCCCCCCCACGTCTCCGAGCTAGGCCTGGAGGGCATATTCCTTCAATGGAATTGCCTTGGCCCCCGGGCCAACTGGGAGGAGTTTGCGGAGGCTCGTCTCGTCCTGTTCCCCGTTAGCTATCTTTTTGCAGGAGACCATGCTAGGCGTGTGCCCCCTGGCCTCCCTCCGAGGTATAAGGGTCTTGCAACCCCACCACCACGGGATGGCCGGGCTGGGGGATGCGCGGTTACACCCCGCATGATGTCTCCGTTCTTCCTTTCTCTTTAGATACCTCCTTTCAGGCAGTGGCTGTGCAGCTGCACCTTGATAGGAGGTATACTACCATTTCTGAGTACATTCCACCGTCAGCTGACTTCGACACAGGGGACTTCCGCTGCATCGTGGCACGGTTGCCGAGGCCCTTTCTCTTGTCTGGAGATCTGAATGGCAGGCATCCTCTCTGGGGAGATTACCCAATAAATCCCAGGGGACAAGTCCTTGCCAATCTGATCGAAGAGCTTGAGATAGGTGTCCTAAACGTGGATGAGTTTATGCATCACTGTCCGAGAACCACTTCATTTTCTTGCCATGACCTATCTTTGTGCTCTTCGGATGCACAGTCTGATTTTGATTGGGGGGTGGTCGATGACCTCCATGGTAGTGATCACTTTTCCATTCATATATCATTTTCAGGGCAACTGCCGCCTGAGAGCCCACCTCGGTGGTGCTTTGAGTGGGCATGGTGGCCTGCATTTCAGGAAATGACTGAATTCTCTATCTCAGTCGAGGAGTTTAGGTTGGTAGGTGAGGCCGTTGTTTTCTTCTCCGGCAACCTCATCGTTGTGGGCCTGACTACTATTCCTAGGATGTCTGGCCGTTTTGCACGCTGACCACTCCCATGGGGGTCGGCAGAGTGTGAGACGGCACTCAAACAGAAGCGTTATGCCAACATGCGCTATAAGCGACAACCAAATGATTTCACTGTCACTGAATTTCGTCGGGCTAGGGCTAGGTTCCGGTATATTTCGAAGCACGCCCGCCGCTCTTCTTGGCGGGCATACGTGTTTTCACTTAACGGGAAGACGACTTTAGCAGAGGTGTGGAAGCGAGTCAAAAGGATTTGGGGCAAGTTCTCGCAGGACCCCCCTCCCATTCTCCAGGAGAATGGGACCGCAATCTCGGACTCCGCGTCCGTGGCAGAATCCTTAGTGACCGCTTTTTCCGCATTCTCTAACCGGGATGCTGCTCCGCCAGCATTCAATGCACGTCGTGATGTCGCGGAAGGCCGCCGTCTGGACTTTACCTCCAGAGGCGGAGAACCCTTCAACGACAGGTTTCCTGTGAGTGAGTTGCGCTCCGCTCTTGCTTCGTGCGCGGACACCGCCCATGGTCCGGACGATGTCCCGTACGCCATGATTCGACACCTGGGTGAGCGAGGCATTGCCTTTCTGTTAGATTTGTTCAACAGGATCTGGGTTGAGGGTCTTCTCCCAGATTCCTTGCGAATCGCTACTGTGCTTGCCTTTCGCAAGCCGGGGAGAGATCACTCTACTCCGACCGGTTTCCGCCCAATCTCTCTAAACTCTTGCATTTGCAAGTTGATGGAGAAATTGGTAAATGTTAGACTAGCCTTTTTCCTGGACAGCGGAGGCCATCTGTCTTCTGCACAGTGCGGCTTCTGCAAGTTCCACTCCACGTCAGATGCTCTGGTCCGACTGCAAAATGCCGTCTGCGAGGCTTTCCTTCGTAGACAGCAATACGCCACGGTGTTTTTCGATCTGGAGAAGGCTTATGATACCGCATGGCGATACGGTATCATGGAAACTCTCCACACGATTGGGGCGAGAGGACGCCTCCCAATGTTGATATGTGAATTTTTGCGAGATCGTCGATTCCGCGTTCGGTTTTCTTCGGCCCAAGACTAAGGTGGTGCACTTCTGCCGCCATCCACGGCTCTACCCTGACCCAGATTTGTTTCTTAATGGGGTGCGCCTGGATGTGGTGGAATCGCACCATTTCCTTGGTCTTGTATTCGACCGACGCCTCACCTGGGAGGCTCATATTCGCAGCCTTAGGGTCTCTTGTACCCCCGCCATGGATATTCTCTGTTCCGTGACGTTCAGCGCTTGGGGTGCTGATAGGGCTACTGCCTTACTTTTTTATCGATCCTTTGTTCGTTCGAAGCTCGACTACGGATGCGAGTTTTATGCATCCGCAGCCGAGCGTTTATTGCGGAAGGTGGATTTGATCCACCACACCGGCCTTCGCCTTGCGACCGGTGCCTTCCGCACTTCCCCCATTGAGAGCATACTTGTCGATGCTAGGGCTATGCCACTCGCTCTGCGCCGCGTGCAGTGCATCACTCGCCTGTACGCGCGAGCCCGGCGCCTCCTTCAGTCGCCAACAGCTCTCACTGCATCCGCAGCTGATCTCGATGGTGCCTATGCCGCCGAGAGACGCCAGTCATACCCTAAGCCCTCTGGGTTTAGGGCCAGGAAACTCCTTCGAGAGCTAGATATAACTCTCGTGCCGGTGGCGGCCCTGGTTCTGCCCAGGACGCCTCCCTGGAGGGTACCACATTTGGCTATTTGTCGCCACGCCTCTGCTCCTAAAGCTTGTACGGCGCCGGGAGCATTGCGTTCGACCTTTTTGGAGCACACCTCGTGTCACGCTGGAACCGTTCCAGTGTATATGGATGGCTCCAAGTCCCAAGAGGGGGTCGGCTTCCATGCCGTATCCCCTCTGTTTGAAGTCAGCGTCGCTCTGCCAGGCGCTGCGTCTGTCTTCACGGCTGAGCTGGTAGCAATACACCACTCAGTACGGGAGATTACGCGACGTGCCCGGTTCGGAGACCGGATTGTTATCTATAGCGACTCACAAAGCGCCCTGTGTGCTCTCTGGGCATTGGAATCTCCGCATCCCCTGGTTTGCGATATCCGCGACGCCATGTTTTTGGCGAGCCGGGCGGATGTTGAGATTATCGTCTGCTGGGTTCCTGGACATGTAATTGCAGGGAATGAGGTCGTCAAAGAGTCCGCCAGGACTACATGGCAGGAATACGGGCAGCTCTTTGGACTGCTTGGCAAAGAAGATGGGAGACGGTCGAAGGGAACTTAAAGTTGCGTACCATTGCGCTGCGAGTGTTTCCATGGACCTATCCCCCAATGCCGCGACGGCTTCAGGTCTCTTTCTGTCGTCTCCGAATCGGACACACTCGTGTGACGCATCGCTATTTGATGGAGCGCTCGCCTACGCCCTATTGCGATGACTGCGTTGTCCCCCAGACTGTTCGGCACATTCTTGTCGAATGACCTAGTCTGGGTGATCTTCGCATACGTTACCTGTCCCAGTACCGGGATGGGCGGGGTCGCTTTTTTAGATACAAGTAAAGAAAAAAATCATGTAAATATCAAAGGAAAACTTTAGCATTTCTGTTTGCCCCACATGTCTACCGGCTCTATGAGGTTGACATCCATGAATTTGGGATGTATCAGGAGAAATGTAGCTGTATTTTGGTGTTCTTATATGTAGAAGATCAAGTTTGTACTTGTGAGGCCAGCCCTTGTGATTATTTGTCCTTGTGTACATTTGTACCTGAAGGCTCACAAGTCATTCTCCCAACCCTTGCATTTAAGTTCACAGAGGTTTTCATTTCTTCGTTTTATTCTCTCTTTCTTGAGTTTAATCTCTCCTTTATTAAAATAAAAGTGCCTTTTCAAAGAGGCGTGTATAAATTACCCCCCTCCCCTCTTGTAAATATGATAGCAATCTGTAAATGTATAATTCATCAGCATCACTCACAATGGGGTTGGTCTCTAGTGCTTACTTCATGTGTATCACACATGAAGTTTGTAAGGGAAATTTTGTAAAGAAAGTGGTGAAGCTTGAGGAAATAAAGAAGTTTAGAAGACATATAGCTGCAGGAAGACAAGCTACTGGCCCTTGGTATCAATTAGGCACCATCTCATCCTAGTTATAATGCCCCTGTAGACAGTTTTGAACTAGATTAAGACTATCAAGGCTTTATTCCTTGGAGACATTTGCCTCTCTTTTTTTTGACACTGATTAGTCATTGGAATATTTTTCCAGCTAGCTTTCATTCACTAGGCCCTAGTCAAGGCCATGAAGGGGAGGGGGGCTCACTCCCTTTGATTTTGGCTCCAGTTGATGTCCTTGCGCTCAAGCATCCCCCACCCCTCTGGTAGTGCACCATACAGCATAACATTTAGCCCTCGGGTGCAAAAGGGGGTCTCTAATGGTGCACAGCTGGTCTAACTACCTCCTAGTCCATCTCTCAAAGGAGGCATTTGGTACCCAAATTTCCATCCCTCTTCTCCCAGTAAAGGACCCTTTCCCAAGAGACCCCCAAACTCAATTGGGGTTTGTGTGAATTGTGTGTGAATTGTGGCAACCCATACCCTGTTTCTTTTAAGCAATGTGACTTGAACCTGGTTAAGAAGGCGTTTCCCTGCCTGTTCATTCCCTTGTACTCAGGATGAGTTTGTGCAAATTGACTGGTGGACTTACTCACTTTTGGGGAGAGGCTGGCCTTCTTCCCCTTTATTTAACTAGTTGTTGCTTTTTTTCTGTTTTTTTTTTTTTAACTTTTGTAGGTCGCACGTTCCTGCACCAGGGGGAGGTGGACCTCCCCCCAATGCTGTAGCTTGCTTCCTGCCTCGCCTTCCTTTTTTATTTTATTGCAGTTTTTTTTCATGTTACTATTTTAAAGTAGCCTAGTACTAGGTAGTGGTGAGTACGGCCAATTAGGCAGTTGCCAGATGGGATCTTAAAATTTAAAAAAAAAAACAAACAAACCCTGCTTATTTAGGCTATGGACTGAATATCTTTTTAAGATGCCAAAGGTGGATAGGGATAGTTAACTGGCGCATCAATTTAAAGGGTTGAAAATCATGTAATTTGATATAAAATTTTCAGTTTTAGTGCACACTAAACAATATCCTGGTATAAAAAAAATACTCTAGAATAACCTTTACTTGCATCAAAGTGGAATTCCAAATGTACATTTTTTTAGTGAATTTATTATTATAACTAGCATTTGCAAAGATGTAACCATTTCAAGCTTTAAATCCTGTATAATCTGTTATTCCATAGTGTATCAGGTGGCCAATGCCTTCATTCACAGTTATTCACAGTAGAAACCCGGGTAGGAGGCTGTTCAGCCTTTGAGACCCGGCTCATCATTGGGTTTTGAAATCAGAGTTATCCTTCTCTTAGGTGGACTGCCTACCATGGCTATGAGCTCCACCTACCCATTTCCACCGTGATGCCCAGCCACAGAGGTAACCTCCCTAGTAAATAGTGTCAGCTTTTTAAAAGACTCCAGACAGAGATTCAAACTGCTGACCCAATGATTGCCGGGCAAGCGTGCTAACCACTATACTAGCCAGGAGGCTTATTCTTTTTGCTTTGGTTTCTTGTCATCAGTAGCCGGCTTATTTGTCTGTTGACGTCCCCGTAAGGGGCGCGGCGATTTGCCATCCTGGCCGCCGTGCTGACGGGATCCAGCGCTCCATCCGGCCCCAGCTTAGCCTCTCTTCCTTCCTTCAAAATACTTGTTTCCTCTCTTTTCACACAACCTCTCCCACAACTTTCTCTGGTCAGCCTCTAATTTCACAGGGTAGATGCTGACCTTCCTTTCAGCCAACTGTCCCGCATCGGGGCTGAGGGGGGAGGACAATGTTCCCTAACCCCTGAGCTCCGGTCTGGGGTGGCTGGTTTTTAACAACCTGCTTCATCCCCACCCATACCTTCCTCACATCCCTTTTCCTCTCCTCTTCACAATCTATTATTTTTTACGCCGTGTCCAAGGTGGAGCCGCCATGCCGATGGACTGCCAGGCCACCAGGCGGGAGGGGTGGTCTTAAATGGCGGCGCCTGGCTCTGCCTGGGCTTGTAAGCACCTCTCGCAGTCCGGGCTACTGCGAGAGGTGATGCGCGATTGCGTCCCGTGTCAAAAAGAGGGTCACCATGCCCAATGATGAGTTTAAAAAAAAAACTCCAACCCCCAACTTCCCCTATAACATCGACGGAGCCGCCCTTGGGCAGCTCCAGCAAAAAAATGGAGGTCCCCCCTCCTGTGCTTGCTCAGGGGACCCTCCATATATCTCTAACCGGAGAGGAGGCTTACTCCTCTCCTTCGCTTACGGGTGTAGGGGACTCCCCCTCACCCCCTTCTCTGGAGGTGCTTTCGGGCGCCTCCCTTTTACCAGCGGCAGTCCCCTCTGTTCTTTCCAAGGGGACTGCCAAGAAAGCCAGCAGGCAGCCCTTAGCCAGCCGCTCCACATCGAAGCGGCTCGGTAGGGCAAACCCCCTTAGGGGGGAGAGGGAAGCCAGGCCCCTTCGGTCACTTCCGTCAAAAGACCTGCTGGCAAGAATACTAAACCTTGCCGGGGTCAAGGCCCACGCCTCCCCAAAGAAGACTAGTGACGATACTGCCAACGGGACCTGCGATGTCTTGGGGGGGGGATGGCCAACTGGAGGCCCCCCCTAAGATAGACATGGTCCTTGAGGAAACCCAGCCTCAGACGGTAGGGCCTTCCATGGGGGGGAATCTGGGCTCGGCGCCAAGCACCGAACCCGAATCCGCCCCGATGCAAGGTCCTCCTCAAACGGCTGTGGTTTCCGAAGCAGTACAAGGAGGGGAGGGATCTCCGCCGATCGGTGCCCCCACGACTACCAGGACCTTCTCCATTTCAGAGAATGACCTGGCTGAGGCCGGTCCATCTGGCCTGGGGGCTTCTTCCGGCGGAGGTGAGAAGCGGGTTCATTCCCCGCCCTCCTCTCCGAAAAAGAAAAAGACTCGGGGCTCCTCTCCATCCGCGGGGGCTGCGAGGACAGATGGGTCTGCTGCCACTCTGGCAAGCGACCAAGCCAAGATCGGCACATCCGCCCCCTCTGCCCCCCTGGTTGCGGAGCCCCTGACAAAGAAGACTAATACCAAGAGTGCACAGGGCGGAGCCTCGATGACATCGGGGCCCCTGATTCAGAGGTTACCTGGCGTTTTTGAGCCCGCTGGCTTCAAACGCTTCCTCGTTATTCACTGATGGCACCATGTTGTCCAAGGGCAACATGATCCATCAGAGGAGAGGATTAGCTAGTGCAATTGGTAGAGAGCCGAAGGTGACCCGTTTCTCGGACGGCAGCCCTCTGGCGAATGCGGCGAATCCCGCCGAGGCGGCCAAGATAAGTGCTCTTCGGACACTTCATGGCACCCCGGTGAGTGTGACGCCGCACTCTACCATGAACTTTGTGAAAGTAGTAGTTTATGCGAGGGAACTCGTTGACTACTCTATTGAGGACATCACCCTAGAGCTGGCCGACCATGGGGCGGTCAAGGTCGAACGTGTAATGAGAAAACAGGGAGGGGCTTCGAGACCCACCCCTACACTCTTCGTCACGTTCGACTGTGACAAGCTCCCTGAGTCGGTGCGTGCCGGTTGGTACCGCTACCGCGTGAAGGCATTCGTGACACTGCCGCGGCGGTGCTATTACTGTCACCGCTTCGGCCATACGAATTGCTCATGTAGACGTGCAAAGTCGGGGTCACCCGAAGTCTGTGTAAATTGCTCCAAGGTCGCACACGATAAGTCCAAATCGTGTGTGGCCAAGTGTGTCAATTGCGGAGAGCCGCACCCTGCTTCTTCGAAGCAATGTGGTGCATATCTCCTGGAGAAAGAAATCCTGGCCATTCAGGCCCAGGATAGACTCTCATTCCGCGAGGCTAAGGACTTGGTCATGGCGCGCCCAGCTCTGCCTGGGACGTCATATGCCTCAGTAGTTCGAAAGGCACCCTCTGCTCCTGGCCCATCCAGGCTAACGAGCACGGTTGTTTCCGCGCCCATTCGGAGCCCTTCTGCGGGCTCTACCCAACCCGGGCGCTCCCCTGGTAAAGCTGGCAGCAAAAAGGGTTCATACCCAGCCCCGGCTAAAACCAGGGCTCCCCCCTCTTCCCCCAGCGTGACCGTTTCCCGCAAGGCGAAACGGCCACGTGCCTCCACCGAGTCGTTAGACTCACAGGAGGCAACACCCCTGAAGATGGTCGCTAGGCCATCTTCGGGGGTTCCTAAAGCTGTCCCCCGAAAGGAGGACAGCAACAAAGGAGCTTCAGCTCCTTCGCCCACGCCCCGAGGTGGAGCGAGTGGCTCGGAGACGGTGGTTCCTCGAAAAGAGGGCCCCCCGCCTCCGAAGCCGCAGCGCCCGCCTAAGGTTTCGAGGCGGAGGGAGGAAAAGACTCGCATGGCGAGCCCAACCTCCCCCAATAAGTCCTCGAAGGCGACAGCGCCTCCAGCGCTTTGTCCGGCCAACAGCGCCCGGGGTTCTGCCCCCGGCAAGCGTACGGCCATTCCCGTGAGGGTCTTCAATTCGAGGAGGGCCCCCGCGTCTCCTCCGAGCTAGGCCTGGAGGGCATATTCCTTCAATGGAATTGCCGTGGACTCCAGGCCAGCTGGGAGGAGCTGCGGAGGCTCGCCTCGTCCCGTTCCCCGTTAGCTATTTTTTTGCAGGAGACCATGTTAGGCGCGTGCCCCCTGCCTGCCCTCCCGGGGTATAAGGGTCTTGCGACCCCACCACCGCGGGATGGCCGGGCTGGGGGATGCGCGGTTTACACCCGGCATGATGTCTCCGTTCTTCCTTTCTCTTTAGATACCTCCTTTCAGGCAGTGGCTGTTCAGGTGCACCTGGATAGGAGGTATACTATCATTTCTGCGTACATTCCACCATCAGCTGACTTCGACGCCGGGGACTTCCGCCGCGTCGTGGCACGGTTGCTGAGGCCCTATCTCTTGCTTGGAGATCTGAACGGCAGGCATCCTCTCTGGGGAGATTACTCCATAAATCCCAGGGGACAAGTCCTTGCCGATCTGATCGAAGAGCTTGAGATGGGTGTCCTAAACGTGGATGAGTTTACGCATCACTGTCCGAGAACCGCTTCATTTTCTTGCCTTGACCTATCTTTGTGCTCTTCGGATGCACAGCCTGATTTTGATTGGGGGGTGGTCGATGACCTCCATGGTAGTGATCACTTTCCCATTCAAATATCATTTTCAGGGCAACTGCCGCCTGAGAGACCACCTCGGTGGTGCTTGGCCCGGGCGCGGTGGCCTGCATTTCAGGAAATGACTGAATTCTCTATCTCAGTCGAGGAGTTTAGGTCGGTAGATGAGGCCGTTGAGTTCTTCTCCGGCAACCTCATCGCCGTGGGCCTGACTACTATTCCTAGGATGTCTGGCCGTTTTGCACGCCGACCGCTCCCGTGGTGGTCGGCCGAGTGTGAGAAGGCCCTCAAACAGAAGCGTTATGCCTACATGCGCTATAAGCGCCGCCCGAACGATTTCACTGTCGCTGAATTTCGTCGGGCTAGGGCTAGGTTCCGGTATATTTCGAAGCACGCCCGCCGCTCTTCTTGGCGGGCATACGTGTCTTCACTTAACGGGAAGACCCCTTTAGCTGAGGTGTGGAAGCGAGTCAAAAGGATTCGGGGCAAGTTCTCGCAGGACCCCCCTCCCGTTCTCCAGGAGAATGGGACCGCAATCTCGGACCCCGCGTCACAGTGCGGCTTCCGCAAGTTCCACTCCACGTCGGATGCTCTGCTCCGACTGGAAAATGCCGTCTGCGAGGCTTTCCTTCGTAGACAGCACTATGCCACGGTCTTTTTCCATCTGGAGAAGGCCTATGATACCGCATGGCGATACGGTATCATGGAGACTCTCCACACGATGGGGGCGAGGGGACGCCTCCCAATTTTTATATCTGAATTTTTGCGAGATCGTCGATTCCGCGTACGGGTGGGGGGAGCCCTCTCCGGCCCAAAGGAGCAGGAAGAGGGTGTCCCGCAGGGAAGTGTCCTCAGTGTCACACTCTTTGCCCTGAGCATCAACGGCATCACCTCGGTGCTGCCGGAAGATGTTCTCGCTACGCTCTACGTGGACGACCTTTCGATCTCTTGGCGCGGCCCAGATGCCAACTCTGGAGCGTCGACTCCAACAGGCATTGAACCGCGTCTCTCGCTATGCCGAAGCGCACAGGTTTCGGTTTTCTTTGGCCAAGACTAAGGTGGTACACTTGTGCCGCCATCCACGGCTTCACCCCGACCCACATTTGTTTCTTAATGGGGTGCGCCTGGATGTGGTTGAGTCGCACCGTTTCCTTGGTCTTGTATTCGACCGACGCCTCACCTGGGAGGCTCATATTCGCAGCCTTAGGGTCTCTTGTACCCGCGCCATGGACATTCTCCGTTCCGTGACGTTCAGCGCTTGGGGCGCTGATAGGGCTACTGCCTTACTTTTTTATCGATCCTTTGTTCGCTCGAAGCTCGACTACGGATGCGAGTTTTATGCATCCGCAGCCGAGCGTTTATTGCGGAAGGTGGATTCGATCCACCACACCGGCCTTCGCCTTGCGACCGGTGCCTTCCGCACTTCCCCCATTGAGAGCCTGTTGGTCGATGCTGGGGAGATGCCACTCGCTCTGCGCCGCGTGCAGTGCATCACTCGCCTGTACGCGCGAGCCCGGCGCCTCCCTCAGTCGCCAATAGCTCTCACTGCATCCGCAGCTGATCTCGATGGTGCCTATGCCGTCGAGCGACGCCAGTCATACCCTAAGCCTTTTGGGTTTAGGGCCAGGAAACTCCTTCGAGAGGTAGATATCGCTCTCGGGCCGGTGGCGCCCCTGGTTTTGCCCAGGACGCCACCCTGGAGGGTACCACATTTGGCTATTTGTCGCCACGCCTCTGCTCCCAAAGCTTGTACTGCGCCGGGAGTATTGCGTTCGACCTTTTTGGAGCACACATCGTGTCACGCTGGTACCGTGCCAGTGTATACGGATGGCTCCAAGTCCCAAGAGGGGGTCGGCTTCCACGCCGTATCCCCTCTGTTTGAAGTCAGCGGGGCTCTACCAGGTGCTGCGTCTGTCTTCACGGCCGAGCTGGTGGCAATACACCACTCGGTACGGGAGATTACGCGAAGTACCCTGTTCACAGACCGGATTGTGATCTATAGCGACTCACAAAGCGCCCTGAGTGCTTTCGGGGCATTGGAATCTCCGCATCCCCTGGTTCGCGATATCCGTGACGCCACGGTTTTGGCGAGCCGGGCAGATGTCGAGATTATCTTCTGCTGGGTTCCTGGACATGTAGGAATTGCGGGGAATGAGCGCGCCGATGAGGGCGCCAAAGAGTCCGCGAGGACTCTGCGACCGGACCAGCGTTTCGCTCTTCCTCACACTGACTACATGGCAGGAATACGGGCAGCTCTTCGGACTGCTTGGCAAAGAAGATGGGAGACGGTCGAGGGGAACTTAAAGTTGCGTGCCATTGCGCCGCGACTGTTCCCATGGACCTATCCCCCAATGCCGCGGCGGCTTCAGGTTGCTTTCTGTCGTCTTCGAATCGGACACACTCGTGTGACGCATCGTTACTTGGTGGAGCGCTCGCATGTGCCCTATTGCAACGACTGCGTCGTCCCCCAGACTGTTCGGCATATTCTTGTCGAATGTCCCAGTCTGGGTGATCTTCGCGCACGATACCTGTCTCGGTACCGGGATGGGCGGGGTCGCTACCGCCTGTCCCTTGTACTCGGGACGAGTGCGTGCACCATGACTGGTGGACTTATTGACTTTTTGGGGGAGGCCGGCCTTCTCCCCTTTATTTAAAGTTCCTTTTTTTGTTATTGTTTTGTTTTAGGTTGCACTCTCCTGCACCGGGGTGAGGGGGACCTCCCCCCGCTGCCGGAGATTGCTTCAATTGTTAAGTTTTTCCAATTTATATTGATTGTTAAGTTTTCATATTTTAACTTTAAAGTAGCCTAATTCTAGGCTGTCGTGTTTTTCGGCGACTTATGCCCAAGTGGGTAGTTGCCAGATGGGCTCTATAAAAAAAAAAAAAAAAAATATTGACTTTTTGGGGGAGGCCGGCCTTCTCCCCTTTATTTAAGGTTCCTTTTTTTTGTTATTGTTTTGTTTGTAGGTTGCACTCTCCTGCACCGGGGTGAGGGGGACCTCCCCCCGCTGCCGGAGATTGCTTCGATTGTTAAGTTTTTCCAATTTATATCATTGTTAAGTTTTCATATTTTTACTATAAAGTAGCCTAGTTCTAGGCTGTCGTGTTTTTCGGCGACTTATGCCCAAGTGGGTAGTTGCCAGATGGGCTCTATAAAAAAAAAAAAAAAAAAATATTGACTTTTTGGGGGAGGCCGGCCTTCTCCCCTTTATTTAAGGTTCCTTTTTTTTGTTATTGTTTTGTTTGTAGGTTGCACTCTCCTGCACCGGGGTGAGGGGGACCTCCCCCCGCTGCCGGAGATTGCTTCGATTGTTAAGTTTTTCCAATTTATATCATTGTTAAGTTTTCATATTTTTACTATAAAGTAGCCTAGTTCTAGGCTGTCGTGTTTTTCGGCGACTTATGCCCAAGTGGGTAGTTGCCAGATGGGCTCCATAAAATTTAAAAAAAAAAAATGTCTGTTGACGTAAACCTTCTTACCTCTCATGGCTGTAAAACTGGTTTATAGCTTATGTGACCATTTTCACACACCTTGAGTATGAGGAAGGCCACTTTTACACCTGCATTGGATTTTCTTTAAGGGCTTTCAAATCTCAGCTTGGTAAACATTTCAATGGTGGCTCCAGGACTTCTTAAATCATGTCATCCAGTTCTGATAATTTGGTGGCTTTGTTTATTGGAGTAATTTCCTTGAAGGAAAAAAAAGTCTCCCAACTGGTCATCTAATGTGGTTCCTTGATGCTTGAAAATGATTTCTCCAGCGTCAGTTCATAAATTTGGACATTGACTGCAAAGCATTGCTTGGCAAAACTACCTCTGATCGAATATACAAGAGCAGACCTTCCCACTGCAGCCAACGCAACTCATTGCTCTGCCCGCTTCATTCATAATGGCTGCAATTGAACAAAAGAAGATTGTGTCCATCCACCCGCATTGGATTAAGCTTCATGGTGAGCCATTGGAGAAGATAAACTCTTAATAAATTTAACAATTAATTTGCCCTTCAATTTGCGTTTGGAAATCCAAGCAAAGCTGTAGTTAACCAGCAGCCTTCACTGACAGCTCCAATCTCCAAGAGAGCCAATGACTGAGGCCTCTCTCTTGATCTAATTGTTGGAGCGAACGAGCGATATGATAAGCATAGGACTGATCTTTGATGACTCCTTCAAACATCAGTGGAAAGGAAGGTCCAAGTTCAATCTTTGTGAAGGTTGTATTATTTCTAGTTGCTTTGCTTCATCCAGCATATTACTTGCTTTACTTATCCATTTAGCATCCTTCTCTCATTTATGAGAGATGTTTGATGATGGAGTTCCACTGGTCTATCCAAGGCTTGCTCCCTGGTAGCATTGATTGCCTATGAATCTTTCTCTAGGTTTTCTTTGGTCTACTAGGGGGTCATCTGCTGAAGGGCTTCCTCAATGAGCCAAAAAGAAGAAAAGAAAGAAGAGAAAGTAGAAATAGAAGAAGAGAAAGAAAGAGAAGAAGAGAAAGTAAAAGGAGAAGAAGAGAAAGTAGAAAGAGAAGAAAAGAAACTGGAAACAGAGGAAGAGAAAGTAGAAGCAGAAGAAGAGAAATGGGAAACAAACGAAGAGATAACAAAGGAAGTCAAGAAGAAGAAAAAAAATTTAGAGATACAAGAGGAAAGCGGCAAGTCGCCTCCGAAAGGAAAGATTAAGTCATCCGCAGACAAATGTGCAAGAGTCACCCTTATTGGTGATTCTCAAGCACGGGGTCTGAAGCCCCTGCTAGCGGCCGGCCTTCGCACAAGCGTTAAGGTGAGCTGCATCCCAGGTTGTGGGAATAAGCAGGTAAGAGCTGAGGCCGAGAAGTCTGAGATTTCAGAGACTTCAGTCGTTGCCCTTATGGTAAGTGGCAACAACCTCTACCTCAGAGGAGGTAGGGTAGGCCCTACAGGTGAGATTATGAGGACAGTTATGGGCGCTGTTGACGACTGTGGATTGAAAACCCGCAGACGCATCGTGGTGGGGATACTCCCGAGGTGGGGTCCAAGCCGGACTGCCCACTTGAGGAACATGTCGCTAAACAGGCGCCTTGCAGACCTCTGTACGGCGGAGGATGTCTTTTTTGTGGACCTGTACGCCGTATTCTATGGTAGAAAAGACCTCTACCAAAGGAAAGGGGTGCACCTTTCCTTTAAGGGCAAGGCATTCCTAGCCAACCTCATCCAGGATATCTTGGAGCGCACCCAAAGGAGTGTCCGGCCCATTGGGAAGGTGGACGTACGCCAGTACGCCTGAGTCACTTCCCAAACAACCTTCTCGGAGGTTTTCAAAAATGGTGCCACTGCAACAAACAAGAAGCCGGGAAACGGAAGAGTATAGGGAGTCCTACATTAGGAGACTCCCTGAAATTCTTCTGTTCAATGCGAGGTCAATCAGGAACAAGTTTCCTGAGCTCCGTGGCCTCGTAGCGACGGAAGAACCCGAAATGGTAGCCATAACAGAATCGTGGATAAAAACCTCAAACCGAGACTTTGAAGGCGAATTCACGGTTCCTGGCTACCAACTCTTCCACAAAGAGAGGCTGGCGGTGTAATGTATGTCAAGGATACAATCAAATCTACGAACTCCAACGTTATATCCGACCACGAGCTCCTAGGCGTTGACCTAGAGATCGGTCCTGTCAGATACAGGACCCTGCTGCTTTACAGACCCCCTTCCCAACCCGTTGAGAAGGACAGGGAACTGTACCAGCTGCTGGGTGAGCTGGTTCAAGGCAGAGTGTGCATCGTTATGGGCGATTAAAACAACCAAGTTGACTGGGAAACCAGAGCAGCCTGTGGCGAGAGCGCGCTACTCTTGGAGTTTGCCAACAACGAGTTCCTCACTCAATGGGTCAGAGAACCGACGAGAGGAGACAATATCCTCGACTTGGTCTTCACTTCTGAGGATGATATCGTTGAGGATATCTCTGTAGGCGAAGAGCTCGGTGGCAGTGATCACCAGCTAGTTAGATTTAGCGTCAAGATCCCAAAGGTAAGGTCTGTTGCCAGTCAATCAAAGAAACTTGCCTTGAGAAGAGCAGACTTTGCAAGCCTTCGAGCTGGACTGACTGACATGCGGCTATAAGTGTGCGATGCTGTTGAAGACTTGTGGAATAGTTTCAAAACCACATTCATGAGTCTTCAATCGCGTTTCATCCCTCTGAAATGCCCCCGTCTGTCTTCTGTTCAACCTAAGTGGTTTAATCGAGAATTCGGCCAACTGCTTAGGGAGAAGAGAACTGTGTACCGACAATCGAAGATCTCGGGTGACTTTGACGAATACCGGAGGCTAGCCAGGAGAGTGAAGTCCAGCATAAGAGCGGCTAATCGGTCTGAGGAACTCCGAGTGGCGAGACTCTGTAAAGAGAATCCCAAGGAGTTCTTTGGATATGTAAACAGCCGTAAACCAATCCGTCGAACGATTGGCCCTTTGAGGAACGAGGAGGGGACATTAAAGCATTCAGATGCAGAAAATGCTAACCTCCTCAACGACTACTTCTCTTCAGTGTTTACTGAAGAATGTGGTCCCATCCCCCAGCCGACGGATTCCTACTCGGGGGGGAAAAACTGGAAGATATGGACTTCACCGAAGTTGAAATCAAAAAGAAGATCAGTGACCTAATGATGAATAAGTCACCTGGCCCGGATGGGTTTCTACCTAAAGTGTTGAAAGAAGTGCGCGATCAAGTGTCACGACAATCTTCAAGAAAGGAGATTGTAACCAACCATCGAACTACCAACCTATCAGTCTGACTTCGATAGTCGGTAAACTCATGGAAAGCATCATGGTGGACAAAGTGACGTCGTATTTAGAGTCAAACCTGCTACTGAGGAGTTCCCAGCACGGCTTCCGAAGGCAACGGTCATGCCTGACGAACCTTTTAGAATTCTTCCACTTTTTTCAGTGAGCACGATCGTGACAAGGCGGTGGATATGGTCTACCTAGACTTTCAGAATGCCTTTGATAAGGTACCACACCGCCGCCTTCTGAGTGGGTGCCCGTTACTAGCGGGGTGCCTCAAGGTTCTGTCCTGGGACCACTACTATTTATCATCTACGTCAATGACATGAACAGTGACATGGTTGCCAAGATTTCCAAATTTGCCGACGATACCAAGCTTGGTATGAACGTTGCAAAGGATGGAAATACTGCCCGCCTGCAGGAAGATCTTGGGAAGATTGGGGAGTGGTCGGACACGTGGCAAATGCCTTTTAACGTGGGGAAATGCAAAGTGATGCATATCGGCCACAGAACCCCCCAATCTCAGTATATCCTTAAGGGCACTGCTAATGAATCCACCGACACTGAGAAGGACTTGGGTGTAACAATCACTAGTGACTACTACTATTCATCATCTACGTCAACGACATGGACGGTGACATGGTTGCCAAGATTTCCAAATTTGCTGACGATACCAAGCTTGGTATGAACGTTGCAAAAGATGGAAATACTGCTAGCCTGAAGGAAGATCTTGGGAAGATTGGGGAGTGGTCGGACACGCGGCAAATGCCTTTTAACGTGAACAAATGCAAAGTGATGCATATCGGCCACAGAAACCCCCAATCTCAGTATATCCTTAAGGGCACTGCTATTGAATCCACCGACACTGAGAAGGACTTGGGTGTAACAATCACTAGTGACCTCAAGTTCTCGAAACAGTGCATTGAGGCGGAGAAAAAGGCCCAAAGGATGCTAGGCTATATTAAGCGCCAGTTTGGTTATCGGAACCAGGAGATTGTACTGTGCCTGTACAACTCACTTGTCCGACCGCACCTGGAGTATGCCGTACAATTTTGGAGTCCTTCATTGCGAAAGGACATCACGAGATTGGAATGCGTACAAGCCAGGGCAACCAAGCTGATTCCCTCTATCCGAGATAAAAGTTATGAGGATAGACTAAGGGAATTAGATCTGTTCTCGTTGGAAACCCGTAGACTGCGTGGTCAGCTCATTGAAGTTTTCAAAATACTTTGAGGGTTCGACAATGTTGACTACCGGGATATTTTCACACTGAGTGAGAACAGAACATGCAATCACAGTTTTAAACTTGAACTGAAGCGTTACAACCGCAATCTGTGTGGAAACTTTTTTACCTACAGTATCTGCGGTATGTGGAACGCACTTCCAGTGGAAGTTGTCAACAGTGAATCTGTTGACCAGTTCAAGTCAAGACTAGACAAGGTCTTGAAAAGTGGCCGTTTAGGGACGCAAAACAATTGAGCAGCCATGTGCCCGCTCAATTGCTAGTCCAAAGGTACCCTCTTTGAATGGACCTTAAGGTCTCCTAGGGTACCTTCTTTCCTTGTTGTTACAACCACTCCTTCGATTCTTCTCAATGCCTCACCCTCATTACTTCTAACAACATGTCCAAACCATCTTAGCCTGGATGTTTTCAGCACCAGACTTATATCTTCCTACTACCTGCGCACTTGACAATCCATCTCTCCAGTTAATTCCAGCCATGCACCTCAACATTCTCCAGTCTGCATTGACTAACACTGTTAGGGCCCAGGACTCTCCTCCATAAAGCATTGCAGATCTAACACAAGCCTGATAGACTTGAGCTCATCGCTCAAGTGTTATACCCTTGTTTAACAGCAGGCAGGATATTTCACGCCATCTACTCCATGCTGAGCCCACCCTGGATCTCACGGCTCTCTCAGCTTCCCCCTCACTATCCAACACATCAACAAGGTTAGCAGAACTGTCTCACCTCTTTAACAGCACCATCACATTAATTGTTTCCCTCTCTGGCATCTCAACAATTCCTTCCCTCCTCCGAGCGCAAGCAGGACAGCAGAAATTTACTATGTTATTTAAGTTTGCCAGGCCAGAGCACCTCCTATGATACCACTTGTTGCAGATCACAGATAGGATTAATTTGCTCCCACTCATCGACCACACACTGCACAGGGATACCTTCCCACCTATATTCTTTCTTCCATCTGCTTCCCTGTCACCATCATCTTTTTTTTTTCCATATTCACCTTCATACCTCTCTGCTCCATATTTGACTTCCACAGTCTGAACATTTCTTCCCATCCTCTCTGGTCTCTGCACTCAGCACCAAATCATCTGCGTACAACAGCTCCCAAGGATCTCCTCTACAAACTTCTCTTGTTCCTTCCTCCATTACCAAACTAAACAGCAATGGACTCAGCAAACAACCTTGATGTACTCCCACTATGATATTAAAAGATCCTGATGTTACTCCTGCCACTCTTACTTTTGACCTTGATTCACTATATAGTACCTAGTACCATCACCAGCTTAACTACCTTTCTGGTACATTTTGTCTTCTCAGTGCCCACTGTATGGCTGCTCTAGGTACCTTGTCAAATGTCTTCTCCAAATTGACAAACACATGATATAATCTCTTTTTCTTCTCACTAAATCGCTCTTGCAACTGTCTAATAATAAATATAGCATCAGTTGTAGATGTACCTTCCACAAAACCAAACTGATTGTCTCCAACGCTTACAATCTCCTTCAACTGTCTATTCAATATCCTCTCCCAAATCTTCATACCATGTTAGGTTAGGTTAGCATGTTGCTAAGGGTAATTAATTGGACCACTTTGTTGGTGCTATTTATAAGTCTATCAATCCAAACAACTCTTCCAAGTTTTTACTATAAATACATCATTCCACCTCCCTGCCATCCATTTTTCACTGCAGTTGAATCTCCACATATACATATATATACCTGCAAAGAACTGTTAAGTCCTCTTTCGTGAAGCCAACATAATATATGATCAGCAATGACCTCTGCATGTTTCTTCCCTTCTACTTTAGCTTCAGGGGCAAAGTGAAACAAGTGCTGTGACCACCAGGCTTAGAGCAGACGATGAATGATGTAAGTGGGTAGGGAATAAAGAAAGGGTGTGGGGACAGATAGCTGAAAATAGACAAGTGGTGAAAAGAGAAAGAAGTGTGGTAGGGTGCAAAGAGATGCTAAGTGCCTGGTGAGCAGGCCTATCATTTTTAAATATTTTCTTGTTTTGTGGTTCCTTTGTTGTCTTTGAGATAGTTTATATTATTATGGCGTTCAAACCATTTGTCTTCAAAAAAATAAATGTTTTTGGATATGTTATGCGCATTTGCTGTTGTAGTAATAAATTACTTTAACCACTTTAGTATTATGCTTAGTGTCGGTTTTTTAGAGCAGACTATTCTTTGATGTGACCTGAAAACTTTCTGATCAATCCCTTTACTTCTAGCATAACTTTTATGTCATCTCTTCTCCATCAAAAAAAAAGAAGATGTGTGAGCCATCGCTCTTTTAAATCTTTTTTATGCTGATCAGATATTTCCTTCATTGTTTTCTTGTTCTCTTCTTATTTTATTAGAATCTATCACCAAAGATGAATCCTGTTGGCTGATGGGGCCTGTATCTATTCAAGCAACAGCCGCAACCTAATAAGTCCAGGGTGGTGATGAATGCTAGATAATGCAATGTTTAAAAAACCTCATGTTGTATTTTATTTCATTTCCTTTGGTAAAGGTTCTTCGGGACGAGTGCGTGCACATTGACTGGTGGACTTGTTGACTTTTGGGGGGAGGCCGGCCTTCTCCCTTTTATTTAACTAGGTTTTGTTGTTTTTGTTATCGTTATTGTTATTCTTTCTAGGTCACACACTCCTACGCCGGGTGGAGGGGGACCACCCCCCAACACCGGAGCTTGCTTCCTAATTGTTATTTCTTTTTATTGTTGTTTTCTTTTCAAATTTTTATTTTAAAGTAGCCTCAGACGAGGCTGTTTGTTTGCAGTGACTTATGCCCAAGTGGGCAGTCGCCAGATAGCCCCTTAAAAAAAAAAAATTGGTAAAGGTTCAGATGGCTCTTTGTATCTTTTATCTAATATTGCTTCCAACACTCCAGAAGAACTATCAAAGAAGTGATAAACCTCTTGACAGAGCTCTTCATTTTCTTCTCTTCCCTCTCTCATATTTGTTATTTCCTCTTGGCACTAACACTGCTTCTTTGTTTCTGAATAATGAACCTACTTGGCTCTGTGCCTTAGTAACTTCTACCTCTAAAACAGGGATCTTCTCATGAGGACAGCAACAATCACTGTGTGCTTGATTCTCTCTTACCTAAAGGAGCTGTGCTTGTTCTTGTTTGGTGATTCTTTGGTTTAATGATTTTATTGCTATGATTTTAATGGAGCTCATATTAAGCTGAAATTAATTACGGCAACTTGTTCCCTTGTAGACGGTCGCCAGATGGGGCAAATTTTTCCTGGATGAATTGAGTGGAATGAGTACTAATACATGGTTCTCAATTAGACATTGTAGCAGTGAAGTGCGCTTGATTTTCACCCAACCTTCACAGCCTTTGAATTGACTGAATTGCCTTCTCTCCTTTCCCAGACCGGACCATCAAGATGCTCTTCTCAGGCAGCCAACGCCAATCCCAAGCCTCTCTTGATTGCCTCAACAACAACGATGGCAAAACCGCCCCTGCCATTGGCAAATCCACTCAACTTCAGCTGCCATTGCAGCAAATGGAAATCACAGCTGATGGCCGATTGGCCCCACCACCCAAGGTACCCCCTATTTTTAATGCCAAAGGGCTTCCCATGGGAGCCTGGTACCTGGCAAAGCCCTTGTTTCCCTAAATTCAATCAGATCAGTTGGTTGTGCAGGAGTCCCTTCCAAAGGACTCAGGGATTTGATGGTGCTTGGACATGTGCCACTCATCCCCCCCTTCTTTACCTAGGAAATTCAACCAAAGGGGGTCAGAGGGCCCAAATAATCTTGGCAGAAAGGTTCAGGGGAAGGCCCTATCAGAAGACAATCTCCACATCGCCAACTAGGCGCTGCAGAGACTCCAATCCTTTGACGGCACTCTGTAGTGCATTCTGTGAGTTGCTTTAGTGGGAACCCTGGCACTCTTGCTCCAGTTAGCCTTGGTACCCTTAGGAGCAGTACACCCCATAACCTTAGTTCAAATAGGAAAGCCCTCCCCCCCACTCCCTGGATTAACTTGAACTCTTTGATGGGTCCTTGGTGTGTTTCCTACCGGGTCCTCTCAGCGCCCCCTTTTCTAAGACTATCCTCCCAACTCCTTTTTATCCACAGGGAGGTGGTATAAGCCCCGAGTTACCACCTCTTTTACAACTGAAAGACCATCCTCTCAGTCTGGGATGGAGGGGGGGGGGCTGTGTAAACTGTTACACCCAGCCCTGTAAGGGGTGCGGCGATTTGCCATCCTGGCCCCGTTGCTGACAGGAATTGGCACCCCGTCTGACCGCAGCTTAGCCTCTTCTCCTTCCTTCAAAACACTTGTGTTTTCCCCCCGGTTTCTTCACTTTTCATACAACCTCTCCCACAACTTTCTCTGGTTAGCCTCTAATTTCAGAGGGTAGATGCTGACCTTCTTCTCAGCCAACTGTCCTGGATCGGGGCTGAGAGGTGAGAGGACAATGTTTCCTCACCCCTGAGCTCCGGTTTGGGATGGTGGTTTTTTAATAAGCTGCTTCATCTCTACCCATACCTTCCTCACATCCCTTTTCCTTCTCTCTTCACACTCTATCAATTTTACGCCGTGCCCAAGGTGGAGCCACCATGCTGAAGGGTTACCAGGTCACCAGGCGGGAGGGGTGACCTTAAATGGCGGCACCTGGCTCTGCCAGGCCTGTACACACCCCTTGCGGAGCAGGCTACTGCGGGGGTGATGAGCGATTGCTTCCCGTATAAAATGTAGGATCACCATGCCCAATGATGAACAAATAAAAAATCAACCCTCCACTTTCCCTGTTCCATCGACGGAGCCGCCCTCCGGCAGCTCCACAGAAAAAATCGAGGTCTTCCCCCACTTCCCGTGCTTGCGCAGGGGACCCTCCAAATTTATCTAACCAGAGAGGAGGCTTACTCCTCTCCTTCGCCTATGGGTGTAGGGGACTCCCCCTCACCCCCTTCTCTGGAGGTGCTTTCGGGCACCTCCCTGTTCCCAGCGGCAGTCCCCCGTTTTCTTTCAAAGGGGACTGCCAAGAAAGCCAGCAGGCAGCCCATAGCCAACCGCACTCCATTTAAGCAGCTCAGTAGGGCAAACCCCCTTAGGGGGGAGAGGGAAGCCCAGGCCCCTTTGGTTGCTTCCCTCAAAAGACCTGCGGCTAGAATATTAAACCTTGCCGGGGTCAAGGCCTGAGCCTTCCCAGATGTGACTAGAGACAGCTCTGTTAACGGGGCCTGTGATGTCCTGGGGGTGGATGGCCAACTGGAGGCCCCCTCTTGAGATAGACATGGTCCTTGAGGCAATCCAGCCTCAGATGGTAGGGAATCCGGGCTCGGCGGCAAGTCCCGAACCCGAATCCGCCCCTATGCAAGGTCCTCCACAAACGGCTAGGGTTTCCGAGGCAGTACAAGGAGGGGAGGGATCTCCTCCGACCGCTGCAGAGGCGGAGAACCCTTCAACGACAGGTTTACTGTGAGTGAGTTGCGCTCCGCTCTTGCTTCGTGCGCGGACACCGCCCATGGTCCGGACGATGTCCCGTACGCCATGCTTCGACACCTGGGTGAGGGAGGCATGGCCTTTCTGTTAGATTTGTTCAACAGGACCTGGGTGGAGGGTCTCCTCCCGTATTCCTGGCGAATCGCTACTGTGCTCGCCCTTCGCAAACCGGGAAGAGATCACTCTATTCCGACCGATTTCCGCCCAATCTCTCTAACCTCTTGTGTGTGCAAGTTGATGGAGAAATTGGTAAATGTTAGATTAGCCTTTTTCCTGGACAGCGGAGGCCATCTGTCTTCTGCACAGTGCGGCTTCCGCAAGTTCCACTCCACGTGGGATGCTCTGCTCCGACTGGAAAATGGCGTCTGCGAGGCTTTCCTTCGTAGACAGCACTACGCCACGGTGTTTTTTGATCTGGAGAAGGCCTATGATACCGCATGGAGATACGGTATCATGGAGACTCTCCACACGATGGGGGCGAGGGGACGCCTCCCAATCTTTATATTTGAATTTTTGCGAGATCGTCGATTCCGCGTACGGGTGGGGGGAGCCCTCTCCGGCCCAAAGGAGCAGGAAGAGGGTGTCCCGCAGGGAAGTGTCCTCAGTGTCACACTCTTTGCCCTGAGCATCAATGGCCTCACCTCGGTGCTGCCGGAAGATGTTCTCGCTACGCTCTACGTGGACGACCTTTCGATCTCTTTTGGCGCGGCCCAGATGCCAACTCTGGAGCGTCGACTCCAACAGGCATTAAACAGGGGTCTCTCGCTATGCCGAAGCGCACAGGTTTCGGTTTTCTTTGGCCAAGACTAAGGTGGTGCACTTCTGCCGCCATCCACGGCTTCACCCCGACCCACATTTGTTTCTTAATGGGGTGCGCCTGGATGTGGTGGAATCGCACCATTTCCTTGGTCTTGTATTCGACCGATGCCTCACCTGGGAGGCTCATATTCGCAGCCTTAGGGTCTCTTGTACCCGCGCCATGGACATTCTCCGTTCCGTGACGTTCAGCGCTTGGGGCGCTGATAGGGCTACTGCCTTACTTTTTTATCGATCCTTTGTTCGCTCGAAGCTCGACTACGGATGCGAGTTTTATGCATCCGCAGCCGAGCGTTTATTGCGGAATGTGGATTCGATCCACCACACCGGCCTTCGCCTTGCGACCGGTGCCTTCCGCACTTCCCCCATTGAGAGCCTGTTGGTCGAAGCTTGGGAGATGCCACTCGCTCTGCGCCGCGTGCAGTGCATCACTCGCCTGTACACGCGAGCCCGGTGCCTATGCCGCCGAGAGACGTCAGTCATACCCAAAGCCCTTTGTGTTTAGGGCCATGAAACTCCTTCGAGAGCTAGGTATAGCTCTCGGGCCGGTGGCACCCCTGGTTCTGCCCAGGACGCCACCCTGGAGGGTACCACATTTGGCTATTTGTCGCCACGCCTCTGCTCCCAAAGCTTGTACTGCGCCGGGAGTATTGCGTTCGACCTTTTTGGAGCACACATCGTGTCACGCTGGTACCGTGCCAGTGTATACGGATGGCTCCAAGTCCCAAGAGGGGGTCGGCTTCCACGCCGTATTCCCTCTGTTTGAAGTCATTGGGGCTCTGCCAGGCGCTGCGTCTGTCTTCACGGCCCGGCTGGTAGCAATACACCACTCGGTACGGGAGATTACGCGACGTGCCCGGTTCGGAGACCGGATTGTGATCTATAGCGACTCACAAAGCGCCCTGAGTGCTCTCGGGGCATTGGAATCTCCGCATCCCCTGGTTCGCGATATCCGTGACGCCACGGTTTTGGCGAGCCGGGCAGATGTCGAGATTGTCTTCTGCTGGGTTCCTGGACATGTAGGAATTGCGGGGAATGAGCGCGCCGATGAGGGCGCCAAAGAGTCCGCGAGGACTCTGCGACCGGACCAGCGTTTCGCTCTTCCTCACACCGACTACATGGCAGGAATACGGGCAGCTCTTCGGACTGCTTGGCAAAGAAGATGGGAGACGGTCGAAGGGAACTTAAAGTTGCGCGCTATTGCGCCGCGACTGTTCCCATGGACCTATCCCCCAATGCTGCGACGGCTTCAGGTCGCTTTCTGTCGTCTCCGAATCGGACACATTCGTGTGACGCATCGCTATTTAATGGAGCGCTCGCCTGCGCCGTATTGCGATGACTGCGTCGTTTCCCAGACTGTTTGGCACATTCTTGTCGAATGTCCCAGTCTGGGTGATCTTCGCGCACGTTACCTGTCCCAGTACCGGGATCGATGGGGTCGCTACCGCCTGTCCCTTGTACTCAGGACGAGTGCGTGCACTTTGACTGGTGGACTTGTTGACTTTTTGGGGGAGGCCGGCCTTCTCCCTATTATTTAACCAGGTTTATTTTTTTGTTGTTTTTTTCCCTTATAGGTTGCATGCTCCTGCGCCGGGGGAACCTTTCCCCGACGCAGGAGCTTGCTTACTACTCGTTTCCTTTTCCCTTTTTTAGTTTCTGTTGTTGTTTGGGTTGTTTTTTTTTGTTATTGCATTAAATTTAAAAGTAGCCTAGTACTAGGCAGTTTTTAATACAGCGACTAATGCCCAAGTAGGCAGTCACCAGATGAGCTCTTTAAATTAAAAAAAAAAAACACTGGTCACAACTTTACACAGTCCTTATTTTTATCACTGGTCACAACTTTACAGTTTATTTTTTTCACTGGTCACAACTTTACACAGTCCTTATTTTTATCACTGATCACAACTTTATACAGTCCTTATTTTTTTCACTGGTCACAACTTCACAGAGTCCTTATTTTTATCACTGGTCACATTTTTACACAGTCTAGTTGCTAGCAAATTTTTTTATAATTTCTGACTAAATTCTCCTTGGTGAAACCTCGACCGACCTTGGTGATGAGGTAAACAGTGATGGCACCCCTCTGTAGAGTGGATGGGCTTCCCTCATACCATCTTTTCATGGCAAAATGGCTTCCCCTTTGCCATAATTAGAGTTGCCCTCGGACAGCTCCATCTCTGTGATGGAGATGACCTCCCCTTTCATTTCTCAGCAGCTTCACCAAGAAACACTCAGTGAGAGAGAATTTTCCCTCACCCACTTGTTTGGAATCGCTTTGGGACTAGTGGTGAACTTTCTTTTCCTGGCGAGTGGCGACTGTGTTCGCTTTTAGCAAACTGGGAAGAGATCAATCTACCCTGGCCAGTGTAGGCCCAATCTTTTTAACCTCCTCCGTGTGCATTTTGATGGAGAAATTCGTAAATGTTAGATGAGACTTTTTCCTGGACAGCCGAGGCCACCTGTCTTCTGCACAGATTGGAAAATGCTGTCTGCAGCAAGGCTCAACTCCTTAGAGCAGGAAGAGGTCTTCCTGCAGAGAAGTGTCCTGACTGTCACACACTTTGCCCTGAGCATCAACAGTCACTTCGGTGCTGCCAGAAGATGTTCTTGCTACACTACATGAACAACCTTTCAATCTCTCTTTTGGTGTAGCCTAGCTACCAACTCTGGCCCGGTGACTCCAACAGGCTTTGAACCGCATCTTTCGCTATGCCAAAGTGCACAGGTTTCTGTTTTCCTTGGCCTGCCATCCACAGCTCCACTCCTACCCAGACTTGTTCATTAATGTGGTTCACCTACAAGTGGTGGACTCGCACCGTTTCCTTGGTCTTGTATTTGACCGACGCTTCACCTGGGAGGCTCATATTCGGAGCGTTAGGGTCTCTTGTACCCGCGCCATGGATATTCTCCGTTCCGTGACGTTTACCACTTGAACTGCTGCTGTGGCTTCTTCCTTATTTCTCTACCTATCTTTTGTTTGTTTAAAGCTTGACTACTTCTGCGGGTTTTAAGCATCCACAGCCAGCGTCTATTGCGGAAGATAAACTCGATCCACCACAACAATCTGCGACTGGCGCCTTCTGCTCATCCCCTATTGAGTCTACTTTTATTTCTGCCCATCCCCTATTAAGAGCCTACTTTTTATTTCTGTTCATCCCCTATTGAGAGCCTACTTGTTATTTCTTCTCATCCCCTATTGAGAGTCTACTTGTTATTTCTGTTCATCCCCTATTGAGAGCCTACTTGTTATTTCTGTTCATCCCCTATTGATAGCCTACTTGTTATTTCTTCTCATCCCCTATTGAGAGCCTACTTGTTATTTCTTCTCATCCCCTATTGAGAGCCTACTTGTTATTTCTTCTCATCCCCTATTGAGAGCCTACTTGTTATTTCTTCTCATCCCCTATTGAGAGCCTACTTGTTATTTCTTCTCATCCCCTATTGAGAGCCTACTTGTTAGTGCTGCGGAGATGCCACTCGTTCTGTGCTTGTACACGTGAGCCCGGCGCCTCCCTCAGTCGACGACAGCTCTCACTGCGTCCACGGCCAATCTCGATGGTAGCTATGCCGCAGAGACGTCGCTCCTAACCTAAACCATTTGGGTTTGAGGCTAGGAAACTACTCCTAGGGCTAGGTATAGCTATCGAGCTAGTGCTGCATTTGGTTCTGCCTAAGATGCCACCCTGGAGGGTACCATCTTTGACTGCTTGTCACCACATCTCTTTTCCCCAAAGCTTACACAGCGCCAGAGTATTGCGTTCGACCTTTTTGGAGCACGCTTACTGTCACGCTGGACTTGCCAGTGTACATGGATGGCTCCCAAATCCCAGGGCGGGGTAGGCTTCCACGCTTTATCCCTTCTGTTCGAAGTCAATGTGGCTACCATGCGCTGCACGTGTCTTCACTGTCGAGCTGGTTCCAATACACCCCTCGGTACAGGAGATAACGTATCATTCCCGGTTCGGATACCGGTTTGGGATCTTTAACAACTCGCAAAGCCCCACGAGTGTTCTCGAGGCATTGAAATTTCCGCACAACATAGTGGACGGTTGTCACGAGTCGGGCTGATATCAAGATTGGGTTCTCCTGGGTTCCTGGACACGTGGTAATGAAGGTGCCAAAAGAGCCAGGGAGGACTGGATGAGCAGACCAGCGTTTCGTTCTTCCTCGCAATGACTACATGGCTGAAATCAGGGCAAAGAGGATTGCTGAAGTGAAATTATATGTCATTGCAACGCGATTTTTCCATGGACCTACTCCACCAATGCCGCTATGGCTTCAGGTTGCTTTCTGTCATCTCCGAATCGGACGCAGCGTCATTTGATGGAGCGCTCGCCGGTACCTTACTGCGACGAGTTGGGGGCCTGATCGAGGGGTGGGTCCTCCTACGGACGCCCGAGCATGCATTTTCCTTTTCTCTTTGTTGTTTATGTTTTTTCTTTTTTATCTTTGTTGTTTGTGTTTTTTTTCTTTTTTATTATCTTTTAATAGAGCCTAATTAAGTGTAGGAATTGTCTGCAGTAGCGAAAAAGATAACAAAAACATTTCCACTCGTTGCAGGTGTGTGGCAACTCTCCAGCAAATGCCAAGAAGCCCTGCCTAAGTGAAGCCCTGTCCTCGTGCGCTTATTGCGACACACCCGTGCAACACACCCACCTTCGCCCTTGCTCCGAGTGCGTCCAGGAATTCTGCCCGTCCTGCTCCTTCTCCGAGTAAGTAAGGGGGGAAGGGGCCTTCTCCCTAAGGCAGACATTATACCTCCTTAATTCAAGAAATGGGGGGGCGGTGAACCAAGGTTCGGAGTTTGTTGTCCCTCCAGGGTGTCTACTGCCCTTGAAATCCTTGAAAAGTCCTTGAATTTGATGAAAAAGGTAGATGTTCCTTGAATTAAAAAAATAAATCATTGAGTGATTGTTCAAATGATTTTTTAAATTCACTATTTATATACTTTTTATTAGGAAAATAGTAATATTTAAGTTAATCTACTCACTAATGTGAGTGAACATTTGGATGCATTGTATTTTATGATGGATGCTCGCTATACTTGTGTGACTGTCGCTTGGATACCTTTTTTGCACCGGTGAGTTGAAATTTAAAGAAAAAAAACAGACTAGAACCCGTCCTTGATTATTTTTTTTGAAAAGTCCTTGAAAACCTTGAAAAGTCCTTGAATTCAAAATCACCGAACAAGTAGACACCCTGCCCTCAGGCCCGCAACATCGACGAACCTATACCCCTATCGGATGGGTGGAGGGTGGGGTAGTTCCCTCAAATCATCCACCATTCCGTTCACCTCTTGGTGTGTTGAGTTGTGGTGGCATCGGAAGCAGTTGTGTATATGTGTGGTGTTTAGTTTGAGGTGCCGAGCGCACTGGAGGGTTGCCATGGCGACCCGTGCATGTGTAGTGAGGGAGGGTTTTTTTCGGGTCAATGTCCAATGTTGTGATTGGCGCCTTGGTGGACTGCATGACATTCTTGGATGGACCCACCTATCTCTACTTCTCTTTATTACATACCCTCCTACCCCTCTCCCACACTTGCTCTCCTATCCACAGAGGTTCTCGTTGCCCGGCGCTCTTTCGTCCTCATGGGAGCCATAGTCGACTGGCAGTGTATACCCTGAGGTCCTTACCCGCTGCGAGGGCTCAAAGCGCGCTGGCTAGGGCAAGTATTAGGCATGGGGTGCGTCGGGCCGTCGACTCTGCGCAGCTTCGTCCAGTACACACACAAAGGGGCTACGTCTGCGCCATCCTTTATGGTTAAAGCTTGAGTACAATTTTGCCTACATGGTGGGCCGGGTTGTCGAATCTCGGCTCATAGCCGTGGTCGAGTATGTGTAAATGATCACATTCTGACGAGAAATGGGAGGCCAGACCAGCGTTTGGCTCTTCCTCACAGTGACTACATGGCAGAGCTCAGAGCTGCTTGGCAAAGAAGATGGGAGACAGCCGAGGGGAACCTAAAGTTGTGGGCCGCGACTGTTAACATGGACCTCCTACCCCACAATGCTACGACGGCTTCAGGTCGCTTTCTGTCCTCTCCGAATCGGACACACTCGCGGGACGCACCGCCCTTTGATGTGGAGCGCTCGCTTGCGCCTTATTGCGACGACTGCGTTGTCCCCGAGACTGTTCGGTACGTTCTTGTTGAATGTCCCAGTTTGGGGAATCTTCGTGTGCGTTACCTGAGCGAGGTCGCTACCACTTGTCCCTTCGTACTCGGGACGGGTTCCGTGCACACTGACTTGTGGACTTTACGACTTTTTGGAGGAGCTTGGCCTCTTCTATTTTATTTGCCTTGTAGGTCGCATATTCCTGCGTGGGAGGGAGGCGCGCCTTAGCCTGACACCAGAGTATGGTCCTTGTAGTTTTTTTTCTTTGTTTTGGTAATTTCCGCCCCATTTTCTTTACCTCCCCCTGCGTGTGCAAGCTCTCGTGTGTTATGGCCGCATTCCGACGGCTGGAATTAGTTAAGTGAATGTTTGAGTGTCCAGTCCTGAAGGGGGTTAATTGTTTGAGAGAGAAATGGTTGGCTGTCGAGGGAGCGGATGATATTTGTTTATGATAGCGGTGTGTTTTGGGCCTTGTGGGGGCGAACCACTCAGTTTCACTCTCCCGCAGGTATCACGACGAGGGAGAACGCGTCAAGTGCCTCAGTTGTTTCTGAATCCGCCCCCACCCTATCCATCTTGGCCCTCCTCGTCCACCTTCCCAGGGCTAATGTGGTTTTAGTATGTTTGTGTAGTTGTAATAAAGTGATTTTATTTGTTTCTCGTTCGTCTAAGTTACCCATCCCTCCATCACAAATAAAGCAATCTCCATGCGGGTCACCCTGGCAAAGCAATGATGCGGTCGCCCTCGAAAATGAAGTACCGCACCGACCTCAGAATCCACTGCAATCGGGATCATCCAGTCGCAGGATTCGAAACCCACCTACCTATGACTGCCGCCTCCCATGTGTAATTCGCTCTAGCCCCATCGGCCCATTCACCATTGCCGGTGTGACTTAGGTCACCGCGAAAGCGGCGTTGCCCAATCCTAAAGGGGGTCCTGTGACCCAGTGACCCCACCTCTTCCCTTCGTCTTCCTCATCAAGTAACGAGGATTGGTGGTCTTTTAAGATCAAGAGTAAACCTCTGTATCCGTGTTATGGCTCCTATGGATTGGAGGTGGGGAATAGGCCTTAAGGATTGTAGGCTCTCGAAAATCACGTTGGATTTTTTCTTGTGGTCGCAATAAATGAATCCATATATTTTTGTTCCCCTCATCTGCTGCTGATGGTAAAGGATAGACACGAGTAGATCGCGCCTAAGACATGTCGCGTTGCTGCTCTCCCTGACCGCTTGGTAGATTTAAGAGAAAGCCTTTTGAGTCTACTCCCTGTGTTGTAGGCCCCGGCAACGTTACCACAATTGGGGCACCCCCGTCTTCTGTGAGACTGTCCTGTAGGGTAGAGTGGTTGGAGGCTGTGGGCATTCTTATAGCGACCCATGCAACAAGAGGTGGGAGTTCGATTGCAGCTTAACTCCATTCAAAGTGGGGTGTGTTATCATATCCACTTGGAAATGACGTCATCACTCTATAACTGTATTTTTTCTTGCTAAAAAGAGTGGCTAGATTTTAAAATCCCAGCTTTGTATGTTGGGCAGAAAGGGTACTGACTGACCCCGGATAGATGGCCTCTGACCTGGTACGCCGTTCCTACCAGCGCGACGGGTAATGCTGGCAATTGGCTGGGCTGAAGTGAACACCGCCCACTAATGTGAAGGGTATATTTGATGTGGAAAAAGTGGAGTAGTAGTTAATCTTTAAAGCTGGGAGATAACAAGTGCGGAAGCTTTGTAGGGAAAGGAGAATTCAGGGTGTGGCAGATGCAATGGGTATAGTTCAGCTTTGCAAGGGTGAAACCGTGGTTTATTCTATGGACCCTATAATGAAAGACCACTGAGAAAGATAGGCTCGGTTGATGGTTGTATGAGATATGGATGGACCATGTTGTGCACCCAGGCAGGTGGTGAAGAATGCGTGTAGCAAACGGAAGGGACAAGGATGTTCATAAAGAGATGAGTGGAAGTTAAGAATATGATTGATCTATCAAGAAATTGATAAGTGAAAGTTTATTAAATTAGTGATTTGGAGGGAAAGTATGTGCTAGTATAGGTTGTCAGGTGTTATGCCAATGCACTAGACAGCCCCGGTCACAATAAACCCCAAAACCTATATTTTTGTTATGCAAAGGGAACGAAGTTAATCGCTAACGGGAAGTCCGAATTTGCAGACGAAATTTCCTTAGGCCGAAGTCGGCAATGTCGTGGGAATACGTGTATTAAAACAAAGAGATACGAAAAATATATATTGTGGAATGAACAGTTATGATTAAAAAGTGAAGTTATAGTTTATGATTGGATTGAATTTTTATGCGGTTGAATTAAGTTTGCACGAGTTAATGAGAATTAGAGTACATATATGATGATTGACAAATATTAATTAGATTATAGTTGAATGGATTTGGTAAATATTAAAATAGATTGATATGTATAAATAGATTATATATATATACAGTTATAATTAAATATTTCAACTTGTAGGGGTGTAGACGGCTACGCTAGCATGGGAATAGAGCAAAGTTAAGTAGCATTGGGGCTGCCAGAACTGGGTAAAGGAAGAAAGTGCTGATTGGTGGAGTGACGATTTGAAATGTGTAGTGGAAAGCAAAAATGAGGCATTTTTTTCAAATTCTTAATAGTGAAGATGAGGATGTCAGGATTAAAAGGCTAAATGGATACAAGATGAAAGGGAAAGTGATAAGATGAGTAAATAGCAAAAAGGTTACTTATGTATTGTAGTTATTGGGTATTTTGATTCATAAGAAAAAAAGACTCCTAAACCACAGGAGAAACTGATTTATGTTTTTTTTTAACTGATTACTATTTATCTAATATCTAATTTTCTGTTACTTATTGAAGTAATACCATTGCCAATACTACTTAATTTTTGGAATTGTCTTTTGTTTAATATAATACGAAGGGTGGTCAATAAGTTTTGCAATTCGGATACAAGGAAACGAGATATGAGGAAAAGTGTTTTATTATTTGTCAATATAACTACCCTCGACTTCAATGCACTTGCGCCACTTGTCCCTGAGGCTTCCAATTCCCCACAACCAGAAATCTCCCGACTGCTGTTCAATCCACTCCTGGACGGCGAGCTGGACATCTTTATCGTCCCCAAACAGGCGTCCACGCAGTGCAGCCTTGAGCTGGCGGAATAAAAAGTAGTCGCTAAGGGCCATATCTGGACTGTAGGGGGGATGGTTGAGCTCCTCGAATCCGCACTCGCGCACGGCAACTTGTGCAACTCTGGCCTTGTGGACTTTGACGACGTTGAAGTCGATCGTTGGACGTGAGGTTTACATAAGAACATAAGAAAAGAAGCAGACTGCAAAAGACCTTTCATGGCCTACACTTGGCAGCTCCTGTTCCAGTCAACACACAAAAGATTTCTTACCAGAGAAAAGTCATCAACATTGTCACCCTTACAGGAGTTCGTCAGATCTAATCTAAAATATACATAAAAGGCATCCAGAGGATTATGTCCATTCATGCAACCGCAAAATATAATCTCCCCACTCCTTACAAAAATATATACATATGTACATAAAAAAAAGTCAGTCCCATCTAGCAGCTTCGTCCATATATTTATCTAATCTATTCTTAAAACTACCCAGAGAGGAGGCTTCTATCACATGTCTAGTGAGCCTATTCCATTCATCTACCACACGATTTGTAAACCAATTCCTCCCAATCTCCTTCTTAAACCTATACTTATCAAGCTTAAACCCATTGCTACGTGTCCTGTCATGTTCACTAAGTATAAGAACCTTACCCAGATCCCCTTTATTATATCCTTTTACCCATTTGAAGACTTCAATCAATTCCCCTCTGACTCTTCTCCTTTCCAATGTATGTAGATTTAGTTTTCTGAGCCTTTCACCATAAGGTAAGTTCCTTAGCCCACCAATCATCTTTGTCATCCTTCTCTGCACAGGGACCCAACGGGCAGAGACCTTGGTCATGGCCAAATTGTCTTGGGTGATGTTGGTAACACTTCCATGTGATATTCCCCCCGTAAGGGGCGCGGCGATTTGCCACTCTGGCCGCCGTGCTGACGGGATCCAGCGCTCCGTCCGGCCCCAGCTTAGCCTCTCTTCCTTCCTTCAAAACACTTGTTTCCTCTCTTTTCACACAACCTCTCCCACAACTTTCTCTGGTCAGCCTCTAATTTCACAGGGTAGATGCTGACCTTCCTTTCAGCCAACCGTCCCGCTGAGGGGGTGGGGGACAATGTTCCCTAACCCCTGAGCTCCGGTCTGGGGTGGCTGGTTTTTAACTACCTGCTTCATCCCCACCCATACCTTCCTCACATCCCTTTTCCTCTCCTCTTCACAATCTATTAATTTTTACGCCGTGTCCAAGGTGGAGCCGCCATGCCGATGGACTGCCAGGCCACCAGGCGGGAGGGGTGGTCCCAAATGGCGGCGCCTGGCTCTGCCGGGCTTGTAAGCACCTCTCGCAGTGCGGGCTACTGCGAGAGGTGTGCGCGATTGCATCCCATGTTTAAAAAAGGGTCACCATGCCCAATGATGATAAAAAAAAACAAACCCAACCCTCAACTTCCCCTGTTCCATCGACGGAGCCGCCCTCGGGCAGCTCCAGCAAAAAAATGGAGGTTCCCCCCCTGTGCTTGCACAGGGGACCCTCCATATTTCTCTAACCGGAGAGGAGGCTTACTCCTCTCCTTCGCCTACGGGTGCAGGGGACTCCCCCTCACCCCCTTCTCTGGAGGTGCTTTCGGGCACCTCCCTTTTCCCAGCGGCAGTCCCCTCTTTTCTTTCCAAGGGGACTGCCAAGAAAGCCAGCAGGCATCCCTTAGCCAGCCGCTCCCCATCAAAGCGGCTCGGTAGGGCAAACCCCCTTAGGGGGGAGAGGGAAGCCAGGCCCCTTCGGTCGCTTCCCTCAAAAGACCTGCTGGCAAGAATTTTAAACCTTGCTGGGGTCAAGGCCTGTGCCTCCCCACACAAGACTGGCGACACTGCCAAGGGGACCTGCGATGTCCTGGGAGGGGATGGCCAACTGGAGGCCCCTCCTGTGATAAACATGGTCCTTGAGGAGACCCAGCCTCAGACGGTAGGGCCTTCCATGGGGGGGAATTCGGGCTCGGCGCCAAGCACCGAACCCGAATCCGCCCCTATGCAAGGTCCTCCTCAAATGGCTGAGGGCTCCGAGGCAGTAAAAGGAGGGGAGGGATATCCTCCGACAGGTGCCCCCACGACAACCAGTACCTTCTCCATTTCGGAGAGGGACCTGGCTGAGGCCGGTCCATCTGGCCTGGGGGCTTCTGCCGGCGGAGGTGAAAAGCGGGTTCATTCCCCGCCCTCCTCTCCAAAAAAGAAAAAGACTCGGGGCTCCTCTCCATCCGCGGGGGCTGCGGGGACGGATGGGTCTGCTGCCACTTTGGTAGGCGACCAAGCCAAGATCGGCACATCCGGCCCCTCTACCCCCTCGTGTGCAGAGCCCCTGACCAAGACTAACACCAAAAGTGCACAGGGCGGAGCCTCGATGACATCGGGGCCCCTCATTCAGAGGTTACCTGGCGTTTTCGAGCCCGCTGGCTTCAAACGCTTCCTCGTTATTCGCTCCACTGATGGCACCATGTTGTCCAAGGGCAATATGATCCATCAGAGGAGAGGATTAGCTAGTGCAATTGGTAGAGAGCCGAAGGTGACCCGTTTCTCGGACGGGAGCCTTCTGGCGAATCCCGCCGAGGCGGCAGAGATAAGTGCTCTTCGGACACTTCATGGCACCCCGGTGAGTGTGACGCCGCACTCTACCATGAACTTTGTAAAAGGAGTAGTTTATGCGAGGGAACTCGTTGACTACTCCATTGAGGACATCACCCTAGAGCTGGCCGACCATGGGGCGGTCAAGGTCGAACGTGTGATGAGAAAACAGGGAGGGGCTTCGAGACCCACCCCTACACTCTTTGTCACGTTCGACTGTGACAAGCTCCCTGAGTCGTTGCGTGCGGGCTGGTACCGCTACCGCGTGAAGGCATTCGTGCCACTTCCGCGGCGGTGCTATTACTGTCACCGCTTCGGCCATACGAATCGCTCATGTAGACGTGCAAAGTCGGGGTCACCTGAAGTATGTGTAAATTGCTCCAAGGTCGCACACGATAAGTCCAAATCGTGTGTGGCCAAGTGTGTCAATTGCGGAGAGCCGCACCCTGCTTCTTCGAAGCAATGTGGTGCATATCTCCTGGAGAAAGAAATCCTGGCCGTTTAGGCCCAGGATAGACTCTCATTCCGCGAGGCTAAGGACTTGGTCCTGGCGCGCCCAGCTCTGCCTGGGACGTCATATGCCTCAGTAGTTCGAAAGGCACCCTCTGCTCCTGGCCCATCCAGGCCAACGAGCACGGTTGTTTCCGCGCCCATTCGGAGCCCTTCTGCGGGCTCTACCCAACCCGGGCGCTCCCCTGGTAAAGCTGGCGGCAAAAAGGGTTCATACCCAGCCCCGGCTAAAACCAGGGCTCCCCCCTCTTCCCCCAGCGTGACCGTTTCCCGCAAGGAGAAACGGCCACGCGCCTCCACCGAGTCGTTAGACTCACAGGAGGCAACACCCCTGAAGATGGTCGCTAGGCCATCTTCAGGGGTTCCTAAAGCTGTTCCCCGAAAGGAGGACAGCAACAATGGAGCTTCGGCTCCTTCGCCCACGCCCCGAGGTGGAGCGAGTGGCTCGGAGACGGTGGTTCCTCGAAAAGAGGCCCCCCCCCGCCTCCGAAGCCGCAGCGCCCGCCTAAGGTTTCGAGGCGAGCCCAACCTCCCCCAATAAGTCCTCGAAGGCGACAGCGCCTCCTGCGCTTTGTCCGGGCAACAGCGCCCGGGAAGCGTACGGCCATTCTCGTGAGGGTCTTCAATTCGAGGAGGGCCCCCGCGTCTCCTCCGAGCTAGGCCTGGAGGGTATATTCCTTCAATGGAATTGCCGTGGACTCCGGGCCAACTGGGAGGAGCTGCGGAGGCTCACCTCGTCCCGTTCCCCGTTAGCTATTTTTTTGCAGGAGACCATGCTAGGCGCGTGCCCCCTGCCTGCCCTCCCGGGGTATAAGGGTCTTGCGACCCCACCACCGCGGGATGGCCGGGCTGGGGGATGCGCGGTTCATACCTGGTATGATGTCTCCGTTCTTCCTTTCTCTTTAGATACCCCCTTTCAGGCAGTGGCTGTGCAGCTACACCTGGATAGGAGGTATACTATCATTTCTGCGTACATTCCACCGTCAGCTGACTTCGACGCGGGGGACTTCCGCCGCGTCGTGGCACGGTTGCCGAGGCCCTATCTCTTGCTTGGAGATCTGAACGGCAGGCATCCTCTCTGGGGAGATTACTCCATAAATCCCAGGAGACAAGTCCTTGCCGATCTGATCGAAGAGCTTGAGATGGGTGTCCTAAACGTGGATGAGTTTACGCATCACTGTCCGAGAACCGCTTCATTTTCTTGCCTTGACCTATCTTTGTGCTCTTCGGATGCACAGCCTGATTTTGATTGGGGGGTGGTCGATGACCTCCATGGTAGTGATCACTTTCCCATTCAAATATCATTTTCAGGGCAACTGCCGCCTGAGAGACCACCTCGGTGGTGCTTGGCGCGGTGGCCTGCATTTCAGGAAATGACTGAATTCTCTATCTCAGTCGAGGAGTTTAGGTCGGTAGATGAGGCCGTTGAGTTCTTCTCCGGCAACCTCATCGCCGTGGGCCTGACTACTATTCCTAGGACGTCTGGCCGTTTTGCACGCCGACCACTCCCATGGTGGTCGGCCGAGTGTGAGAAGGCCCTCAAACCGAAGCGTTATGCCTACATGCGCTATAAGCGCCGCCCGAACGATTTCACTGTCGCTGAATTTCGTCGGGCTAGGGCTAGGTTCCGGTATATTTCGAAGCACGCCCGCCGCTCTTCTTGGCGGGCATACGTGTCTTCACTTAACGGGAAGACCCCTTTAGCTGAGGTGTGGAAGCGAGTCAAAAGGATTCGGGGCAAGTTCTCGCAGGACCCCCCTCCCGTTCTCCAGGAGAATGGGACCGCAATCTCGGACCCCGCGTCCGTGGCGGAATCCTTAGCGACCGCTTTCTCCGCATTCTCTAGCCGTGATGCTGCTCCGCCAGCATTCAATGCACGTCGTGATGTCGCGGAAGGCCGCCGGCTGGACTTTACCTCCAGAGGCGGAGAACCCTTCAACGACAAGTTTACTGTGAGTGAGTTGCGTTCCGCTCTCGCTTCGTGCGCGGATACCGCCCATGGTCCGGACGATGTCCCGTACGCCCTGCTTCGACACCTGGGTGAGCGAGGCATGGCCTTTCTGTTAGATATGTTCAACAGGATCTGGGTGGAAGGTCTTCTCCCAGACTCCTGGCGAATCACTACTGTGCTCGCCTTTCGCAAGCCGGGGAGAGATCACTCTACTCCGACCGGTTTCCGCCCAATCTCTCTAACCTCTTGCGTGTGCAAGTTGATGGAGAAATTGGTAAATGTTAGATTAGCCTATTTCCTGGACAGCGGAGGCCATCTGTCTTCTGCACAGTGCGGCTTCCGTAAGTTTCACTCCACTTCGGATGCTCTGCTCCGACTGGAAAATGCCGTCTGCGAGGCTTTCCTTCGTAGACAGCACTACGCCACGGTGTTTTTTGATCTGGAGAAGGCCTATGATACCGCATGGCGATGCGGTATCATGGAGACTCTCCACACGATGGGGGCGAGGGGACGCCTCCCAATGTTTATATCTGAATTTTTGCGAGATCGTCGATTCCGCGTACGGGTGGGGTGAGCCCTCTCTGCCCCAAAGGAGCAGGAAGAGGGTGTCCCGCAGGGAAGTGTCCTCAGTGTCACACTCTTTGCCCTGAGCATCAACGGCATCACCTCGGTGCTGCCGGAAGATGTTCTCGCTACGCTCTACGTGGACGACCTTTCGATCTCTTTTGGCGCGGCCCAGATGCCAACTCTGGAGCGTCGACTCCAACAGGCATTGAACCGCGTCTCTCGCTATGCCGAAGCGCACAGGTTTTGGTTTTCTTTGGCCAAGACTAAGGTGGTGCACTTGTGCCGTTATCCACGGCTTCACCCCGACCCAGATTTGTTTCTTAATGGGGTGCGCCTGGATGTGGTTGAGTCGCACCGTTTCCTTGGTCTTGTATTCGACCGACGCCTCACCTGGGAGGCTCATATTCGCAGCCTTAGGGTCTCTTGTACCCGCGCCATGGACATTCTCCGTTCCGTGACGTTCAGCGCTTGGGGTGCTGATAGGGCTACCGCCTTACTTTTTTATCGATCCTTTGTTCGCTCGAAGCTCGACTACGGATGCGAGTTTTATGCATCCGCAGCCGAGCGTTTATTGCGGAAGGTGGATTCAATCCACCACACTGGCCTTCGCCTTGCGACCGGTGCCTTCCGCACTTCCCCCATTGAGAGCCTGTTGGTCGATGCTGGCGAGATGCCACTCGCTCTGCGCCGCGTGCAGTGCATCACTCGCCTGTACGCGCGAGCCCGGCGCCTCCCTCAGTCGCCAACAGCTCTCACTGCATCCGCAGCTGATCTCGACGGTGCCTATGCCGCCGAGAGACGCCAGTCATACCCTAAGCCCTTTGGGTTTAGGGCCAGGAAACTCCTTCGAGAGGTAGATATAGCTCTCGGGCCGGTGGCGCCCCTGGTTCTGCCCAGGACGCCACCCTGGAGGGTACCACATTTGGCTATTTGTCGCCACGCCTCTGCTCTCAAAGCTTGTACTGCGCCGGGAGTATTGCGTTCGACCTTTTTGGAGCACACATCGTGTCACGCTGGTACCGTGCCAGTGTATACGGATGGCTCCAAGTCCCAAGAGGGGGTCGGCTTCCACGCCGTATCCCCTCTGTTTGAAGTCAGCGGGGCTCTACCAGGTGCTGCGTCTGTCTTCACGGCCGAGCTGGTGGCAATACACCACTCGGTACGGGAGATTACGCGACGTGCCCGGTTCGGAGACCGGATTGTGATCTATAGCGACTCACAAAGCGCCCTGAGTGCTCTCGGGGCATTGGAATCTCCGCATCCCCTGGTTCGCGATATCCGTGACGCCACGGTTTTGGCGAGCCGGGCAGATGTCGAGATTATCTTCTGCTGGGTTCCTGGACATGTAGGAATTGCGGGGAATGAGCGCGCCAAAGAGTCCGCGAGGACTCTGCGACCGGACCAGCGTTTCGCTCTTCCTCACACTGACTACATGGCAGGAATACGGGCAGCTCTTCGGACTGCTTGGCAAAGAAGATGGGAGACGGTCGAAGGCAACTTAAAGTTGCGTGCCATTGCGCCGCGACTGTTCCCATGGACCTATCCTCCAATGCCGCGGCGGCTTCAGGTTGCTTTCTGTCGTCTCCGAATCGGACACACTCGTGTGACGCATCGCTATCTGGTGGAGCGCTCGCCTGCGCCGTATTGCAACGACTGCGTCGTCCCCCAGACTGTTCGGCACATTCTTGTCGAATGTCCCAGTCTGGGTGATCTTCGCGCACGATACCTGTCTCAGTACCGGGATGGGCGGGGTCGCTACCGCCTGTCCCTTGTGCTCGGGACAGATTCGTGCACACTGACTTGTGGACTTGTTGACTTCTTGGGGGAGGCCGGCCTTCTCCCTATTATTTAAGCAAGGTTTGTTTGTTTTGTTTTTTGTTGTTGTTTTGCATTTTTTTTTTTTTTTTTTTTTTTTTTTAGTTGCACGCTTCTGCGCCGGGGGGACCTCTCCCCGACGCACCAGCTTGCTTCCTTTCCCCCTTTTGGGGTGTTGTTGTTTTTTTTCTTTTTAATTTCATTTTAAAGTAGCCTAGAACTAGGCCAGTTTTAATACGGTGACTAATGCCCAAGTAGGCAGTCGCCAGATGAGCTCTTAAAAAAAAAAAAAAAAAAAAATCCATGTGATATTCCAAGTTCTCGTTCGATTTCTTCGACCTTCAACTGTCGATTTTCGAGCATTATCCTCTCAACACGGGCCACATTGTTTCTGGTTGGTCACGTCTGACAGGCTTCCTGGACGGGGGTCATCTTTAAGGGACTCTCGACCATGGCGGAACTCCCTATTCCTTCGAGCAATGGTTGCATCGGAAGGGGCGGTGTTGGTGTACACTGCAACCATGCGTTCATGGATCTCTTTTGCATTCTTGCCTTCCTTGGTCAAAAGTTTGATCACTGCGCGGTGCTCAACCTTCATTGTCGAAAAATTTGTGACTGACGATCTGCGATCAGCTACTGCTTCTTAAATAGACGAGCCAGGGGCGTACGGCTGCAGGTCCTGACTTTAACTCCAATGAAATCCTGCCAACTGCAATACAAGGAAATTGAGGGACCATGTACATTTAGGACAGCTGTCTCTATCCACAAATCACCTCTGGCTAGCAGCTTAACCCACTCCTCACCTCTCCGTCCGCATGTTTACGTTCCGTTCGTCAGTTTGTTAACACATGTTTTATAACATATAATATAAACTGGAATATATGTAATAATTTCCTATTTGAACTCCGTAAATGTATGGTATTTGGTTATTAATGGGATTGATTTAGTTAATAAATCAGCTTATGAAGCTATTTGAAAACCATTACCATGAATTTGTTGAATTGGATGAAATAGTAATATAGGGCTTTAAGATGATTATTTTGTCAATGCACTAGATAGCTCAGGTCACAATAAACCTAAAAATCTATATTTCGTTATTCAAGGGGATGAAGTTAAATGCTACGCGAAGTTTAAATTTCTGCAGACGAATTTCGTTAGGCCTAAATCTTGGTGACGTCGTGGGAATACGTATTAAGAACAAAGAGTTATGAAAAATATAGTTGAATAAACAGTTAAATTATTTAAAAGTGAATTTATACATTAGCAGTTTGATTGGATCGAATTTACGCCTGTGTATTAAATTTGCCGTAGTTAATGAGAATGGATTTACAATTGTTAACATGAAATATTAAATAGATTATAAATTGAGACATTGATTGACCATTAGTAATTAATTTAGTTGATAAATTGTAATTGGTTAATTGCAATTAAATTGGTAATTGTTAAATAGATTATAGTTTAAATTGTTTTATGCGATGATAAATAAATTAATTGGATAAATAGATTATAAATTGGATTCTAGTTAAATGGATTGATAAATATGATAAATAGATTTAGTTAAATTGTTTTATAGAATGATAAATAGATTATATCGGATAAATAAAGGATAACATTTGATGGTTAGATTGGGTAGTTTTAAATAGTTTGATAAATATATTATATTGGATAAATAGATTACAACGGAGTTGGGAGGGTCTGTAAATGAGAAAAGAATCACGCATTAATTCGGGATTCTTTTGGGACATATTTAGCTAAAAAAAAATTACAATTCAAATATTACGGACCTGATTCACCGAGACAAGGACAGCAATGCGAATGAAATTTATGCTAATTTTAAGACGCTTGGGAGAGCG
Organism: Ceratothoa steindachneri; assembly: GCA_963969495.1. Taxonomy (NCBI): domain Eukaryota; kingdom Metazoa; phylum Arthropoda; class Malacostraca; order Isopoda; family Cymothoidae; genus Ceratothoa; species Ceratothoa steindachneri. Next base: position 115,658,460 of record OZ018333.1, on the reverse strand, counting down.
GGAGTAGCAATCTCACGATTTATGTCAGGGTAACCAACCCTTCTTGAATATATATATATATATATATATATATATATATATATATATATATATATATATATATATATATATATATATATATATATATATATATACATTTAGTTAGAAATACATATTTACACTTGTAGGGGTATAGACAGCTACAGTCGTCTGCTAATACTTAGGCCTAAAGACTGAGGTGAATTGAATTTAGAAACCTTTGGGCGCGAGGTTTTTAAGAAAAACGGACAATAAACAAAATAAATATATTTAAAAAATCAACGAATGCACAATGAGAGAATTGAATTATGAAATAACAGGTGAGCGGTTGTTACAATTATGCGGATGAATGATATAATTAAATTGAGAAGTGCTAAGGAATGGACGTAATGCAATGTGTGAAAGTAATGAAAAGTAGAGTGAATGTAAGGTGCAGTGAGGTAAGGTATGGTAAAATAACTAAGATATGGTAACTATGATGTGTTCACTAAGATATGGTAATTATGATGACTAAGATAACTATGATGGACTGTGAATTGGAATCTTTATGCTGAGAATGGCTGGAGATGAGTGAGGAATATTCATGTTCAATGTGGTTGGGCTGAAAGCGTGTGTTTGACGAAAGTTAGTGTTACCGAAAAGATTGTATCCTAGCCAATGATTTTTGGATGGCAATTATATATTACAAAATATTTGCGATTTGGGATTGATTATTTATACATAACTAAGTTGAGATTTTACATAAGATTTAATGGAAATTGTAGAATTTGAATGGGAAAATAAATGGATAATTTTAGATTGAATTTGAAAAAGGAAAGTGGGTTAATGGAATATTGATATTTGTGTATACCACGTAAGGAAAAAAAAAGATTGATTGGAATTAGTACTTTCGTTTCATATAAATGATTTTATTAGCAGAAATATCTTTGAATCGCTCCCAATCTCCAGCACGAAGGAGAGAAATGTAAATATAAGCTCCGGTTTGTTTTCTTTAGATCCAGTCCTATCTTTCTTTCTCAAATCAGACTTATCAGAGACCATAAAAAAATCTGACCTAGTGAAAATATTGCTATGCATAAATGCGGTGTCTCTATTTTGCAAACCATTGTGAGTTTGAAAATGTTAAGACAACGAAAGTACTAACTCCAATCAATCTTTCTTCTACTTTACGTGGTACACACACACAAGTAGCTAAAGGATCAAAGCTCCTATTAAGTAATCGAATTTCCAATATATGTATTGTGTGCAATGACTGAACACAAACAAAGAAAGAGAGAGAAGTACAAATATACATTTCGGCAGGTTGAAGTGTCAAAGATGAAATGGTATGAGCAATAAAAGATCGTTTGGAGACAGTTTGTGAACCAGCGAAATCTGATTAGAATATCGGGATGGAGACCCAACGACCATTAAGACTATTGCACCCATGGGTGGGCGTGATGACGAAAGAAATCTATCACGATAACCGATAATCGATAACTGGCGATAACTTTATCGCCCGATAAGGTGATAAACGATAAATAAATTTATCCAAAATTAAAATACAATATTGACTATATATATAGCGTTATTTTATAATACAATAGTAAGAATATTTGAATACTGTTTCTTAGTTTCTTATCTGGTGAGGCTCTCCTTCATCTCCTAGGTTTCGAGGATCCTTCTCCCAGCTCGGACCTACCTATTTATGCCTCCAAGGCATGCGCGGCTCGCCCCTGTGCTAAACTGGAACTAAGAACTGAAATGATTGATTATCGCTAATTTGGAACCAAAAGTATCGCCGATACCGATGAATCGATAACGCGGGGGAAAAATATCGGATAACCGATAGCCCGATATCGTTATCGCGATCACGCCAACCTATGATTGCACCCGAGTGTGAAAGCAGATAGGCAAACATAGTAATTAGAGCTGTCTGGAATGGGGATAGAACCGGCGACAGAATATGTTTCGCCTTAATATAAAATTTGATAAAAGGCATCTTAGCTTTAAGCAAACGGAGTCTCTGTGATAATCTCGCAGGGAAGACAACCCCAAATTAAGATAAGTGGAGAAATTCATCCAATCACAGGCTAGACTCCAACCAATCACAGGCTCCGCTGTGCTGACAGGTAGTTAAGCACCGCCTCTGCGACCAAAGGAAGGAGAAGTTACGCGTTGCCTACAAAATGATACCGGTATAAATAAGAGAACATTTCATTCAAATTTCATTATTAGGATTATCATAATTATTATTATAGATTATTATTGACACATTCATCGATTGATTATTAGACTTTTAATTCATCGCTCTGCGAATCTCAATTATTTTTGCTCTTGCCATTATACCCGATTTAAAATATTTCGTTGCGCAAATTAAAACATTTCAAAGTGGTATAAAAATACAAGTGTCTAATTCCTTACACAAAGGAGCCTTTTACTTACAAAACTTGATCGGTTAATACCCCTCGGCCTGTATGTCAAGAAACCTGTAAGCAAGCCACTAACAAACCTTTATAGGATCGCCTTGCAATTAAAACAAGGCCTACTTACGCCAAACCTATAACTGGCGACCTATAATATAATTTATCCTTCAAGAATATTTATTTAAACTTTACTCAATTCATCAAATAACGTTTGCTCGTTATTGATTTCATTTCCTTATTTGCTTAGAGGAAATTGACTAATGTCGTCAATTCAGCATCCGTCAATATATTAAATTGATAGCTAATTTCAAACTAATTTCTATTAAGAACATAAGAAAAGAAGGAGACTGCAAAAGACCATTCATGGCCTACACTTGGCAGCTCCTGTTCCATTCAACACACAAAAGATTTCTTACCAGAGAAAAGTCATCAACATTGTCACCCTTACAGGAGTTCGTCAGATCTAATCTACAATATACATAAAATGCATCCAGAGGATTATGTCCATTCATGCAACCGCAAAATATAATCTTCCCACTCCTTACAAAAATATATACATATGTACATAAAAAAAAGTCAGTCCCATCTAGCAGCTTCATCCATATATTTATCTAATCTATTCTTGAAACTACCCAGAGAGGAGGCTTCTATCACATGTCTAGTGAGCCTATTCCATTCATCTACCATTCTATTTTAAATACTTATCAATTTGGGAAATACCATATAAATATAAATTGGCAAATGAACTAATTTAAATTCAATTATCGCCTGTCGACAAAAGGCCGTATAGAGAATGAGAATCCAAGTTAGAATAGGAAAGAGAAGATATGACGAACCGTGTTTTTTGAAAGATAGAAATTAAATATTGGGAAAGCCCTATATTAGTTGCTAATTATTAGTTCGCTGGCTTCAGTCCTCTTATCAAGCTGGTGTGTTGCTGCTTATCAGGCGGACGTCAGCCAGGTCAAGCTTCAACTCATCACCGTGATGCCCAGGCATGGTGGTAGCCTCCGTAGTAAATAGTGTCATCTTTAAAATATTGCTGGGCAAGCACAATAACCACTATACTACCCGGGAGGCTATATAATTTTTTATTTTTCACAAACATATCTTGTAAATTCTAAATTTTATTTCAACTAAACATTAAAAATTCTTTAAACTTATATAAATAAACTAATTGTTTTTCTAAAAATATTTAGATTGATAGTCTGTAGATAGAAGGGAGATAAAAAAATAAAGAACCAAGTCAGCGTGCGGCGACTTGTGAACACCTCGCAAGAATTTAGTTCACAGATAGGCAGACTTCAAACTGGAAATTTTCATCTGTTTAAAAATATAATTCTAAACTTTGTAATTAATCTACAGTGCATAGCAATTTATTAAATCGTGTATGTCAACAAAATAAAGATAAATCTTCACTTTTAATGGGTTGAAATAGCCTTTTAGTCTGACAATCTTGGCAGAGGGGAATGATATTCTTTCATATGATGGGAAGGTTGAGAATTGGTGCCCTGACAATGAATTAACATACAAATAGATAAATTCATTTCCTTGCACCAAGACCTTCAACAAGCTTCTCTCCTCCCTAAAAATAGTTTACGAATCACACTGACCTAAAGAACAAGTTAACAGCACTGCTCTTCCTTATATGTGCTTTATTGTGATAATGATATTTTTAGTTAATTGCTCATTAAACAAAACAAAAATGGCCTTTACTAATATGCAGATTAATTCGTACAATGATACATAAATAAAACGATTCTTTATAAGCTGTATATTCTAAAGATACACTGCAAAGATTGAACAGATAATACATTTATCATTTATACGGAATATGACCTTTTCCCTTTATGAGCTTTTTATACAGGATTTGGCATAGGATCAACCAAGTTTGAATAAATATTGGACAGTTCGTCATCCTCCTATATGAGGTTGGGAAGATAGAACATTGGGTAAACGACTTTTGATTTTCCTCGCCACGTCATTCCTTTCGGATGCGACACTATCAAAGGGTGGAATAACAACCTGAACCTGAGTATTAGTTACTCATCTAATATAATAGAAGCTTCATCGGACTACCACTGAATACCAAGTTCAACTCCGTTGCCAATCAGCCCTAGCCTCGGAAGTTCTAGGCCTCCTCTCGGAAGACCTAGGCCCAGCCTCGGTCACCGCGAGGCCAAGATGGAGATGTTAACCCCCAGGGGGAAGCGTGGCCCAAGCCCATCGTCTCCAGTAGACCACCGTCCTCGTTTTGGAAACAAATCTGCCAAGAAGGCCACTGCCAGACCTCTTCCATCCCGCCCTCAGGCCACACCCCATCAGGATGACTCCAACCCCCGCAACGTAGTCCTTATCAAGTCTGCAGAGGACAAGTCCATATTTATCCATCCTCTTAAAGTTACCTCTGCCCTCAATGCCTCTCCTTTCCACAAACTCATCCTAGAAGGCTCGTGCAGGATTCTTGGCAAGGGTACTGCCATGAGGATAGAGCTATGTGACATAAAAAAACTGGAAGTGGACTTAGAGGATGTGACCACATTGGGGAACTGGCCAGTAAAATGCTGGCATCCTGAGGACGCCTCCATGGGAAAGTACAAATTCGGCAGAATTTCTGGCCTTCCAGCCTCCTTAGAAGAGCAGGATCTAAAAGAAAATCTGCGAATCCTGGACCAAAATAGCTCTGCCAGTCTTGTAGAAATCTCCCGCTTGTCGACCCACCCTGAAGCCTCCACTTATACTGCTCGTCTCAAATTCGCTGGTGATCTCCCTGAAAGAATGGCGCTTGGCTTTACCTCGTATAAAGTTAGCCCTTACCACCTCCCTCCCCTAAGATGCTACACCTGCCAACGCTTTGGTCATGGGACTCTAACGTGCAAGTCTACCCAGAGATGCAACAGGTGCAGTGGTCACCATGAAGGCCAAGACTGTACCAATTCCCCACACTGCTACTTCTGTAATAAGGATCATCGACCTTCTTCCAACAGCTGCCTCTATACTGAGAAAGCAAGAGAGATTCAACAAAAAGCAGTGGAGGAAGGTACTCCAAATTATACCACCCATGCATTACTCCGCTCATTGTACTTAGAAAAGGCTACCACAGCCAGCTCCATCCAAGAAGCCACACCAAAGCCTCCATCAAATCCCCACCCTCTCCCAATTGCCTCAAATAGAAACAAGCGCCATCCTACGATCACCTATGCTGAGATTGCTGCTGCCCCCCCCATACCCCACCAAAGGCAATCCACTACAAGACCGCTTCCCAACTACCCGCCGCCACGCCAAAGAAAGCTAACTCCAAACTTTACTATCACCCTGGACATCAACCCTCTCCAACCCCTCCGCGTTATCCACTCTCTCCAATCATTCAGAATGTCCCACAGTTCCATTGCAAAGAACCACCTCCCACACAGCCATTCATAGCTAAGCTCCTAAATCTACTAAAAGAATTCATCTCCCTTCTACAATCGGGCTCCTCTCTTCAACAGGTCCTCATCACTCTCCTCCCAAGTGCCATCCAAATGATATCATCTTTCATGGCATAATGGCACCAACAAGCCCGATAATCTTTTGGAATGCCCGTTCATTACGCCACAAAATGAAAGACCTCTCCTTACTTCTCAACTCCCTCTCTCCCACCATAGTTGGAATCTGCGAAACCTGGCTTCACCCCAGCTTTTCTCCGAAAGCAAAAGGCTACTCCATTCTGCGCAGAGACAGGCCAAATAGGGGAGGTGGTGGCCTTCTCCTTCTCATCAAAGAGGGACTCAGCTTCCGCCCCCGCTCTCTTATTCCATACCCCCGCGGTCTTCTAGAACTCCTGGCTGTTCAGATAGCCATCCGCGGAACCTGGTGCGATGTCCTTGTCTGCTATAATCCATGCCTCCCAGTCACAGAGGATGAATTCAACCACTACTTCGACCAACTCTCCCCCACAAGCCTCATCATGGGAGACTTCAATGCCCCCCACCCCCATTGGGATCCGACGGCCACCATCAGCCGCCCAGGTGCTGCCCTCTTTCAATCCCTCCTCTCCTCAACTCGCCTCTCCCTTCTCACTCCCCCAGGCCTCTGCACCAGGGTGGACCCAGCAAGGGCCCTGTCATCCACACTGGACCTGTGCATTGGCAGTGGATCCTTTACCACTTCAACAGTCTCCACTGGCCAGTACATGGGAAGCGACCATCTCCCAGTGATCATCTCCTCAAGTGGCCTCACAAACCCTCCCCCCAGGTCAATCCGTCCACATTGGAGAATAAATAAAGAAGAATGGCCCAAATTCCAATCCTCGCTTGCACATCCCCCCCCAAATCTCGCCTCAGTTGAAGCAAAAGCTAGTTGGCTTTCTGACTCCCTCATGGCGGCTGGGAAACAGACTTTTCCCCTGACCACCTGCCGCTATAACGGCCGCCCACGCACACCATGGTGGACGGAAGAATGCGCTTCAGCAATTCGCCTCAGACGACTGGCTTTTGCAAAATGGAGACGCCAGCCCTCCCAAACAAATAAAATTGACTTCCGAAGACAGGATGCCATTTGCAAAAGGACCATTCTGCAGTCAAAAAGAAACTCCTGGCACAAGTTCTGCAGCTCGCTCTCCTTTTCAACCCCATCCACCAAAGCCTGGACCTTCTTCAGGAATATGACCTCACCTTCAAACCCCACTTCCTACCCTCTCTGCTCAGGGGGCCTCCCCCTAATGAACGAACAGGATAAAGCTGAAGCATTTGCCGCAGAATACAGCAAACTATACAGCTGCAAACCAAACACTCTCCTAACTAGACCCCAATTGAGGCTCCTGACAGAGAGTATTTCCAATACCACTGATGACCCACTGGCTTCCCCTTTCCATCTCAAGGAATTGCTTGGGGCACTCTCCTCCATGTCAAAAGGTAAGGCCCCAGGCTCTGACATGATCCCCTCTGACTTTCTAAACAATCTGCCAGAAAACCACCTAATATTCCTGCTGGACCTACTAAATGAGAGCTGGACACAAGGCCAATTTCCCTCCCCCTGGAAACTCTCACTCATCCTCCCCATCCCTAAAACAGGAAAAGATCCTTCCTTGCCGGCCTCATACAGACCTATTAGTCTGCTCTCCTCCTCCAGCAAACTACTCGAGAAGATGGTCCAAAAGCGTCTATCTTGGTGGCTGGAATCCCACCATCGATACCACCCAAACCAATATGGTTTTCGCCAAGGCCGCAGCACATTAGATGCCCTCTCCCATATAGACCACCTGCTGCAATCTGCCTTTAAGGAACACCTAGTGGCAGAGGTTGTCTCCTTTGACCTGTCAAATGCTTTTGACACTGTTAACCATGAGGCCTTACTGTTTAAGCTAGCCAACCTGGGAATTCATGGTGCCCCTCTCTCATGGATCAAAAACTTCCTCTCAAGCCGCTCCTATACAGTCATGATAGGGTCAACACAGGCCGCCCCCCGCAAGATCAACCAAGGAGTACCACAAGGTTCCCCATTGAGCCCCCTCCTATTTATAATATATATAGCCGATATACCTGACAGTGTGCACACAACATCCCTACTATATGCAGATGACATCTCTATCATCTGCACGGCTGAAACGCCCCAACTGGTCCACGACAGTCTCCAAGTTGCAGTAAATGACCTCACGGCATGGGCTAAAACTTGGAACCTGCACCTAAACACTGCAAAATCAAAATCCCTCTGGTTCACTCGCCGCCGTCTAGGACCACCCCCTCCCCCGCACATCTCAGGCACACCTATCGAACGGGTCTCTTCACACCAACTACTCGGACTATGGCTAGATAGCCCAACTCTAAGCTGGAACGCTCAAATCAATCATCTACGAGAAAGCTGCCTGAACCGTCTTGCCTTGATGCGTCGCATAGCTGGTGTGAAGTGGGGTGCTTCCCGGGAAACACTCCTTCAATTCTACACATCTTATATTCAATCCAAACTGGACTATGGGGCAATTCTCTACTCTGCAGCAAATAAGACCCTACTGTCTAAACTAAACTCAATCCACCACAGTGCCATAAGAACTGCCTTAGGAGCCTTCAGATCCTCACCAACCTCTGCACTCTATGCAGAAAGTGGCCTCCTCCCCCTTGAATATAGGAGAAAGATCCTCTTAGGAAAATGGCTCTACCGGACAACCCATCTACCAGAAGACCACCCCCTTGCTACATTTGTAGCACCCCACATATCACTCCAACCATGGCCAACCACTTCTCATCGTCCAGTTGCAGTTCGTGCAGCACAGACCCTCTCGCAACTAGCCTTTCCTCTCCCACGGCAGACTCCACTCCCAACAATACCTCCTATCCCCCCCTGGTTCTCTCTCTCTCCAGTGATATCACTCTCCCTCCCATGCAAATGGACTAAGTATGATCCACCCCACAAACTGAGAGCAATCTACAGCCTCCTTGAAAATGTCACCTACAAGGACTACCTGGCCTTATTCACAGATGGCTCCCACTACATGGATCCCCCCTCAACCACTGCAGCAGTCATCTGTTTAGAACACCCACTGGAACAAACATGGCACATAGACCCCTTACACAATATTGTGGTGGCTGAACTCTATGCCCTGTATCAAGCCCTCAAAATTGCCCAGTCATTTGTCTCCACCAGAAAAGTCATCATTTACACGGACTCAATGTCCTCACTCCAGCTTCTCCTCGCCTCCTCACCCCACACCCATCCACAACTCTGCTATGACATTCAGGAATTGCTCCTCGAGTTTACCAGCCACCCTTTATGGGACGTGAAGCTGCAATGGATTCCGGCCCACTCGGGTATCACTGGAAATGAAGAAGCGGACGGCGCAGCAAACCAAGCCCATTCCACCCCAATATCCAGAACACTTCCCATTTCCCCAGCCACACGATCCTCCCTTTGGAAGGCGCAGACCAGAGCCGCATGGGAAGATGAACTCCGGCAACAGTTCCAGGGATCATCCAGATCCATCTTATATGAGGAATTCGGTCCAATGCCCTGGTCTAGATCAACAAATCGTCGCCTTGACTCAGCCCTTGTCCGACTGAGAATCGGACATTCCGGGCTCTCTGCGCATCTTTTCCGCCTGGGTCTCTCTCCTTCCCCAGACTGCCCCTGGTGCCCCAACCATCCTGAAACCATACAGCACTTCCTACTAGAATGCCCGCATCACCACTCCCACCGGGTTCTACTCCATGAAAAACTTAGAGAAATTGGAGTAATGCAGCTAACAATCCCAGTCATCCTCAATGGAATTGGTCACCCTATCCCTATCCGCCAAGCCATTTCAAACAGATTCCAGTACTTTCTGACCAAAATAGGACAGTTGCACAGAATATAATCCACCCCCTCCAGCCTGTGCCAACAAGGCCCTTTTCTTTGCAGACTGCTGAGTTGGCCAGCAATTAAGAACTCTACTCCTTTCCTAAGCCCTAGCGCACAGAAACTTCCAGGCTTTGACCATCTCCAGGGCCCATAGTGCTCACCCTGGCACTCTCTGGCCCTCAATTTACCAAATTACCAAAAAAATACATTGGGTAAACATGTAGATTGGTGGCTCGGCTGGTGCATTTTTGTTTGTTTATATTTCGTTCAGGATCATCGTAGGGTGGTCCCCCCATTGTGGGTAAATATGTAGATTGGCGGCTCAGCTCCAAAAGTGGATTTTTGTGTGTTTATATTTCTTCACCCCTGCCTGAATATTCATGCGTGTTTGAGTCATTCGAAATATAGCTGTTTAGTTACTTTATTGCCGTGGGTATACTTCTGAAATAACGAGGAGGAAAGCGTAGAATCTTTATTTAATTCCCATTTTGGTAAACAGGAATCGCATGCAAAAAATGATGGTTGCAAAATGGGTGTCAAACTGGTCATTTTTTCGGTAATACTTCAGATTCGAGGCCCACGGTAGATGGCGCTGTTAGCCGGCTACAATTTTGGGCTACAGCATATCTCTTATAACGTCAGACGGTAGTGTCAGATGTGACCAATCACTGCATTATATTTTTTTGTTATTTTGGGGATTTGTAACTTTTAGTCTATTATTTACTAAATATCTGCGCTCTGCTCGTTTATAGTTTTTTTTCTAAGTTAGGTAAGGTTTCTTGATGTCTTTTATTGTTTTTTGTTTTGTTTTCGTATTTTTTGTTTACTGCGAACGATAACAGCTTCTTACTGGCAACATCGTAGCTTATAAATAGGACCCGTTTTGCAAATTTTTTTCTGTCGTTATTGTGTTTTCATACTCTCCATGTGCTTCTTTGTTATTCAAATTCGGCTTTAGTTTGTATGATCGCGAAAAACTTTTAGATTATCTAGAGGCGCATAAACTAATCAAGAAACCTATAAAAGTAAGAATTGGTTGTTATTAGGTTAGGTTTTTCTGCCAGTAAAAAAGCTGCTGGGGAGAAAACCCCCCAGGAAATTCAGGGGACTGCTCGTGGGGGAGATATCACTGCAGGGAGACCACCCTGCGATGATCCTGAGTTTCAATCAATTATGGGGGGGGGGTCTTGGGGGCACAGCCCCCCAGTATATACTCATATACAAAAAATATTACGCTGATATTGTTCACATCTGACGCTACCGTCTGACGTCATAAGAGATATGCTGTAGCCCAAAATTGTAGCCGGCTATCAGCGCCATCTACCGTGCGCCCCGAATCTGAAGTGTTACCATTTTTTCTTCCGTATAAGTCACGTTTAGTTTTAGAACATTTAAATTCAAAATAAGGGGTGATATCTAATGTCTGGCCACAAACCTTGCAATCGATTTTAATTTTAAATAAATTATGAAAGTCCAAAAAGTTTAAAAAATTATCTCAATCCAAAAATAGAGTTAATAATTCGGCAATAGACGATGGGCACTCTTCACAAACAGATTCCATTTTCAAACTGTGTAAAATGCATCTGTACTACACCCAAATGACTAAAAAAAAGTAGGGTAATACTTCAGATTCAGACGCACGGTAGCCCAAAATTGTAGTCGACTAACAGCGCCATCTACCTTGTGCCTCGAATCTGAAGTATTACCATTAGATCATATATTTGGTTGGTTAATATAACAAAGTTAAATTGGGGTTATTTTGTATAAAAATTGTGGTTATTTTGTTTTGGTGAGAAAGTGACTTTTGTTTACTTCGGTGGCCATCTTGATTAGCAGGTTTTAAACTTGCTTGCACAAATTCGGGTCAAATTCTTGTTGTTTGTAAGTTTTTGTTTCTATTATTGTTCTTGTTTAAGTATGGCTGACTGTTTGGATGTAGAGAGTATGCCTTTTGAAAGTAGTGTGTATGTAGTGTGCGATGTCTGTGGTGTAGAGAGGAGAGTGAATGTGTCTGAGTGCCGTGTATGTGCTTTGACTGAGAAGTTGAGTCGATTACGTGCAGAATGCTTGAGACTGAATGATTTAGTGTCTGAAGTGAGAAGAGATGCAAGTGTACGTTTGAAGAGTCAGATTGGGACCAGGAGGGAGGAAGTTAGGCCTAGAACAGGGACTGGAGAGAAAGCAGTAAGTGAAGTAAGTGATGATGAGTGGTGGGTGAAAGTGAACAGAATAGATAAGTTAGGACAGGTTAGGTGTGTGAATGAGAGGGACATGGAACCTGTTAGGCTAACTAACAGATTTGATGCCCTGAGAGAGGAAGAATTTGAAAGAGATTTGTCTGGTGTGGCTGTGCCTGAAAGTAGAATAGGAGGTCGAGTGAGTGAGAGCAGGAGGGAGGGTAATACTAGGCCTAGAGAGAATAGGAGAATGACTGAGGTGATTGTGATGGGTGACTCTCAGATTAGGTATTTAGATAGGAAGTTGAGTGAAAGTAAATGGAAGGGAGTGAGAGTTTGTCTGCCGGGTGCTGGTGTAAATGATGTGTGTGAGAGGTATGATAGGTTGGTATCTGGGTGTGAGAGGGAAGCAGTTGTGATTACACATGTCGGAGTAAACGATGTAAAGAAGGTGGGTACTTGTGAGTTACGACAGCGGTATAAAAGGCTGATTGAAAGGATATGTGAAAGTAGAGTGAAAGGCGTTGTTTCAGGTGTGCTTCCGAGAATGGATGTGGGGATGGAATGGTTGTCTCATGCAATGGGGTTGAATGAATATGTGAAAGGTTTGTGCGAGGAGTCAGGATTGGTGTTTGTAGATGTTTGGAGTGGGTTTTATGGGAATAAGGGTTTGTATGCGATGGATGGACTCCATCTGAGCCGAGATGGGGTTGAGGTTTTGTGGTGGGAATTGTATCGATGAGTTAATGATTAGGGAAATAAGTAAAGGATGCAAAGAAGATACAGTTATTCTTGGTGACTTTAATTTAACTTCTGTAGACTGGGAAAATATGATAGGAAGAGATAGAGCAAGTTGTAAGTTTATGGAGTGTTTTGAGGATAACTTTTTGATCCAATTTGTTAATAAGCCAACAAGGGGTGCCAATATATTAGATCTAATTCTTTCAAATGATGATCACTTAGTTCAAGGATTGAGTGTAGGGGAATCATTGGGAAACAGTGATCATCAGATGGTTCGGTTTAATTTGCTAATAGTTAAGGGTAGAACAACGACAAACTTCACGAAAATTCCAAATTTTTATAGGGGAGATTACGATAAATTACGCAGCATGCTAAATCAGATTAGGTGGGATATAGAATTCCATGGAAAGAATACTTATGAGATGTGGGATATTTTTAAGACTATATTAAACATGGTTCAGGAACAGTGTATTCCGATGAAGTCTATTAGGAAGAAATGTAGGAAACCATTTTGGTGGAACCAAGAAATAGCTAATAAAGTTTCAGAGAAAAAAAGGGCATACCAGAGATTACAAAGTGAGAGTAGTTTAGATAATTTAAACCATTATAGGTCAACCAGAAATGAACTAAATAAGATTATTAAGAAGACCAAAAGGACAGCAGAAATTAATTTAGCTAAAAATAATAATAAAGATCCTAAAAAATTCTTTAGCTATTATAGAATCAATAATCAATCTAACAGTGATAAAATAGGGCCTATTAAATATGAAGGGGTTTTGAAAGAATCTGATGAGGAAATAGTAGAGGTCCTTAATGATCATTTTGCTTCAGTATTCACAGAAGAGAAACCAGTTAGATTAATTGATGATAATTCTAGGTCAAGGGAAGTAGTGATAAATTCTATTAATATAGACAGAGAAGAAATTAAAGGGCTTATAATTCAGTTAAATACTAGTAAGGCATCTGGCCCTGACAACATTCATTCTAGGATACTCAAAGAAGGTGTAGAAAGTATTGCAGTAGCTCTCGAGAAGATATTTATTAGATCACTAGAGTCTGGAGAAATACCAAATGATTGGAAATTGGCAAATGTAGTGCCAATTTTTAAAAAGGGAAGCAAAGAGGACCCAAATAACTTTAGACCAGTAAGCTTAACTTCTATAGTCTGTAAAATTCTTGAGAAGATGGTTAAGAAGGGAATTTCTGATCATCTAGAGAGTAGCAGGTTAATTAATGATGCTCAGCATGGTTTTAGAAAAGATAGATCGTGTTTAACTAATTTACTGGATTTTATGGATTATGTAACTAAAGAATTAGATAGGGGTGAGAAAGTTGATGTGATCTACTTAGATTTCAGCAAAGCTTTTGATAAGGTTCCACATAGAAGACTAGTTCATAAATTAAAGCTGCATGGGATATGTGGGAAGGTTTTAAATTGGATAACTGAATGGCTGAAAAATAGGAAACAGAGAGTTGTACTGAATGGAGTGAGGTCAGAGTGGAGGAATGTTATTAGTGGCGTACCTCAGGGATCAGTTTTAGGCCCTTTATTATTTATAATTATGTAAATGATCTTGGGCAAGGTGTAAATAGCAAAGTGTCAATTTTTGCTGATGACACTAAATTGGCAGCTGTAGTCAAAGAGGTTGAGGGTAGCTTTAAAGTGCAGGGTGACTTAGATAAGCTGTTAGCTTGGGCTCAGAAGTGGCAGATGACTTTTAACCTTAATAAATGCAAAGTTATTAACATGGGGAGAGATAATAGGGAATTTAGCTATGAGATGGATGGATATTGGCTTAATTCAGTTGAAGATGAGAAAGACTTAGGAGTGGTAGTAGATAGGTCACTGAAATTTTCAAAGCAGTGTATTGAGGCAAAAAATAGAGCAAATAGGGTGCTAGGTTACATTAAAAGAAATGTTAGCTACAAGAGTAAGGAGGTCATCCTTAAACTATACAACTCTTATGTCAGGCCACATTTAGAGTACTGTATACAGGCATGGTCACCACATTTTAGACATGATATAAACTTATTAGAGTCAGTACAAAGGAGGGCAACAAAAATAATACCATCCCTGAAGCACCTTGAATATGAAGATAGACTGAGGGTATTAAATATGTTTTCATTTGAAAGAAGGTGTGTGAGGGGAGATATGATTGAGCTTTTTAAAATCTTTTCTGGGATGGATAAATTAGATTTCAGCAAGTTATTTGAGTTAGAAGGTAGTAATAGAACTAGAGGACACCACTTAAAGATTAAAAAACAGAGGTGCAGACTGGATGTTAGAAAATATTTTTTCACTAACAGAGTGGTAGATTATTGGAATAGTTTGCCACCTGAGACTGTAGACAGCCCAAACTTGAATGTTTTCAAGCGCAGATTGGATGATTATATGGGGATGGAGGGTTAATTTCTTACTTTTTGGTATGTGGATATGTTTCTTGACTCATTCCTGTGGATGCAGTTTCTTTTTATTGTATATTTTGGGGGATTTTGTTTTTGTTTTTGACAGACTCCTATGGAGGCTTTAAATTATATATTGTAGATGCATGGTTGGACATTCCTATGGATTGTTAAATTGTATATTGTAGCTGCATGATCTGACAAAATCCTATGGATGCATTATATGGGTGGGATTTGATGGATACGGATGACCTTTGATAGGCCCTTGTGGCTTTTGTCATCCGTTAAATTATGTTATGTTATGTTATGTTAATTAGATAGTGTTATTAGGTCTTTAGAGGCGGGAAACTATGTTTTGATAGTGGTCAGGGAAATTTAATGGCTCAAAGTGAGGCAGGGAAGGGAAGCAAACACAGATTTGTAGAAAGTAGGCAGGCTAATGGAAGTGCTTTAGGGTTAAATTACTTGAGTAGTGATAGTGGTCAGGGAAATACAAGAGTACAGGGTCAGGGAAGGAGAGAAAGGAGATGCAGAGGAGATAGGCCCTCAGGTGCTTCAGGGATAGGTGGGCTGAGTTGTCTTTACACAAATGCTCGTAGTCTTAGAAATAAGAGGGATGAATTATTTAATGATAATGTCAGTGAATTTGAACTAGAAGGTTATACTATGTACATTAGTCAAAGGAGAGATAGGACTGGTGGTGGGTTGATTATTTATATTAGAAATAGCATTTCTTCAAATCTAAATAACTCTATAAAGCAAGGAGAAGGTGAATCATTATGGATAGATATTAAGGTTGGTAAAAATAGGAAAATACACTTGGGAGCTTTTTATAGACCACCGGGACAGACGGATTGCATCGATGAGTTAATGATTAGGGAAATAATTAAAGGATGCAAAGAAGATACAGTTATTCTTGGTGACTTTAATTTAACTTCTGTAGACTGGGAAAATATGATAGGAAGAGATAGAGCAAGTTGTAAGTTTATGAAGTGTTTTGAGGATAACTTTTTGACCCAATTTGTTAATAAGCCAACAAGGGGTGCCAATATATTAGATCTAATTCTTTCAAATGATGATCACTTATTCAAGGATTGAGTGTAGGGGAATCATTGGGAAACAGTGATCATCAGATGGTTCGGTTTAATTTGCAAATAGTTAAGGGTAGAACAACGACAAACTCCACAAAAATTCCAAATTTTTATAGGGGAGATTACGATAAATTACGCGGCATGCTAAATCAGATTAGGTGGGATATAGAATTCCATGGAAAGAATACTTATGAGATGTGGGATATTTTTAAGACTATATTAAACATGGTTCAGGAACAGTGTATCCCGATGAAGTCTATTAGGAAGAAATGTAGGAAACTATTATGGTGGAATCAAGAAATAGCTAATAAAGTTTCAGAGAAAAAAAGGGCATACCAGAGATTACAAAGTGAGAGTAGTTTAGATAATTTAAACCATTATAGGTCAATCAGAAATGAACTAAATAAGATTATTAAGAAGACCAAAAGGACAGCAGAAATTAATTTAGCTAAACATAATAATAAAGATCCTAAAAAATTCTTTAGCTATTATAGAATCAATAATAAATCTAACAGTGATAAAATAGGGCCTATTAAATATGAAGGGGTTTTGAAAGAATCTGATGAGGAAATAGTAGAGGTCCTTAATGATCATTTTGCTTCAGTATTCACAGAAGAGAAACCAGTTAGATTAATTGATGATAATTCTAGGTCAAGGGAAGTAGTGATAAATTCTATTAATATAGACAGAGAAGAAATTAAAGGGCTTATAATGCAGTTAAATACTAGTAAGGCATCTGGCCCTGACAACATTAATTCTAGGATACTCAAAGAAGGTGTAGAAAGTATTGCAGTAGCTCTTGAGAAGATATTTATTAGATCACTAGAGTCTGGAGAAATACCGAATGATTGGAAATTGGCAAATGTAGTGCCAATTTTTAAAAAGGAAAGCAAAGAGGATCCAAATAACTTTAGACCGGTAAGCTTAACTTCTATAGTCTGTAAAATTCTTGAGAAGATGGTTAAGAAGGGAATTTCTGATCATCTAGAGAGTAGCAGGTTAATTAATGATGCTCAGCATGGTTTTAGAAAAGGTAGATCGTGTTTAACTAATTTACTGGATTTTATGGATTATGTAACTAAAGAATTAGATAGGGGTGAGAAAGTTGATGTGATCTACTTAGATTTCAGCAAAGCTTTTGATAAGGTTCCACATAGAAGACTAGTTCATAAATTAAAGCTGCATGGGATATGTGGGAAGGTTTTAAATTGGATAACTGAATGGCTGAAAAATAGGAAACAGAGAGTTGTACTGAATGGAGTGAGGTCACAGTGGAGGAATGTTATTAGTGGCGTACCTCAGGGATCAGTTTTAGGCCCTTTATTATTTATAATCTATGTAAATGATCTTGGGCAAGGTGTAAATAGCAAAGTTTCAATTTTTGCTGATGACACTAAATTGGCAGCTGTAGTCAAAGAGGTTGAGGGTAGCTTTAAAGTGCAGGGTGACTTGAATAAGTTGTTAGCTTGGGCTCAGAAGTGGCAGATGACTTTTAACCTTAATAAATGCAAAGTTATTAACATGGGTAGAGATAATAGGGAATTTAGCTATGAGATGGATGGGTATTGGCTTAATTCAGTTGAAGATGAGAAGGACTTAGGAGTAGTAGTAGATAGGTCACTGAAATTTTCAAAGCAGTGTATTGAGGCAAAAAATAGAGCAAATAGGGTGCTAGGTTACATTAAAAGAAATGTTAGCTACAAGAGTAAGGAGGTCATCCTTAAACTATACAACTCTTATGTCAGGCCACATTTAGAGTACTGTATACAGGCATGGTCACCACATTTTAGACGATATAAACTTATTAGAGTCAGTACAAAGGAGGGCAACAAAAATAATACCATCCCTGAAGCACCTTGAATATGAAGATAGACTGAGGGTATTAAATATGTTTTCATTTGAAAGAAGGTGTGTGAGGGGAGATATGATTGAGCTTTTTAAAATCTTTTCTGGGATGGATAAATTGGATTTCAGCAAGTTATTTGAGTTAGAAGGTAGTAATAGAACTAGAGGTCAGCACTTAATGATTAAAAAACAGAGGTGCAGACTGGATGTTAGAAAATTTTTTTCACTAACAGAGTGGTGGATTATTGGAATAGTTTGCCACCTGAGACTGTAGACAGCCCAAACTTGAATGTTTTCAAGCGCAGATTGGATGATTATATGGGGATGGAGGGTTAATTTCTTACTTTTTGGTATGTGGAAATGTTTCTTGACTCATTCCTGTGGATGCAGTTTCTTTTTATTGTATATTTTGGGGGACTTTGATTTGTTTTTTGAGAGACTCCTATGGAGGCTTTAAATTATATATTGTAGATGCATGGTTGAACATTCCTATATATTGTTAAATTGTATATTGTAGATGCATGATCTGACAAAATCCTATGGATGCATTATGTGGGTGGGATTTGACGGATGCGGATGACCTTTGATAGGCCCTTGTGGCTTTTGTCATCTGTGAAATTATGTTATGTTATGTTATGTTAGATGGCGCTGTTAGTTGGCTACAATTTTGGGCTACAGCATATCTCTTATGATGTCAGATGGTAGCGTCAGATGTGAACAATATCAGCGTAATATTTTTTTGTATATGAGTATATACTGGGGGGCTGTGCCCCCCAGACCCCCCCCATAATTGATTGAAACTCAGGATCATCGCAGGGTGGTCTCCCTGCAGTGATATCTTCCCCACAAGCAGTTCCCTTGAATTTACTGGGTTTGTTTTCTCCCCAACAGCTTTTTACTGGCAGAAAAACCTAACCTAATAACAACCAATTCTTACTTTTATAGGTTTCTTGATTCGTTTATGCACCTCTAGATAATTTAAAAGTTTTTCGCGATCATACAAACTAAAGCCGAATTTGAATAACAAAGAAGCACATGGAGAGCACGAAAACGCAATAATGAAAGAAAAACATTTGCAAAACGGGTCCTATTTATAAGCTACGATGTTGCCAGTAAGAAGCTGTTATCGTTCGCAGTAAACAAAAAATACGAAAACAAAACAAAAAACAATAAAAGACATCAAGAAACCTTACCTAACTTAGAAAAAAACTATAAATGAGCAGAGCGCAGATATTTAGTAAATAATAGCCTAAAAGTTACAAATCCCCAAAACAACAAAAAAATATAACGCAGTGATTGGTCACATCTGACGCTACTGTCTGACTTCATAAGAGATATGCTGTAGCCCAAAATTGTAGCCGACTAACAGCGCCATCTACCGTGCGCCTCGAATCTGAAGTATTACCAAAAGTAGTTCCTTTAAACGATCTAGTTAAGTAGATTTAAATGTATAAAAAAAGGTAATAAAAATAGTAAAATGGGGAAAAATATATTGATAAATGAAAATAATCCAAATGAGGATAATAAAAAGATATTGTGAAAAACAATAAAAATTCAAATCAGTCATTTCTGATGATTAAAGGCGCTGAAATAATTTGGTCAAATCATTTACCTCTGTGAACATTATAACATTATTCTATAAATAATTATGATTATATATTGGGGGGCTGTGCCCTCCAGACCCCCCACCTCAATTGATTGAAACTTAGGATCATCATAGGGTAGTTTTCCCATTGTGTTTACCTCCAAATAAGCCGTCCCCTTAAATGTACTCCAAAAACGTGAAGCATTTTTGAATACGGATGAAATAGTACGTCCCATCATTCAAGCCGCCAATCTACATATTTACCCCATTGTGTTTACCCCCCACACAACCCTTTCCCTTAAATTTACTCCAAAAATGTGAAACGTTTTGGAACACGGATGAAATAGTTTACACCCTATTGTTCGAGCCGCCAATCTACATATTTACCGAACAATGGGATAAATTGTAGGAGTTAATGTGAAAGAACAATGCAAATGGTAATTCTACAGATTAGTTGAAGTAGTCGGTGATCTTGATCCACAGGTGAGAGACTACCAAGTGGCAATCCCCCTGGCCTTTGTATCAGCACTACATAACAACATAATTTCATGGATGACAAGGACCTATCAAAGGGCATCATCCACATCTGTCAAAATCCACCCACAGAATGCATCCATAGGATTGTGTCAGATTATGCATCTACAATATACAATTTGATCCATATACAGGAATTTGTCAAAAACAAAAAGCATCATCATCAAGACTTGTCAAAATCTAAATCAATCGTAATATACAATAATAAAAAAACATCCACAGGAATGAGTCCAGAATACCCCCCAAAGTTAACCCTCCCTCCCCAAGTTTGGATTGCCTACCGTCTCATATGGCAAACTATTCCAGTAATCTACCACTCTATTGGTGGAAAAATATTTTCTAACATCCAACCTGCACCTCTGTTTTTTAATTTTTAAGCGGTGACCCCTAGTCCTATTACTACCTTCCAACTCAAATAACTTGCTAAAATCCAACTATTAGATATGAAGGGGTTTTGAAAGAATCTGATGGGGAAATAGTAAAGGTTCTTAATGATCATTTTTCTTCAGTATTTACACAAGAGAATCGAGATAGATTAATTGATGATAATTCTAGTGCAAGAGAAGTACTGTTGAATACCGTTAATGTGAACAGGGAAATAAATAAAGGGCTTACTAATAAGTCATCTAGCCCAGCCAACATTCATTCTAGGTTACTCAAAGCAGGTGTAGATAGTATTGCAGTAGCTCTTGAGAAGATATATACTAGATCACTAGAGTTTGGAAAAATACCTAATGATTGGAAATAAGTGAATGCAGTGCCAATTTTTTAAGAAAAAAGTAAAGAGGACCTGAATAACTTTAGGCTGGCAAGCTTAACTTCTATCGTTTGTAAAATCCTTCAGAAGATAGTTAAGAAGGGGATTTCTAGCCATCTAGAGTATGGTGGGTTAATAAATGATGCTCAGCATGGGTTTAGAAGAGATAGATCGCATTTAACAAATTTACTTGATTTTATGGATTATGTTACTAAACAATTAGATAAGGGAGAGAATGTTGATGTAATTTATTTAGATTTTAGCAAAGCTTTTGATAAGGTTTCACATAGGAGACTAATTCATAAATTAAAAATCCATGGGATATGTGGTAAGAGTTTTGAATTGGATAACTGAATGGCTGAAAGACAAGAAACAGAGAGTTTTGCTGAATGGAGGGAGGTTACAGTAGAGGGATGTTATCAGTGGCATACCTCAAGGATCCGTTCTAGGCCCTTTATTATTCATAATTTCTATAAATGATCTTGGGGAGGCTGTAAATAGCATGGTGTCAATTTTTGCTGATAACACTAAATTGGCAGCTGTAGTCAAAGAAGTTAAGGGTAGCTTTAAAGTGCAGAGTGACTTAAATAAGTTATTAGCTTGGGCTCAAAAGTGGCAGATGACTTTTAACCTTAAAAAATGCCAAGTTCTTAACATGGGAAGTGATAATAGGGAATTTAGCTATGAAATGGATGGGCATTGGCCAAATTCATTCAGTTGACGATGAGAAGGACTTAGGCGTAGTAGTAGATAGGTCACTGAAGTTTTCAAAGCAATGTATTGAGGCAAAAACAGCAAATAGGGTGCTAGGATACATTAACAGAAATGTTAGCTACAAGAGTAAAGAGGTTATCCTTAAACTCTATAATTCGTATGTTAGGCCACATTTAGAGTACTGTATACAAGCATGGTCACCACATTTTAGAGATGACATCAACATGCTGGAGTCAGTACAAAGGAGGGCAACAAAAATAATACCTTCCCTGAAGACCTTGAATATGAAGATAGACTGAGGGTACTAAATATGTTCTCATTTGAAAGGAGATATGATTGAGCTTTATAAAATCTGTTCTGGGATGGATAAGTTGGATTTTAGCAAGTTATTTGAGTTGGAAGGTAGTAATAGGACTAGGGGTCACCACTTAAAAATTAAAAAACAGAGGTGCAGGTTGGATGTTGAATGACATGGAAAGCATACAACATGAAATGGCACCATTTATTATAAATAAGATAGAAACAAAAAAATCCTAAACAATATCAAAAAGAAGGTCATCCGCATCTGTCACACCCCCACCCTTACATAATATAACAGATGACAAAAGCCACAAGGTCCCATCAAAGGTCATCCGAGTCAAACAGCCTCTTTTTTAAGGCACCCAACTCCCAAGAAAACTACATCCAGACGATTGCGTCCACAAACAAGGGTATCACCAATCAAGACTTGTCAAGAACTAAATCATGCAGCTATAGATATATACAAACAATATTACTATATACAAAACATCAGCACTGAACAGAGTGACAGAAAGCATGGAACCGCCAAAAAACTGGAAGAACTCGAATACAGTACTTTACAAAGAGTGACAAAACCAAAAGTAAATGAATTCCGACCAATAGCCTTAACCAACACATGATATAAATTATACATGTGCATTGTTAAGTCCAGAATAACAAACCACCTAAAGGCTAATGACAAAATAAACTTATTCCAAAGTAGATTTATAAGTGGAAAAGGCTAGAAGATAATTTGTTTATGTTAAAATACTGCATAGATAGCAGCCTCCAAGAAAACAAAATATTAATAATAACAGCCATCGATTACTCCAAAGCCTTTGATTCCTTTGATAGAAAACAAATAATTGAAACATTAATAAAAATGTTTGAGACTCTTGCACTTGTACGTGGATATAGGATCCTCCCATTGTAGGAACCAGAAGTAGCCACCCATCATGTTTTGGTTGAAGCAGCCTTGATACCTGCTTTCCATCATTGCGATATCTCGGTGGAACCTTTCCCCATCACTAATATCACCCATGTTAGATGGTAAGAAATCTAGTAGATGCAAATGCAAGAAATGCATCGTAAGAGACATCCGGCACCCCATTCATTGAGAAGCCTTTAGCATGCTCTTCATAGTTTTCAGCCCTATGATTACCAATATTTCAAACTGATTTGGTTAATATAGTTTTGACAAGTATTAATTAATACATTATCTGCTGACAAGGTGATTTTTGCCATTATTACTACTGGTAACTCCTCCCCCCCACCCCGCTAACCATGTTTTTTTGCTCATTCTTGTACAAAAAGACAAAAACTTTATCTTGAGACAAGATAATTCTGCAAATTTTGAGCCAAAATTCTTGTCTTTAGCACCAATAGTTGTAGAATTATGGCAATTTTGAGTCTGCTATATGTTTTGAACGGTTGCCAGCCCTAAATGGTTACCACCTAAAACCAATTCTCCCCTATCCCCTGTTTTACCATATTTGCCAGGGATTGAGAACTACTTTTTTTCTCTTTTTCCAATAAAAAGTTCTTTCATCACTTGGCACTCCACAACCATGCTACATCTGACATCTCCTTGTGGAGATGTCAGAAAGAATGCAGGCATGTTAAGACAACATCTAAAGCTTGCCCCTGGGTTTGGATTCCGTGAGAGTTTGAGCTGGAACCACGCAGCATTCGGTCCACCATTAGATTTAATATTTATATAGCAATTGATTTCTATAACATGTTTACCAGCCCTTAACAAAATTTAAAAGATTTATAAAACTTGTAGATAAATTTTAAATAAAAGAGTTTTTTGGTGTCTGGTGATAGTTTAAATTTGTCTTTTGTTTACATTTTTATTTATATTTCAATAATTCATTACCAAGGAATGATGGAGCAATTTTTCTCAGTCCAGACTCCCAAACCAACTCCATAAAATATTTAAGGCAAATATTAGACAAGGCTGGGAGAAAATGACCTTGTACTGCAAATTTGCAAACGAATTAAGGCAAAATCTAAGAGTATGAAGGATAAAAAGGTTAAGTAATTGAATGAAGAGTTTGTTTAGGTTTGAAGAATGAGGATTGAGCTGGTTGCCTGTTTTGTATGCTTTTGATGACTAGCTGCCAAAATTAGCCACTGCCTGATAGAGGCCACAATTCTCTTAAAAAGAAAGTGGTGAAAAAAGGAGGGGTGTATAGAAAGAAAAAAGTAGTTTGAGAGTACTGATGGCACTGTGGCAAGGAGAGTATGGCTCCATAGGTACCCAGTGTATTAGTATTCTCTCCTCTTGCAGGGTATTCATCTCTAAAAGAGGGTATTAAGGGCCCCTGCATCATTGGCAAGCCCAAAAACCCTTAGTGCCTCTGTGCTTTTGCCAGCAATCATCATTCTGATCTTTATATGCACTTCATTATCTGTCCATGATGCATAGGATGGGGTATGCAACTAGAATGAGAGTAATTATTGCATACAATAAGAGATTTGTTTTGGTGACAGTCCAATGACCCCGCCACGCAATCTTTGGTAGTGATGGATGGTCTCAAATTATTGAATGCATCGTATTGCAAAATTTCTAACCAATTTTCAGATTGTGATTTTAGCCTTTTGAAGGGGCATTAATTTTGCTAATTTCCTTCTACAGGTCAGGCTTATTGGTGTAAATTTCCGGTTAGCACATTTAAATGCATTTATAGCCTGAATTTTTTTATATAAAACTATATTATATTTGTACTAAGTAGCCATACAAGGCTTTTTGAAGTTGCTTTCCAATGGAGAAGTTACGAGGAGTCTTATCGGATGTTTCGGTGCCTAATTGCAATGATAAGATTTATAAGGATGAATGTATTCTGTCCTTCGATAATCCTGTAAGTATGGATTTTTAAAAAAATATTTGAGTGGGATGAACGGAGAAATTCATTTTAAGTACTCACTAACTTAGTCCTGTAACACAAGTTATTCACTGTATTTGAGAACTTAAGGGTTTGATTGAAATGGCAATTCTTTATCTTTTTTTTTGCAGTGTGATAAAGATTAACTACTGACCCATATAGGTAAACTACGTGTTGAGTTATTATCAACAATAAAACCCCAAAGGATATAGTTACTTATAATAAATATTATATACATCTAAAGGATGTTATCAATTCAAAAATGGAATTAAAGTAGTCTTTACAAATATAAAGTAGACTAAACAGTCACTGTCATCTATCTAAACTATCCAGGCTTGGATTTAGACTTGTGTCACTGCTAACAACCTCACAGGGCAACCTAATTTCTAACCCTTACCACTCACTGACTAAACTGTTTTCTTGATATCTAACTTAGACTGCATTGTGAGTTTCCTATCAGCCCTTTTATGGACTCTAATCCCTTGAGTTAGTAACCTCTAAACCCATTTCTTCAGAAATTTCCTGTAATCAGATACCATTGAATTATAGCTAAAACATATTACCTATGAAAGATCTTTTTTATATTATTATACTATTTGTACTATCTTTACAGCATTTGTTTGTGTTTAGGATGTTGGTATAATGGCAAAGATCCAATGATCAAATACCAAACCACTTTAACTATCCATCTATCTATTTATATATACAGTGGGTGCAATAAATATCTGATACATGGTCAAAAGTTTATTTACCTTAGTTACACAACAGCAAAGTAATCAAAAATTGAACATCTTATGTATTTTGTATGTTGAATACAAATTAGTATCATAAGGCAAAAATAGTAAAACATTACTATGATTACGGCAAAAATATCAAAAGAACGTTTCAAAAAGTATCCGATACATCTATGAAAACCAGTTAGTATTTGGTGATATGACCTTTCCTCGCTAGTACAGCTTCCAACTGTTTGGGATATTTACTTATGAGGTTCTTACAAATATTTGTAGGTATCTTGGCCCATTCTTCTTGGTATATACTATTTAAATATTAGATTTCTTGGGTCCTTTTACTGAATCTTTAGTTTTAATTCTCGCCACAGTTTCTTGATAGGATTTAGGTCTGGCGACTGGGCCATCCCATAACCTTTATTTTCTTCTGCTGAAACCATGCTGCAGTGCCCTTGGCTGTACATTTTGGATCATTGTCCTGCTGGAATGTCTATCCTCTTGGCAACTTCAAGTCCTCTGCAGACTGTAAGAGATTATCATCCAGAATCCTGCAATACATCTGAGCATTCATTTTTCCTTCAATAATATGGAGTCTTCCAGGACCTGCAGAGGAGAAGCAGCCCCATACCATTATGCTGCCTCCTCCAAACTTCACTGTTGGGATTGTATTTTTAGGATCATGCACTGAGTTTTTCTACCTCCAAATGTGACTAATGCCCAAATAACTCAATCTTCATTATTTGGCTTTTCTAAATGTCCATTGGCAAAATTCAGATGATTTTTGACATAAATTGGTTTCAACAAAGGTGTCTTTCTTGGTCTGCGAGAATGGAATCCCTCGTTCCTAAGAACTGCTCTAATTGTATTTTTGCATACATTTGTCTGAGCTGCTTCCAAATCTTTCTGAAGTTCAAATCAAGTCACTCGAGGATTCTTCTTTACTTTACAGACTATATGTTTAGCCGCACGGTTTGAAATTTTAGATGGACGCCCTGAATGTGGTAAACTTGGAGTGGACTGATATGACGTGAACCGGTGAATCGTTTCACCAATGGTTGAGATTGGTATTTTTAGCATAGATGAAATTTTTCTATAGCCCAAACAACTGAACAATTAGTTGTCTACTCCTTTTTGGCAATTCTTTAGTCTTCGCCATATTAGAATTAGAGTGTTGAATGATGACCTCCTTCTCATGCAGCTCTCAGACACTGAATTTGGTTTGCTGTTTCACGTGGATGAAGTAGATAGTTTTTCTAGAAAGTTCTACAGCATTCCTGTCACATAAACCACTCTGGAATGTTCAAGAACTATTTGGGTGTGTTAGATACTTTTTGAGGCGATAATCTAACACTTTTGTCGATATAATATCAATGCTTTACTATTTGTGTATTCTAATACCGAATTTGTATTCAATGTACAAAATACATAAGATGTTCAATTTATGATTACTCTGCTGTTGTGTAACTATGGTAAATAAACTTTTGACCATGTATTATATATATATATATATATATATATATATATATATATATATATATATATATATATATATATATATATATATATATATATATATATTTTCAGCTTCCTCTCTCGCCTTTTACTCGCTGTGCATTTTGTTTAGTTTTCCGTTCACCGTCAGAGAGTGAGGTTGTGCAAGGG
Source organism: Ceratothoa steindachneri (assembly GCA_963969495.1). Classification (NCBI taxonomy): domain Eukaryota; kingdom Metazoa; phylum Arthropoda; class Malacostraca; order Isopoda; family Cymothoidae; genus Ceratothoa; species Ceratothoa steindachneri. The sequence goes on along the minus strand of OZ018333.1, from coordinate 115,631,325 downwards.
TGCTTGCGTTACTTCAAAAAAAGTAAGAACAAACTATCAAAAAACTATTCTGGTCTCGTTTGTGTTTCTAGGTCTAACAAAATGGCATGCAAAACACGATCTAAGGACGTTGTATGACTCCTGGAGAAGTCCCCAACATCATAATTCCCGGGGAATCATCTTCTGTTGAGAGGCAGCGAGGTTCACTAGGTGTTTTTGTTCTATTACAAGATCCAGAAGGAATGGGTTCTTGCTGCAGCAGCTTCTACCGCTGAGAAGGTCTTGGAAGTGTGGAGACTTGCGAACATTCTGACATCAGATGTGTCATGGTTGGAGAAGAAGATCCTCAAACTGTACGAGGAGTACGGCACCTTGGCGAAATCCAAGTAATGGAAGACAGACGAAAGAAATGAAGAGATGCATCTTCAAAGACAGTCTCAAAGACTGGTAGAGGGGATGAAGCATCCTTGAGCAACCAAGAATCCATGAAACCCTCAACAGCAATCAATCTCAACAGGTTGCTTTCTGCCTTCTGCTCAGTGCAGTCTATGCAGCTCTTCAGAAGTCTCCTAGGAGGTCAGCAACTGACCTTCCTTGAGCTGAGTCCTGAAACATGGAACACAGATTCGTGTTTCAAGTGCACAAAGAAGCGGGCTGGTGTCCTGAAGGTCATGAACGACCCTGCAGAATAAGGAATAACCCTAATTCAACACTTCTTTGGCAACCAGACAAAGGATGAATGGCAAACCCAGTTCCTCTTGAAGCTTGCCCACCTCCACACAAAAGCTGTCCTGAAAAAATGAAGGCAGAACTCAAGAAGGTGTTGGAGTAGGAAAAAGAGAAGAAGCTCTTTGTTTTCTGCCGGAGATCAGAAGCCCATGCATTGATTACATTATTGATAAAAATTCATTGTATTGTGATGTAATTGTTAATATTGATGGAAATTCAGGTTGAATCTTGAGAAGCTTTCAAAATGTTAATTTCGCCCAACCATTAAATATTGCCCAACTTCTATGAAAATTTGGTGGAATCACTTTCATTTGACCAAGAACCAGAGCAGCATGTGCTGGTCCACTTGATATCATTAATTTGATGTACTACTATTTGGGACACCCTAATATATATATATATATATATATATATATATATATATATCAAAGTAGCATGAGAGAATGATGAAAATGAATCCATTAAACCACATTGAAAGAGAAAACGGAATAATAATCCATTTTTTCTTTAAATGTGGTTTAATGGATATATATATATATATATATATATATATATATATATATATATATATATAATATTAAGAAATGAAGCCTATCGAAAGTTGGGGCTCATTTTGGGGGAGTCACCCTATATTACATAAGTTTCCTACTTTATTGTGATTACATATCAATACAAAATAGTAAAATCAAAGTCTGTATAGTAATGACAAAGATTTATTTATTGGAAAACAGGAAATACAATTTCCCACATGAAATTAATATCTAATATGACCCCCCTTTAGCTTCAATAACAGCTGTAAGGCATTTTTGATAAGAATTTGTGCATGTTTCTAGAGGCATTTTATTCCAATTCAACAATATTCTGAAGGCCTCTCTTGTAACAACAAGGAGTAACAACAAGGAAAGAAAGTACCCTAGGAGACTATGGTCCATTCAAAGAGGGTACCTTTGGACTAGCAATCGAGCAGGCACATGGCTGCTCAATTGTTTTGTGTCCCTAAATGGCCACTTTTCAAGACTTTGTCTAGTCTTGACTTGAACTGGTCAACAGATTCACTGTTGACAACTTCCACTGGAAGTGTGTTCCACTTACCGCAGATACTGTAAGTGAAAAAATTTCCACACAGATTGCGGTTGTAACGCTTCAGTTCAAGTTTGAAGCCGTGATTGCATGTTCTGTTCCTACTGAGTGTGAAAATATCCTGGTAGTCAACATTGTCAAACCCTCAAAGTATTTTTAAAACTTCGATGAGCTGACCACGCAGTCTATGGGTTTCCAGCGAGAACAGATCTAATTCCCTTAGTCTATCCTCCTAACTTTTATGTTGGATAGAGGGAATCAGCTTGGTTGCCCTGGCTTGTATGCGTTCCAACCTTGCGATATCCTTTCAAAATAAAGGACTCCAAAATTGTACGGCATACTCCAGGTGTGGCCAAACGAGGAAGTTGTACAGACAAAGTACTATCTCCTTGTTACGGTATTCAAACTGGCGATTTATGTAACCTAACATCCTTTGGGCTTTCTTCTCTGCCTCAATGCACTCTTTTGAGAACTTGAGGTCACTAGTAATAGTTACACCCAAGTTCTTCTCAGTGTCACTCGATTCAAGAGCAGTGCCCTTAAGGATGTACTGAGATTTGAGGTTTTGGTGGCCAATATGCATTACTTTGCATTTCCCCACGTTGAAAGGCATTTGCCACGTGTCCTACCACTCCCCAATCCTTTGAAAGTCCTCTTGGAGGAGGGCAGTGTTCCCCTCCTTTGCCACATTGATACCAAGCTTGGTGTCATCGGCAAATTTAGAGATTTTGCCAGCCATGTTACTGTCCATGTCGTTGACATAGATAATAAACAGTAGTGGTCCCAGGACGGAACCTTGAGGGACACCGCTAGATACGGGCGCCCATTCAGAGGCCCGACCATTCACCACTACGCGTTGCTGTCTGTCACTTAGTCAGCTCTCTATCCAACCTGCTACCTTGCCGCCTATGCCCTGTGCACGCACTTTCTGGAGAAGGCGGCGGTGTGGTACCTTGTCAAAGGCCTTTTGGAAGTCAAGGTACACAACATCCACCGCCTTGTCTCGATCATGCTCACTGAACACGAAGTGGAAGAATTCCACAAGGTTCGTCAGGCATGACCGTTGCCTTCGGAAGCTGTGCTGGGAACTCTTCAGCAGCAGGTTTGACTCTAAATAAGACGTTATCTTGTACACTATCATGCTTTCCATGAGTTTACCGACTATCAAAGTCAAACTGATGGGTCGGTAGTTTGACGGATGGCTGGGGTCTCCTTTCTTGAAGATCGGAGTCACCTCCGCCTCACGCCAGTCTCTAGGAATGCATCCGGTCCGGATTGACATGTTAAAGATAGTGCACAGATGTCGTGATACTTCATCGCACACTTCCTTCAACACCTTGGATAGAAACTTGTCCGGTCCAGGGGACTTATTCGTCTTTAGGTCAGCGATCTTTTTCTTTATTTCTCCTTCGGTGAAGTCCATTGCCTCCAGCTTTTTCCCCCGAGTAGGAATCCGTGGGCTGGGGGATGGGACCACACTCTTCAGTAAACACTGAAGAGAAGTAGTCATTGAGCAGGTTAGTGAGTTAATGCACCCTCCTCATCCACTAAGGGCCCAATCCTACGATGGATTGGCTTACGGCTATTTACATAGCCAAAGAACTCCTTGGGATTTTCCTTGCAGAGTCTCACCACTCGGAGTTCCTCAGTACGCTTATCCACCCTTATGCTGGACTTCACTCTTCTGGCTAGCCTCCGGTACTCGTCAAAGGCACCCGAGATCTTCGATCGCCGGTACGCATTTCTCTTCTTCCTAAGAAGTTGGCCGATTTCTCGATTAAACCACTTTGGTTGTACAGAAGACCGACAGAGGCATTTCAGAGGGATGCAACTTGATTGAAGACTCATGAACTTATTTTTTACATTGTTCCACGAATCCTCAACATCTTCGCATACTGCTAGCCTTACATCAGTCAGCCCAGCACAAAGGCTTGCAAAGTCTGCTCTTCTCAAGTCAAGTTTCCTTGATTGACTGGCAACAGACCTTACCTTGGGGATCTTGATGGTAAATCTAACTAGCTGGTGATCACTGCCACCGAGCTCTTTGCCTACAGAGAGATCCTCAATGATATCATCCTCGGAGGTGAAGACCAAGTCGAGGATATTGTCTCCTCTCGTCAGTTGTCTGACCCATTGAGTGAGGAACTCGTTGTTCGCGAACTCCAGGAGTAGCGCACTCTCACCACAGGCTTCTCTGGTTTCCCAGTCAACTTGGCTGTTGAAGTCGCCCATAACGATGCACACTCTGCCTTGAACAAGCTCACCCAGCAGCTGGTACAGTTCCCTGTCCTTCTCAACGGGTTGGGAAGGGGTTCTGTAAAGCAGCAGGGTCCTGTATCTGACAGGATCCATCTCTAGGTCAATGCCTAGGAACCTGTGGTTGGATATAATGTTGGAGTTTGTAGATTCGATTGTATCCTTGACATACAACATTACACCACCACCCTCTCTGTCTGGCCTATCTTTGTGGAAGAGTTGGTAGCCAGGAACCGTGAATTCACTTTCAAAATTTGAGCTTGGGGAGGTTTTTACCGACAATTCGGTTATGGCTACCATTTCAGGTTCTTCCGTCATTACAAGGCCACGAAGTTCAAGAAACTTGTTCCTGATCGACCTTGCATTAAACAGAAGAACTTTGAGGGAGTCCCCGACAGTAGGACTCCCTATGCTCTCCCATTTCTTCAACATGCTTCTTCAACTCCTTCCCTAGATTTTCGATGGGGTTCAAATCTGGGCTTTGAGAAGGCCACTTGCATGCAGTAATAAGATTATAAGATGTCTCTGCCGACAAAGACTGTGTGGTCCACTTCTGGGCCAGCTCTCCTTCACAGCACACCGATGCATTTAAAGTGTGCATCTAAGCAGTTCTTAAAGATGTTTATTCTTGTTGATTTAACAACAATCTCCGGCAACTCGTTCCACGAAGAAACCACCTTGTTTGAGAAAAAATTCTTTGCTATATTTGTTTGAAATCTTCGTTTCTTAAGTTTGTATCTGTGGCTTCGGGTTTCTTGAGGAAGCGTCCAACTTGAAAAGGGTTTAAATTTTTACCTTATCAAAATTGTTTAGGATCTTAAAGACTTGTATGAGTTGTCCTCTTAACTTCTAGTCTCTAAGTGATTGCGGGTTGAGTGCTTTAAGTCTGTCTTCGTAGGACTTTTGACGTAGTCTAGGTATCATTTTTGTAGCACGATGTTGCACTCTCTCCAACATTTCTTTATCTTTCTGCAAGTATGGATTCCAAAACAACTGCCTACTCCAAATGAGGTTGAACCAAAGATTTGTACAGGGGAATTTTTACCTTATCAAAATTGTTTAGGTGTTGTGTGAGGTATTTTTGAGTATATTTGCTGATATGTTTGGGATAGTTGTCGGGTTGAATGATAAAATACCTTCCTAATCCAAGTTTCATTGCTGATTGCTTCACATTTTTCACCAAGTATATGCTGATAGTTTCCAGAATTCATGGTCCTATCTAGCACTTTTAATGCAGAACTGCCAGCAGCAGTGAAGCATCTCCACAACATAATCAAACCTCCATATTTGTCAGTAGGGACAGTGTCAACTGCCAATCCCCCACCACTGACAAACCAAATAAAATGCCACCCTGGATATTGCTCCTCCGCCTTTCCACCATTCCAATATAAAGAGGTGATGCAGGCCCATCTCTGCCTGCACTACCTGCCCCGCTAGATTTTGCCATATCCTGCCTGCTTGTCAGCTGCACCCTGCAGCATTCCACCTCAATCTCCACTTTTATCACCTTCCCTCTTCTCCACACACCACCCCATTTCCCGTATCCTATGTTGTCACCTAGCTGGGTGTAATAGCATGAATCATTGCATTCTACTCCAAAAGTAAAGAAGATGCATTTCTACTTCCACTAACTCCCTTTATATGAATGCATACTTTCCCTATGGCGGTGATTCCCACCTCACTCGTTGATAATTTCCTCCCTTTTACATACCATTTGTCTTCTGTTACAGGAATCTGAGACGGGGCTTTACGTTTGCCTCCATACCTTCCTGGGATTTGGTCGAAGCATTGTGGAAGAGTATTCGCGTAAAACTAACCACAAACTTTTCCTTCACATTCATCGTATAAAGAAGGAAGTGAGTACATAAGGCATCAGATGTCCAATAATACTGCATTTTGTTCCTGGTGAGTGAGGACACAAAACATGTCGGCTCTCTCGCATGGGGCAGCCACCATTGAGTGAGGAAGGCGGCTCTGGCCACCCTGAGGGAGTATTTTTAGTCATATTCTGATGTGGGCCGGTGACCCTCTCTTGGGCTGGAGGGGGTCCAACAGTAATAATGCACCTTCCCCTCTGATGAGACCCCAGCCCCTTCTTCTCGCTGGCTCACACCCATCCTTCTTGGCTCTGGTTGGAGTGGTGGGGCCTGTGTCCTTCCCACACTTCTCTCATACTCTCCCCTATTTCTTTCCTTATCTATCATTTTACACAGGGGCAAGGGGATCGAGTGAGTGACATCCAGGGGTATTTGTGCCATCCTTGCCCCATTACCTGTAGTTTTCCCTCCTGGCCCATTGCAGGCTGAAGAAACTGTAGTTATATGTCTTCCAAACATTTTCACTTCCTCCATTTTCAGCCCACTGCTGGTGTTTTAATTATGGAAGGGAAGGGGAGGCTTGTCACTCTATGCTTCTCTCTATGATTATAGTCTCATTACCCCGCATGGGGGGGGGGGGTGTACCCTACATAGACTGTTGCACCTGGATGAGTGGCAATAGGGAAGGGTTGGGTTGACTGGAAGTCTTAGAGCAGCCTTCAGGAAGTTGGCGCCTTCTCTCGTGCCTCCTTTTTCTCTGAGAGAAGTTTCCCAGGTCCTTATTTGCTGTAGTAGGAACCTTACCTCCCTGTAAAGGAAACAAGGGTGTGTTTTCCTGGGTGGCTGCTGTCGTGCTGGGTGGACTCAGCACTCCTCATCCAGCAGCCCCAGCTTAGCATCTACTCTCTGTACCCACTCTTCTCACCTCCCTAACCACAGGGGACCAATACCCTGTATAACCTGTTACACTTTGGTCCCACCCATCACTAGGTTGAATCGAACTCATTCTCTAGCGGGGGTGGGCAAGTACTGGGTGTGCTTCCTCCTCCTCAACATTTCTTTACCACCATCCCCCTAGGCTTAAGGACCTGACTGACTACCTCATGCCCTGTCAGAAGAGAGGCTTTGTGGAGTCACTTAGAGGGCACCTGGGCATTGGGGCGCCATTAATGGGACTATCCATTTTGCCCCACTTTTTACCACCCTGCATGTAATTAGCTGACCTGTACCCCCATTTGGGGGTGAATAAGGCTGTGCTGCTCATGGGGGGGGGATTTACTGCCTTGTTCTCTGCCAGGCCAACTAAAAGACTCGGGGGGGGGTCCCATCTCTGGGTCTGCCACAACACATATTCAGATCCTGTGGAGGATTTGTACATCCTACTAAGGATATCTGCCCTGTCTCCCCGCCCCTCTGGCTACCCAGTTGGATATCTGCCCCGCCTCTCTGGCTACCCAGTTGGATATCTCCTTTTCTCTCTGGCTACCCAGTTGGATATCTCCTTGTCTCTCTGGCTACCCAGTTGGATATCAGCCCTGTCTCCCCCCTCTCTGGCTACCCAGTTGGATATCTGCCCTGTCTCCCCGCCTCTCTGGCTACCCAGTTGGATATCTGCCCTGTCTCCCCGCCTCTCTGGCTACCCAGTTGGATATCCTCCCTGTCTCCCCGCCTCTCTGGCTACCCAGTTGGATATCTCCTTGTCTCTCTGGCTACCCAGTTGGATATCAGCCCTGTCTTCCCGCCTCTCTGGCTACCCAGTTGGATATCCTCCCTGTCTTCCCCCCCTCTGGCTACCCAGTTGGATATCTGCCCTGTCTCCCCGCCTCTCTGGCTACCCAGTTGGATATCCTCCCTGTCTCCCCGCCTCTCTGGCTACCCAGTTGGATATCTCCTTGTCTCTCTGGCTACCCAGTTGGATATCAGCCCTGTCTTCCCGCCTCTCTGGCTACCCAGTTGGATATCCTCCCTGTCTCCCTGCCTCTCTGGCTACCCAGTTGGATATCCTCCCTGTCTTCCCCCTCTCTGGCTACCCAGTTGGATATCTGCACTGTCTCCCTGCCTCTCTGGCTACCCAGTTGGATATCCTCCCTGTCTCCCCGCCTCTCTGGCTACCCAGTTGGATATCTCCTTGTCTCTCTGGCTACCCAGTTGGATATCAGCCCTGTCTTCCCGCCTCTCTGGCTACCCAGTTGGATATCCTCCCTGTCTCCCTGCCTCTCTGGCTACCCAGTTAGATATCCTCCCTGTCTTCCCCCTCTCTGGCTACCCAGTTGGATATCTGCACTGTCTCCCTGCCTCTCTGGCTACCCAGTTGGATATCCTCCCTGTCTCCCCGCCTCTCTGGCTACCCAGTTGGATATCTCCCCTGTCTCCCCACCTATGGCTACCCAGTTGGATATCTGCCCTGTCTCTCTGGCTACCCAGTTGGATATCTACCCTGTCTCCCCGCCTCTCTGGCTACCCAGTTGGGAGCTTTGGAGTAACTTCTGGTCAATGTGACTCACTGTCTTAGATTGTGTATGGGTCATTCCATATCAAGTGGTCTAATTTTAGGAATCGGCCTCATCTCACCATCTCAAATTTTGATGAAATTTGGGTACACAAGTTGGTACTTGGCCCAAACGGACCTGTGCAAAATTTCAGCTCTGTAGCTGCTATAGTTTCCAAGATACAGTACCCCTGTTTTTTACCCCAAACACTGTAACCGGGACTGGCAGTTTTATGGAGGCTTTTTTAGAGGACCTTTACTCAGTTGCTATATGCTTTGAGGTGCTGAAAATGACTAGTCTGGCCTCCTTTTTTTGCAAGGGTTTCAAAAATCAAATCAGTTTTGATCCAGGTGGCTTAGTTTTCTCTCAGACTGAGATTTAAAATGTAAAAAAATTACCTGTAACACCAACTACCAGTGCTGCACTCATGAGCCTATATCTCGTGAACATTGAGGTTATATGATAATTTTTTTTTTTCCTGGAGTGGCATCTAACTTTTTAGTCTGTGTGCCAAATTGGAAGTTTCTAGGTCTAATAATCTTTGCATTAGACCCGATCAAAGTTGATCACAAACAGAAAAATGCCAAAAAATTACCCATGGTCAATCAATTATTTCACCATCACGCCAGTTTTTGATGCTCTTTTTTGGGTGGGTCTCATCGGAAAGAGCATGTCACGACAGGCTCCCTGAGTCAGTACATACTGGTTGGTATCTCTACTGCGTGAAATCATTTGTACGGTGATACTACTACCACTGCTTTGGCCATGCAAAGTCAGGTCTACTGAAGTCTGTGTAAGTTGATCTAAGGCTCCACACGATAGTCTCCCTATCATCCTAATTGCACTTCCCACTTCTTTGAAGGCTAAAGACTTTGTCCTTGCATGCTACACTGCCTAGTGCCTCTTATGTATCAATGTTTAAAAAGGTACAAGTTGAAATCCATCCTCAGCTAAAATGATGGCTGTCCTCCTTCTACCCCGGTGTGACTGTTTCACGTAAGGTGAAACTGCCATTCTCCTCCACCAAGTCATTGGACTCACAGGATGCAACAGCCATGAAGGTGGTTGTGAGACTGTCTTCTGGACTTCTTCAAGCTGCCCTCCCAGAAGAAGGGCAGCACCAGAGGAGCTTTGGCCCCTATGCCCCAACCCAAGGCTGGACTGAGTGGCTAAGAGATAGTAGATCTTCCAACGGAGGGACCTCTGCCTCTGAACCCGCCCTGCCTGCCAAAGGTTTTGAGGTGGAGGGAGGAAAAGACTTGCATAGAGAGTCCGATCTCATGATAAATTCTTGAAGGTGACGGTGGCTTGTTTTGCTGTGAGGGGCCCCCTCCCAACAGAGACCCTGCATCTCTTCCGAGCTAGATCTGGAGGGCATATTCTTTCAATGGAATTGCTGTGAACTGTGGGTTGACTGGGAGGAGCTGCGGAGGCTCATCTCCTCCTGTTAGCTATCTTTTTGCAGACCACCATACTGGGTGCATTCCCTCTGCCCACCCTCCCAGGGTATAAGGCTTTTGCTACCCCATCACTGTGGGTTTGTGGCCAAGCAGAAGGATGCTCAATTTACACCTGGCGTGAATTCCTTGTTCTTCTCTGCTTTAAATAACTCCAGGCATTAGCTGTGCAGCTGCACCTGGATAGGCGCAATCACCCCACAGTGACCACTGAGGAACTTGTGTGCACCTGGATAGGAGGTATATTTTTATTTCCTCGTACATTTCACCTTCAGCTGACTTTGACATGGAGGACTTCCACCGCATCGTGGCACAGTTGCCAAGGCCCTTTTTACTGCTCAAGGATTTGAACGGTATGTACCTCTTCTGGTGAGACTACTTGATCAGTCCCAAGGGTCAGGTCCTTGCTGGAGATAGGTGTCCTACACAACAGACCATAATAAGAGAATGATTTTCCTTTATTCAAATATTTTAAAAAATGAATAGGTAAATAAAATTTCCATGGTACATAGTCATGTATTTAATATATTTTATGAAGATTGTATTTTCCAATTCATCTTATTTATAAAAAATATTTTAATAAAGGAAAATTTTCATATTTTGCTCGGTAGTGTAAATGTGGATGAGTTTCCGGATCACTGCCGGAGAATGGGTCATTTTTCTGCCTTGATGTATCCTTGTGCTCTCCGGATGCACGGCCTGATTTTGAGTTATGCATACATGCACTATAATGGCTATCTCAAGGATATCAGTGCCAGAATTTTGTCAGGCTAGGGTCCTGTATGTTTCAAAGCACACCTGTCGCTCTTCCTGGCTGCCATATGCATCTTCACCAAATGGGAAAGACCCCTCTTGAAGAGGTTTGGATGCAAGTCAAAAGGATTTGGGTCATATTTTTACAGGTCCCCCTCCCGTTCCCCACCTACAGTTCAGTGGGGACCCAAATGCCAGATCTAAGGCAACGTTGCCTCATTATCCTTAGATTAAACACACAAGAGGCTCTCTTCCCCCAGGGTTTGGGAGGGGAAGGAGTGGCTGCAAAGATGTGCTGCCAAGTGCATGAACAGTTTCTTCTAACCTATTTTTCTCCTTTAGAAAATAGGTCTATTCTCTGGCCTGTGTTTCATTTTGAGAGACTATAGATATAGTCTTGTTGTACTCCCTGCAACTATACACCTCCAAATCCTCCCAATTGAGCTAAGCACCCTCTACTCTGGCTCTTCTGGCTGGTAATCCAAAAGGCTTGATCCCTACTCTGGCCAAAATGTTCCCCTCCCCTGCATTACCATTTTGGGGAATACAAAGTGGTAATTCACTCATATGCAGCATTGTTTGACTTGGAGGAGGAAATTGGCACTGCCTCTCTATACCCTGGGCAATTTCCCACATATCCATCTGATGGGGAGGACCAATGACAGAGCTTTGACTCTTGTATTCCTCCATGGAATAAGTATAACATGATGTGCTCCAGTGGATGAGGGAATGCTAACCCCAAATACCCAGTTGAATGTCTGGAGGTGGGAGGAGAAAGCTCGCTCTCTGAGCCAAACCTTCTTAGGGACCTTGAGGGTGACGGCCCTTGGATCTTCTTCCCGAGGTGCCCACGGCTATTTCAGTATAGGAGTCTTCCTCAAAGAAGATGGTGCCCATACCAAAGACCATTTCAGCGTGTGGTAGAGTGGGGGCTTGTAATTTGTATGTATTTCCCATACCTGTAGGTTACCAAACTGCTTTGATCAAATAGATATGCTAATTTCCGCCATTATCTTTATTTCCCATTCAATTTTTTAAATTGATATTGAATAAAAGGGAGAAAACGAGTAATATTTGATGATCTCTGGACTAAGAAAACCTTGAGCTCAGGCAAAGACCTGAGTAGGTGAAGCATGTGGGATGTGTTGTTGCTAGAGACAACTAAGGAGGGATAGGGGTGACACCAGTAAGTAAAGTATGTTTGTAATGGTAGTTTGTAATACTACTAATTTTCTTATAGCTTCCCCCTGAAAAGGAAGTGGAGCCAGAGAAGAAAATTGCCCGCCTTGCCATTGGGGTGGAGGGGGGCTTCCAACCTGACGCTGGTGAGAAGAAATACCACACAGATGAGTATCACAAGCTGGTCCTCCTGCCAGACTTCATCTCGTTTCCATACCCAAATGACGAACTCCCAGAAATTGTAAGTTGTGGTAGAAATCTGTTTGCAGGTGAAACAAATAATGTTTGGATCCTTAAATGGTGGGCCGTGGGTGTGGATGTTGGACTTATTGATTGTGTTGAAAGAGTGATCGATGAAGGTAGTGGTTGATTTCTGGACTACTGGTTCCTGTGTTAAAAGTAGTAGTAGCTGGGTGGGGACTGAGGGAGAAGGGAGACGTCCTTGGATGTAGTGGAATAATGAAGGTGGTGGAAGATGTTAATATTTGTTGTCACAGGATTAGTTATGGGGTTATGTTTTTAAATTCCTGCTGGTCTGTTAGTTTCATGAGAGGTGGACCGTTGTTCATCGGCACCATCTGTGAGTTCCAGTTCGGCTGCTCATCATGGTGGAGGTTGTAGCCGCCGGGTTTCCCGACCCGGTCTGAGTTCATGGGATTATTATACTAAAAAAAAATGTACCTCTCATTTACCCGAGGATCTTGCGGTGCGCGACAAGCGGCTGTCATCACGGTCCCCTCTCACCCGTTGCAGGTGCGGCAGTGCGTGGCGGCGATCCTCCACTCGGCCAGTGCCTTGACCCAGGCGGCGGCCACGGCGCACGTGTGGGACGGCGAGGTGCGCCAGGTGACGCGTCATGCCGAGACCCTCCTCCAGCTGGATAACGGCGTCAAGGTGAAGCACGGCTAGAGCACGATGGCTTCGTCCTTCTTTATCTTCAGCATACTCACATTTTGCCACCGTACCCAGGCCATAAATACAGTCACAAATACTACAATCCTAACACAGAGATGCCTCCCCCACCCCGAACCAGTTTATATAAACAACCTAAATCCAACCATGACATTAGAAGCAACCTCGGGTGCACTTCCTAACTCTCAACACAAATACCCAACCTCGCCTAGTATCAACAAACACCTTCAGCAGTCATTCACAACAGATCAAAACAATTCGCTGCATAACTGTTGGTACCTTGGTACCAAGATAGCACCCCCCCGCCTCTTTCAGAGCTTGACGATGAATTGTAGTGGATACTTGAAATAACTGTGTAAAACTAGATGGATGCACTCACACAGATCCCTTCAATTTCTATCTCACACAAATGTGTGGAAATAAATTTACCTCCACAATACCATACACACGAAATGCCACATAAACCTCGACCGTACACACAAAACGCCATGTAAACCTCAACCGTATACACGAAACGCCATGTAAACCTCAACCGTACACACAAAACGCCATGTAAACCTCAACCATAAACACGAAACGCCATGTAAACCTCAACCATACACACGAAACACCATGTAAACCTCGACCGTACTCACGAAACGCCATGTAAACCTCAACCGTACACACAAAACGCCATGTAAACCTCAACCGTACATACGAAACACCATGTAAACCTCAACCGTACATACGAAACACCATGTAAACCTCAACCGTACACACGAAACACCATGTAAACCTCAACCATACACACGAAACACCATGTAAACCTCAACCATACACACGAAACACCATGTAAACCTCGACCGTACTCACGAAACGCCATGTAAACCTCACCTGTACACACAAAACGCCATGTAAACCTCAACCGTACACACGAAACGCCATGCAAACCTCGACCGTACACACAAAAAGCCATGCAAGCCTCGACCGAACGAAATGTCTTCATCCTACATGAAACACAATCCACCCACACAACTCCACCCCCCCTACACTACACTGAGACAGTCCAAGCAGCCCCGATGCATGCACGCGCGACTCACAGCACCCAGCCCACCACTTCCCAACGCCATTCCACCTCAGAAGAATCCACTCCACAAACGAATCGCCATGGCAAGGCTCCGATGCGATCACCACCCAGAGACTTAAAATGTACGACCCCCCACACACAGACAGCTCCACTCGGTGCCACCAAGCATGTTCAGAGGGAGTGATTGATCCCAGTGGGGTTGATATGAGGATATATTTGTAATGTGTTGCCCCTCCGGGTCCAGGTCCCTCCCCGGGGTTGGAAGTGCGCCCGGTGCGAGCTCACGGCCAACCTTTGGATGAACCTGACGGACGGCGCCATCTTGTGTGGGCGGAAGCAGCTGGACGGCTCTGGCGGCAACAACCACGCCCTCGACCACTTCCAGAAGACAAGTAATTGACGAGGGGGGAGGGGCTAGGGCCCCTTGCTGTATTTACGGTCGACCCGCGATCTCGTGTTGTAATAATCTCATGAATGCAATCACTTTGGGTTTAGGGGACTTGTCGGTCCCGACCTTTCTTGGAACTATTTATTGCCACTTCCCAGCCTTGGCTTGCAGCAGTCTCCCCCCCCCCCCGCCCCGACAGTCACAAACGAGTTTGAATCTACCTGTGTTTTAATCCTGCTAGGACATCTCCATTTTTAGGGGGGGGGGGCTTCGCACCTATTTTTGTTGGCTAAATTTGCAGTCGCGCCTGGGATGGGGGATCACCTACCCCCTTTGCTCTTGTTGGATGTATTCTGTCCGCCCTTTACCCCTTTTAATGCCCCCTCCTTCCCTCTCCTCCCCCACTTTTTCCTTCTCTTACTCTATCCGGGAATTTAAAGTTGTGCCTCTCTAGCTTTAGGTCGCCTTTTGTCGTCTCCGAATCGGACACACTACCATTTGAGGGAGGGAGGGGGCAAGGAGCGATTGCGTGGTCCTCCCAGGCTGTCCTCACATTCTCGTTGAACATCACAATCTGGAGCACCCTGGGACCTCACCCTCCCCATGTACGGACCGATCTGCCTTCACTGGCACTTGATCCTTAGGTTTAATCCCTCGACATGTGCGCGTTCCCACGAAGTGTGGTCGGTGCTTATCGATGCACACCCGAGTTTAGTCTCCTTTCAAAACACACGGTGGAGGGTGGTACGAGTCCTCTTCCTGCCCTCCCCCTACCCCCCTACTAATAGTTAGTTTTACTAATAACCCGAGTGTGGGGCCCTCTATCGTGTGTATTGTAAGAGGTGACTAAGTCCTGATTGGGGCGCTCCATGGCCTGTGGATTCCGCGCGCACCTGGAAGGTTCATTGCTGCAAGCCAGAGTTTAGTCCCCGTCCCTTCAGGGCATTGATGCGCGCACCACCCTTTGGGGTAGTAACGATGAGGATAGAAGTGAGCCAAGGGCCTCTCTTTCCCGCAGGGTACCCGCTAGCGGTGAAGTTGGGCACGATCTCGGCGGAGGGTGAGGCGGATGTCTACAGTTACGACGAAGATGACATGGTCCTGGACCCGCACCTTGGAGCGCACCTCGAGGTGAGGGGTTGGTGTGTGTGCTTTGTCGGCACCGGGTACTATCGGCTGCCCCAGCCCGTACCCGGTGTTGGAGATCGCTATTCCTGAACCTGTGTAGTTTCACAAATTAATCATGTCCCATTTTTTTTTCAAAATGTTTCGGACAAATGTAAGCTAAATATGTTTTGTAAATAGGGCAAAATAGGCTCGCTTGGAATTGCAAGGCTTTGCTGTGTTATGTTGCCAAGGCATAATATTTTTCCCTCACATTCAGGAGGTGCCAAGTGTAGGCCATGAATGGTCTTTTGCAGTCTCCTTCTTTTCTTATGTTCTTAATTGGACAATTAATTATGGAGATAAATTTTTGTACGAAACTTAACGATTGTTAATGTAATTATCTGCGCCTAGAAATTAAATTAGTATATAAAGTTAATTAGGCGAGAAATAGGGAAGATGTAGGGTGCGGGGGATTTGGCAGCCCTGCTTTGAAACAAAACTGTTTAAAATTGTTTCGATAATAATGATGGCAATTACTGCAATAATGTAAAAAAAATAATTACATTTAATTTATTGGTAAATGTCTTATCTAGTTTATTTATAACTAAATATACCCCATAAAAGTCCATCTGTAAGATGATTACAGAGACTTGCTCCTTTGGGCAGTCGTCTCATTGGTTTGAAAATAACATGACCCATGTGAGGTTGTTGCAATAGAACTACTTCCCCTTCCTATTTGTTGCATGGACCCCTAGCATGGTGGAGGTGCTATAAAATTCCTGCAGCATGCAACAGCCTCCCTTCATTCTAACCTAGTACAACCTCATAGAAAACATGACCCCACTTAATTATGGTAGCATTGTGAGGATTACAGCACCGACCTCGGGATCCAAGCCTTTCTCCCTTAATGGAGCAGAGATGCCATTTGGTTGCCGGGAGCCAATAAACAACGCCATTCAGATCTTCCGCTTCGTTTTTGTGCTGCTTCAAACAGCAATCTGGTGGGGTCGAGGCACAAGTTAGCCAGTCTTATCTGGTGGGGTCGAGGCACAAGTTAGCCAGTCTTATCTGGTGGGGTCGAGACACAAGTTAGCTAGTCTTATATTAATTGTTATGGGAAAAATTGGGTGGGTTTACAAACGGTCCTCAGGGAAGAATCAAATTCGTAAACCGAGGCTCCACCATTTATTTAAATGTCAGTGAACCTAATTTAACGTAACTTGCGACATGACTAATTTGGACTGACCCAAATTATTGTTGCAGAGGTTCGGCATCTGCGCGGCCGCCATGCAGAAGAGCGATCGGACGATGGCCGAGCTCGAGATCGACTACAATCAGCGGGCGTGGGAATGGTCGCGCCTCACCGAGGCGGGCGGCGCCCTCACGCACAAGAGCGGGCCCGGATTCACAGGTGAGGGCCCCTCCTTCCCCCCTGTATCAACCCCTCAGTCAGGGATGTTCACCCCCTAGTAACGTTTCTCCCCTTCCACATAACCGAGGGGGATGAGCCTAATTGCGAGTGCTTTTGTCCTTGGGGAGGTCTCATCCCTCGGCGCCCTTGCCCTTGTCGTTTGTCGCCGAAAGAGGACATTATAGTTAATACAAGGGGGTTATAAGGCAGCCATTCTGTAGGAGAGGGCGCGGGTAGTCTTATTGGGAGTTGACGTGCACAGACCCCGCATGCCCAACCACTCGCACTTTGGTGGCCCTCCTGGCCCCACCCAATGGCCTCTTATCTGGCCTACTCCACGCCTCCATCCCCGGTAACACACAAAAAGGGGCATCAGTGACCAGCAATACCCCTAAAAACTACCCACCCGCTTCCTATTGCCTTATCCTCTGCAAGAGGGACGGGGTACCCTGTGAAGACTGTAACTTGGGGGGGGGGTACTTCCTACTCCTCCGGAGTTGAGCACCCTCCTTACCCCCAGTTTGCTGGATCTGCGGGTTTACATCTCCCATTATTTTCGATCTTTCTCCACTTTGCTTTCAGATATCTCATTACTGACTTCGGATCCGCAAGGGGTGGGGGGGGGGACCACTCCTCCTGCAGGATGAGCGTACCCTCCCGCTCTCAGTGCTGGGGTATGATAATATTAGGTGATCACCCACCCTACTCCTTCATTTTCCCGCCTATCCCTATTCCTCTTTATTAACATGCCCTTTTTTTCCTCTTCTATCCACAGAGGTTGTGGTGGTTTGGGGTGCCCAGAAGCCCCGCGAGTAATATCTTTCCTGGTGACCGGTCGTGCTAGTGCTCCCAAGCTTCCTGGTGAAGACCAGCGTTCCGGTTCCCTGAAATGTTCTGTGGAAACCGAACCCGAAGAGAAAGCATGCGCCTTTCTGCTCCACCACTGGGGTGGTGGGGGTCGGGGGGGAAACTGGGAACACTATATCTGTGTAAATTAGGCACAAAATTTCGGATTTACATTTCTATAAGTAAAATCTCACTCACACTGGTAGAGGTTTGCCCTTCGTTGTCCCTGGTGCGGAGACCGGGTCGTGTGCTCTATAGTGATTCACAACGCGTCCTGAGTGCTCTTGGGGCATTGGAATTCCATTCCCACATCCCCTGCACCTTACTGAGATGACTGTGTTGTCCCCCAAAGTCTTAGGCACATTCTTGTTGAGTGTTCCACTCTGGGGATTCTTCGCGCTCGTTACCTTTTCAGGTACCGCTTTCCTCTTGTACTCGAGATGAGTTCGGGAAACCCCTGATAGTGGACTACTAGACTTTTTGGAGAGCTCATGGTACACCGACTGGTTCTGCCCAATTTTCTTAACTTATTTCTTGTGCAAGTTGATAGAAAATTGGTTATTGTTAGATGGGCTTGTATGTGTGTCTCGCTCAGTTGCTGTCTCCTTTCATCCGCTGCCGATCTCGACGGTGCCTATGCTACCTTCAGACACTTATCATACCCTAAGCCTTTCGAGTTTCCGGCAAAGCATCTTGCTGAAAGCACGTTTAGTTCACGGGCCGGTAGCGCCTATGCTCCCCAACCTTCTAAAGCGCGGGAGTATTGCGTTCGAGCTCGTTATTGTTCCCAAATGTGCAGATGACATCTCTACTCCCTCCGGCCGCTTGTTAGATTAAGGGAGAAAGCCTTTGATCCTATAGCCTGTTGGCCCTCCATTCTACCACAATTAAGGGGGGTTCGCACCTTCTGTGAGACGGTCCTGTTCGAGCTTTATGAAGCGCACTTGACCGCTGCCATTGTACTTGGATGGCCTCATATCAGAAGAGACTAGGTCTGCTTTCACGCCTCCTAACCCCTGTTTTAAGCCGGCGGGGGTCTTCCGGGCGTTGCGTCTGTCTTCACGGCCAAGCTGGTTGCAATGCACCGGTCGCTCCGTGAGATTACGCGCTGTGCCCCGTTCGTGATAGCCACTCAAAGAGCGCCCTGGATGCCCTTGGGGCATTCGAATCCACAGATCCCTTAATTCGTGGTATCCGTGATGTCACCACTGGGAGGAGGATGATATTGTTTTTTTACTGGGTTTTTGGACGTGTGGAGAGTTGCGGGAACTGAGGACGCCAATTAGTGTGAGGATTGGGCGACCGAACCACTTTTTCGCTCTTCCCTACACTAACTACATGGTACGAATCAGGTCAGCTCTCCCGGCTACGTGGCAAAGAAGATGGGAGACGGGGAAGCTAAAGTTGCATGCCATTGCACCGCGACTCTCACCCGTGGATGTACCCCTTCCCCGATGCCCCGACGGCTTCAAATTGTCTCCGAATCATGGGGGTTCTCCCCTGCCCTTTACTCTATGACTGTGTGCTCCCCCAGACTGTCCGGGACATTCTTGTTGAATGTCCCTTCCTGAGTGGTCCCCGTCCAAACACCTTTACAAGCAGAGTCCCTCATGGCGGGGGGGGGGGGGCTCCTACTCACCAAACTGGTATGTTTTTGTTTTTTATTTTGTTTTCTGTTTACTAAAACCTGCGGTCCCCATTTATTTGATACCTCAGCCCTCCAGACATGTTGACTTCCTCCGTCTCAAGACCTTGTCCCAAACGGGCTCTCTCGTAGGAGGTTCCCTCGTTGTTCCAAGTGCGGAGGGTGCTTTAGCCCCCCCCCCCCTTCAATAATGCTGGGGTGATTTCAGGTCTCCGCAACCTGGGCAACTCGTGCTATCTGAATTCCGTGGCGCAAGTCCTCTTTACGGTGCCCTCCTTCGCCGCCCACTTCTACGAAGGGCGCGACACCCTTTTGGGCGGTGTCCCTTACGCCCAGGCGCCCCACGACTTCAACGTGCAGATGGCGAAGCTCGCCCACGGGCTCCTCTCCGGCAGGTGGGTGCAAGGGGCCGCGTGGGAGGGGGGGGCGGGCTTCTACCTTCGGGGCTGGTCCAATTCTTTTTTATTGGCACAGGTACTCGAAGGGCAGCGGGGCTGGTCCCCCGGCGGAGGGGGAACCCCAGCAGGGCCTCTCGCCAGTCATGTTCCGGGCGCTGGTGGGGCGAGGGCACCCGGAGTTCTCGACACGCAAGCAGCAGGACGCCATGGAGTTCCTGGAGCACATCCTCAAGCTGACTGCGCGTAACGCCATCCAGCGCCCCGATCCGGGACACTGCTTCAAGTTCCAGGTACGAGCGCCTTGGCTTCTCCCTTTACTGGATAACAAAACCAGCATAAAGATCAGTATGGCAATCAGTAGCTCGAGGAGCAGCTTCTCTCTGGAGGAGAGAAGGCGGCGAGTGGGTTTGAGCCTCCCCATTGTGGCCCAAGGAAGAGCCAGCCAGTAATACCATTTTTTCGGTGGGGGGGGGGGGTAGACTTATAAACCCTTGTGGTTTGCGTGGGTGGGGGTCATGGTGTGGATAGGGTTGTTTTGATTGCCCCTCCTGGATCCGCTTCACGGAGAAGAGTGATGTGTTTGTAGAGGAGGGTGGGGGCGTAAGGGACGTTTTTTTTTAAAGGGGATCGAACTCGCAGCACGCGAGGCCCCTGTCTGTCGTGATTGGGGGTGGCTACCCTCTGTGTCTTCTTTACCCAAGCTAGGAAGACCCCCCGCCCCCGCCATTATGTTGGCGAGGGTTCGGTGCCCCGCTCTGGCACTGACTGTGCTCCTTCCACCCATTTTTCGCCCGAATCCCTCGTTGGTTATTATGGATCTCTTTGAAAGAGGTGTTAATGGTTGATCCCCCCCGTCCCCCAGGTGGAGGACCGGTTCGTGTGCAGCGAGAGCGGCAAGGTGCGCTACGTGACTCGGAGCGACCTCTACCTCCCCCTGCCTGTGCCCCTGGAGGAGGCCGTCAACAAGGAGGAGGTCGCCAGGAAGGCGGAGGCCCGCGCTGCCAACGCGCCCTCGTAAGTATACCCACCGGGGGGGTTCGAGCTCCCCCTCCCCTCCTGTCGCCGATCCACCGGACGCTGTGGGATTCAATCTCGAGAATGCCTCTTCTCGTTTTAGGGAGGGGTGGGGTCCCATTTCTCTGGCTTAGGTGGTACCGGGATCGGACCCCTTGCGAATCCGTGGTAAAGCCCAAGCCCCCCCCCTCCCCCCCTCTCCGGCACAATTTGGGTAAAAAGAGTCGTTGAATTTTAGCTCTGAACACAGCGACGGGAGGGGCCCATTGTCCTGAGATTCTTCCTTTGCTACAGCTTACATCTCGCACCTAGAAAAACCCTTTATTAGTTCTAATGAGACTAAATATGATAATTAATTATTTGGCCATAATTAATTACGATGTGGAACATAATTGAACACATAACATTTCTTCTTTGATAACTTGTGGCTGTGATTCCCTCTCGAGGAGTTAGTTCCAGTTCATCGGTAGACGGCGACCGTTAAGCTACACATGTGTGTATATTTAAATAAAGGAAAATCATTCTCTTATTGTGCCCGGTTGTGTATGTATAATATATATATATGTATATGTGCGGAAAACTCACAAAGTTTCGCGTGAGTAAGCAATAAATGCCACAAAGCCCACAGGGAAAATTAATACGAGGATTCCAAGTACTCTCAAACTTTATTTTGAGTTCTTTATCAAGTTCTCTATCGAGTTCCTTGATAAAGAACTCGAAATAAAGTTCAAAAGTTCTTGGAATCCGCGTATTAATTTTCCCTGTAGGCTTTGTTGCATATATATATACAGACACATACATACATACATACACTAAGCCCTGACTTTTGTTTCCTGAGGCGTGGGGACGATGATCAGATCCACTCGAAGATCCCATTCGAGGCGTGTCTGGCGCGCCTCGCCGCCCCCGAGGACATCACCGCCTTCAGCTCCGCGGTCGGGAGGGAGGTTCCCATGAAGAAGGTCACGCGACTCACCACCTTCCCCGACTACCTCTTCATCCAGGTGAGCCCCCTCCCCCTTCGAGTCACCTGTAAGTGTCGGGTGGTTACCCTGGCTAGACTTACATCCGGTATCCAGAGGGACCTTCATGGCCGGAGTGAAAATAGGCCCATCAAATGGGGTGACTTGACAGGGTCGTGGGGGAGGAGTTGGTGCGCTTCCTCCTCACTCCCTCTCATCATTCCTTTTCCTCTTTACCACCATCCCCTCAACCCTTGCTTGGACACTATGGACATGTCTTCTATGCCAAAAAAAAAATACACAACAACAACACACACCCCCCGCATTCTCCACCTCCTAACATTTCTTTACCTCTTCACACGCAAGCAATCCCCATTCCCCAACATACCACACAACCAACACCTACTCATTCCCGTACACCCACTCCTACTAATACACCTCAAACAAATGACCAAACAGACAAAGAAATACGCCACACAGAAACAACCGCTACAACATTAACATAGATGGCATCCGAAACAAGCATATATAACTCAGCCACTAGATTACACAGGACTACTTGCCACAACAGAGGACAGACATATATACAGACGCAAACAAGACTTACCACTAGATTACACAGGACTACTTGGCCACAACAGAGGACAGACATATATACAGACGCAAACAAGACTTACGACTAGATTACACAGGAATACTTGCCACAACTGAAGACAAATATATACAGATGCAAACAGGACTTACCACTAGATTGCACAGGAATACTTGCCACAACAGAAGACTGACATATATACAGACACAAACAAGACTTACCACTAGATTACACAGGAATACTTGCCACAACAGAAGGCAGACATATATACAGACTCAAACAAGACTTAGCACTAGATTACACAGGAATACTTGCCACACCAGAAGACAGACATATATACATATTCAAACAAGATTTACTACTAGATTACACAGGAATACTTGCCACAACAGAAGACACTGCACACATCATAAAATAACTTAAAAACTCCTCAGCTGTGGGCATTGATAGCATATCCATTATACATCTCAAACATCTCGGTCCCCACAGCACACAAACATAGATAGCAAACTAATCATACACACACTGCATAATACCAATCATTTGGAAACTAGGTAAAGTCATCACACTACTCGAACCAAATTAACACCCACAGAAGTAGCATCACACAGACCCATAACATTACTCTGCATACCATCCAGCCATAGAAGGCCTTCTCCTACGCAAAATTACACCACATATTCCACTGTCACCCACACAACACGGCTACAGACCGGACCACTCAACTACAACACTACTCACCAATCTCACACAAACAGTACAAAATGGCATCAACTCCAGATGACCACCACACAGAACACTGCTAGTCACAATAGACATAAGTAGAGCGTTTGATGCCATGTCCAGACCACTCATTCACAAAATTTACAACACAACAATACCAAACGTTGGCTAGCCAACTACCTATCAGGAAGACAATCATTCGTACGCTACAATGGTAAGTCATCCACTATTAGAAACTTCCCTAATGGTGTCCCACAAGGCTCTGTCCTAAGCCCCAATTGCACCTGGTATGATGTCTCCGTTCTTCTCTTCGCTTTAGATACCTCCTTTCAGACAGTAGCTGTACAGCTGCACCTGGATAGGAGATATACTGTTATTTCCGCCTACATTCCACCGTTAGCGGACTTCGACGCGGGGGACTTCCGCCGCGTCGTGGCACGGTTGCCGAGACCATTTCTCTTGTTTGGAGATCTGAACGGTAGACACCCCCTCTGGGGAGAATACTCTATTAACCCCGGGGTCAAGTTCTTGCCGACCTGATGGACGAGCTTGAGATAGGTGTCCTAAATGTGGATGAGGTTACGCATCACTGCCCGAGAACCGCTTCATTTTCCTGTCTCGATCTATCTTTGTGCCCTCCGGATGCACAGCCTAATTTTGGGTGGGGGGTGGTCGATGACATCCATGGTAGTGATCACTTTCCCATTCAAATATTATTTTCTGGGCCGTTGCCGCCCGAAATCTCTCCCCGGTGGTGCTTGGCGCGGGCTCGGTGGTCCGCATTTCAGGAAATTACTGATTTCTGTCTCAGTCGAGGAGTTTAGGTCGCTAGATCAGGCCGTTGAGTTCTCCGGCAACCTCATTGCCGCGGGCCTGACTGCTATTCCCAGAACGTCTGGCCGTTTTGCACGCCGACCACTCCCGTGGTGGTCGGTCGAGTATGAGACAGCCTTCAAACAGAAGCGTTATGCCTACATGCGCTATAAGCGCCGCCCGAACGATTTCACTGTCGCTGAATTTCGTCGGGCTAGGGCTAGGTTCCGGCATATTTCGAAGCAGGCCCGCCGCTCTTCTTGGCGGGCATACGTGTCCTCACTTAACGGGTAAGACCCCTCTAGCAGAGGTGTGGAAGCGAGTCAAAAGGATTTGGGGCAAGTTCTCGCAGGACCCCCCTCCCGTTCTCCAGGAGAATGTGCCCGCAATCTCGGACCCCGCGTCCGTGGCGGAATCCTTCGCGACCGCATTCTCTAGCCGGGATGTTGCACCTCCAGCCTTCAATGCATGTCGTGATGTCGCTGGAAGCCGCCGACTGGACTTTACCTCCAGAGGCGGAGAACCCTTAAACGACAGCTTTACTGTGAGTGAGTTGCGTTCCGCTCTCGCTTCGTGCTCGGACACCGCCCATGGTCCGGACGATTTTCGGAACGCCATGCTTCGACACCTGGGTGAGCGAGGCATGGCCTTTTTGTTAGATTTGTTCACCAGGATCTAGGTGGAAGGTCTTCTCCTAGACTCCTGGCGAATCGCTACTGTGCTCGCCTTTCGCAAACCGGGGAGAGATCACTCTACTCCGACCGGTTTCCGCCCAATCTCTCTAACCTCTTGCGTGTGCAAGTTGATGGAGAAATTGGTAAATGTTAGATTAGCCTTTTTCCTGGACAGCGGAGGCCATCTGTGTTCTGCACAGTGCGGCTTCCGCAAGTTCCACTCCACGTCGGATGCTCTGCTCCGACTGGAAAATGGCGTCTGCGAGGCTTTCCTTCGTAGACAGCACCACGACACGGTCTTTTTCGATCTGGAGAAGGCCTATGATACCGCATGGCGATACGATATCGTAGTGACCCTCCCCAACACGGAACCCTGCCACCCCTCCCCTGACCTCCCCCCCTCCTAATTCCTCGATGGTTCCACGTCGCTTTCTGTCGTCGTTGAATTCGGCCCCCTTCGCTAAACCCACTACCATACGATGGAGCCCTTTCCTGCGACGACTCTGTTGCCCCCCCCCCCTCCTAGATTGTTCGCCACATTCTTGTTGAGTGCGTCATTCTGGCACTATCTTACTTTTTGGAGGAGGCTGGCCTCCTCTATTTTAATTATCTTTGTGTTGGTTTCATGCGAATCGGGCCTCCCCCGACGCCGACTACTATTTCTACCTCTGGGTTTGGTTTTCGGTGGGTTTCTTCCTTTTCTTTTTCATATTTCCTAACTAATAGGTTAAGATACTTTTTAGGGTGACTTATGCCCAGTTTGTGTCCCTTAAGGGAAGAGATTCCTACATCCTATCGTCCCGCAGGATCCCCTTTAGTAGGGGTTGATGTTTGTCGGCTTATTTAATGTACCCCTAGGTTGCTCCCACCCACCCTTCCTGATCCCCGGTGGTTCGGGTTTCTCCATCGCTCTGCCCTGCCCTTATTCATAGGGACCTACTGATTACCTTGTAATTCGAACCAGGGGTCTCTACACTAAACGGAACCCATCCCGTGACTCGCCAGACCCATTACAGCTTAACTTCGCCGCTGTAATGGGACGCGAGGTTCCCATCCCGCCGTAGCCCTTCCGGGGAATGTGGGAGGGTGTCTTCCCGACGCCCCCTAGATTTATAGACTTGGGGAGGTATATGGGGTTTACCCTCCCCCCCTCCCCTCCTCGCATCTCTGAATATTTATCGTACCCTTCCCCTCGGGGGTGACGGCCCCTGATTCCAGCTGGTGAAGTTCGGGTTAAGCTCCGAGTGGCAGCCGGTGAAGTTCGACGTCTCGATCCCGATGCCGGACGTCCTCGACCTCTCCTCCCTGCGAGGGGGTGGCCTCCAGCCCGGCGAAGAGGTGATGCCGGACACCGCCCCGACGCCCTCCTCCATCGAGCAATCGTCCTCCGTCACCTTCGACCAAGGTGAGGACAAGGAGGAGGGAGGGCAACAGGGCCCCGTTGCGGGATGGGCGTCCTGGACGGTGACCTCCTCTGACATATGTTGTCCCTGGCTGAGGGACAGACATATATCCAGCATTGTAGGGGAGGGGGTCACTTGTTGGCACCGGGGGCAGATAGTAGATGTCTATTATTCACTCAAATTTGCGTTTTTTGTTTTTATGGCGGGAGGACTGCACCGGAGCCTTGCCAAGGGGACCCATTTGGGATAGGAAGAGGCAGTTGTCTCTTCTGGGTCGATCGATGTCTGGTCGGATTGGGGTTTCGGGCCGGTGGGTGCCCGGTCCTGTATGTATTAACCCATGGCTTGTGTCCGGTAGGGGAGTGGTCGGTTTGACGCGTGTTGGTTTCCTTTACGACCTTGGTGGCTCGTTAGGGGGGGGGGGGTGCTGATGCCAAGTTCCAGGTTCCGAAAACGGGATCAGCGGCTGGGGGAGGAGGAGGGAAGGGGGTCCTGAAGTGCTTAAGTGAATGCTCGAAGTTGTAGGCGGGTTTTGTTTAAGAGGATTCGGTCGAGGAAAGAGGGAAGCTTTTGAAGACGGTCCTCTCGTCCACGGGTTCGGCTGTGACCGAGCTTTAAGTTCTGGTTTGGGATGGGTCAGGTGTAGGGGGTATTGGGGTTGGGCATGGCAAAGCATGAGCTGGTGTGTGTTGCAGGTCCGGCGTTGGACGAGGCGGTGGTTGCGCAGCTGGCCGAGATGGGCTTCCCGGAGGCGGCGTGTCGCAAGGCCCTGCGCCTCACCGGCAATTGGGGCTCGGAGACGGCCCTCGCCTGGATCATGGAGCACCTCGACGACCCCGACTTCGCCGACCCTCTGCCCCCGCCTGACGCCGCCCCCGCGCGTGAGTTAAAGCCAAGGGGGCCGGAGAGGGGGGATGCAGTATATCCGTCCTTCCGACCCTTATCAGTTTCATTTCTCGGTCTCCCAATCCACCCATTGGATTATACCGCATGTTGGTTACGTGTATTATAGGCAATTATGCTGACACCGGAAAGACTGCGTGCCCCCCGACCCCAACGTCCTACTTAGTTCCTGGATTCTAAATAAGAAAGGGAAGAGTGAATCGACATTGGACTGGTTGAATCAGGGGGTGATTATGTGAGAGAGAAAGGGGGTGCATGCATGGAGGGGGCCGTGAAAGGGGCCTTTCTCACTCTGGATGAATGGACGACCTGTTGTTTAGGCACCCCATTACTAGGAAGGGAGGGGGAGGGGGCGGTTATGCTTAATAGGGCCTAAAGAGGTCGGTAGATTTAGTTGTATTGATGCGCGCCAGCCTCAAAGTGCCATTAAAGTACCAAGGTATTAATAATGCGGCTCCCTTCGGGTGCCACCCCCCTTGCCCCTGCCTTTCCAGGAGGTGAGGGAGCCTTCGTGGCGGATGAGGAGGGCGTGGCCATGCTGGGCTCCATGGGGTTCAGCCCCGCCCAGGGGCGCCTCGCCCTGCGGGAGACGGGCAACAGCCTGGAACGCGCCGTCGACTGGATCTTCTCGCACCAGCCCCAGCTGGACGCCCTGGTCGCTGCCGAGGCCCCCGGGGCCGCCGCCCCCCCACCCACGGCACCGCCCTTCACCGACGGCACGCCCAAGTAAGTCTCCGCTCACTCTTTCATAGGATTACACCCAACACACACACACACACACACACCTATTAGCGGTGCCTAAATGAACCGTGTTAAGCCACGTGGAGTGTTGTTAGTCACCGGAGGGGGGGAGGGAGGCGCCCCATTTGCCCCTTGGGTGCTACTCCGTCCGTTTCCATGGTACGACGACGGAGGTTTTGTCGCCCACCCGAATAATGGGGTCTGGGGGTGCTCTGACCGGGCCTTCCTTCTACGGCACGGCGACGAAGGGCTGTATTCTCGATCCCCCTAATATTGGGGGATGTGGAGACCGCGGGACCTCCTCCCTTCCTAGGGGATCCATAAAACCCCTTCGAGGATGTTAAGTTACCTCGTTTCCATGGTGACCGCGCGCCTTCCCGTACTAATGGAAGGATTGTAGGCTCCCCCCCATCCCCATCTAGTTCTAGAAGTTCGGGAGAGTTGCACCCTGAGTAGTCTCCTCTCTCACTACTCAGGCAATATGTACCTTCGTCACCCCCCCTCCCCACTATCCGAACCCCTTTTCACTAACCTATCCGAAATGCTCTGGTTGTTTTTTTTCCGAATCCAGGTACGAGCTGGTGGCATTCATCAGCCACATGGGGACGTCCATCTATGTGGGCCACTACGTGTGCCACGTGAAAAAGGAGGGGAAGGGCGGCGGCGAGTGGGTCATCTTCAACGACGAGAAGGTGTACCGGTCGGAGGCGCCGCCCAAGGACCTTGGCTACATTTACCTCTATCGTCGTCTACACGACTGAGCGGCTCGCGTGCCGGGCAAACGGAGGCTGGCGGCGGCGTCTTGCCGGAATAACGATTTATTTAAAGATCTTTATTAAGGGTTTGCCTTTTTCTTCTTCCTCTCTCCGCTTACGGAATTGGGGGTCAAGAGGACGTCGCCGAAAGAGGGATGGCCCAGGCATCCAGGGCTAGGAGCACGATCGGACAGTCTTGCGGGGTTTCCTTGGTCCCCAGCTTAGGTGAGACCAGTAGGGTGCAGATACCCGACGACTCGCGCGTTTCTCGCTCAACCACTCCACTGGTAAAGGAGGTAAACTTAGCAGAAATCACCACCGCCTCGAAAAGAACGAAGACTTCTTTCCGAAGATGGCTTAAAGAAAGCGAAAGTTCCCCAATTATAATGTTTTAATTGGGTCAAAATAATTGGTCTCCAACTGATTTTTAAATCTTCAGCCATATATTAAACCCTATATTTGCCTTATTAGAAGGTGGTTACAAAACTCGTCAAGGCAAAGTCCAGTCGTCCGGTTTTCAATTTTGTGCTTGAATTTAAAGTTAAATTGCAACAAGGGCGGATCCCGCAAGAAACTTAGGTGGAAATGCGTGGTTGCCTGCTACACTTGTCTGCCCCGTGCGGATTGGTCGGGTTGGTGTCTATCAACGCACGGTTTGTTTCCCCCTGCTGCAACAAACCTAGATGATTATCCCCCGTCCCCCCCCCCCCCCCCCGACTCCAGTGCTTCTTGAGAAATTGGTGCTCTCTCGGGTAGTCTTTTTCCCCTTTTTTTTTATTTCCCATTTATTAGTCCTAACAAAGGGTGCAAGAGGGTATTAAAATTTCTTAAACAATAATAATAATGAGGGAAGCGAGTTGTGTGTGTGGAATGTCATGTCGGAAAGAAGGGAAGTTATGGTCTTTAAGACGGAGATTGCGGATGTTTGCTCAATGTAAGACAAACATGAAAGAGAATGAAATGTGTGCGGGATTGAGTGTGATTAGAGAGTGTATGGTAGTGTTTTCGAGTGGCACGAAGCATTGGTTGTGTATTAATATATGAGCTCGAGAATTTCATTAGATTATAGTTTTGTTAAGGTAAAACTGATGGCGGTTGTTTATAGTAGATTCGGTTGTGCATCGTCTGCGAAAGAAGCATTACCATGGCCGAATTCAATCCTCTCAAAACTTGAAATAGGCGACCTGTGCTGCTTGGTATTCACGCCGAGAGTTCCGATGCGAAGATCCGCGAGTGTTTGGATGTCAATCTGATGCATTTGCAGAGGATCAGCAAAGAATCGGATTAGTCAGGCTGTGATTACGAAAGTGCAGCTGGTCTGAAACTTCATTTTAAGCGTTTTGATATGAAAAGAACTTCCGAATATTTCTCGGATATTTTGGCCATCATTGACAACCATCCCGCCCCGCGAGTCATTGAGGTCCAGAGCCAGGGATAAGGGCGGCGAGTTACTCTCTCAGTTAATGCATGATGTCATCCGCTCCCTTTCATACAAGATGAGAAAGGTCCAACATATGTCTCATAAGATCAAGGGCAAAGGGAAGCTTGTGAACAAACTGAAGCATCACTCGACCCTGTCTCGCATGCTTTGGTTCTTCTCAGACGAGAAGAATCTCTGCCAGGACCAGTGAGTGGTGAACTTGGATAACAACCGCTGTCTTGCTCTGTCTGTCCCCCAAAGATGTAGAGAGAATCTAGACCTAGTTCCCGTTCCACAACATGGTGTTTGTTTGGGGTGGTCAGTAGTGAGGACAACGTTATGTCCCTATTTATTTTTCCCGGAGGGCCTTCCACTCAGACCCCACCCTGATCAAATTTTCTTCCTCACATCTTTCATTATACACACCACCTACTTTAACATCACCGACAACCACATTTCCATCCTTATCCGTGATATGGACAGCTATTCTTCTCTGCCGCTTTTCTCCTTCCTTTCAAAAGCTTCAATTATTACTTTATTATTATTATATAGACTATGCAAAGAGCCACACTGAAAATTTAGGAAGTTATATCACGAAGAGGTATCAGTGCAGGTCAAAGCACAGAAAGAAAGAAAGGAAAAAAATTAAACAGCTCCACCGTTACGCAATAAAAAGACATTAGCCAATCTTTTATACTTATCAAACGTAGGAGCAGTCACAATATTTGTGAGCAAGGTATTCCACAATCTACAAATGCTCGGTAAAAAGCACTTAGAAAGCTGAAATGTAGAATTGTTGAGGTTTGCCTGTGAAGAATCATAAGGGCGCATACACAAGCACGAGCAGATAGTCGACCCTAGGCCGCCTGCGATATACTTTGGGGCAATTAAAGGACTGGGGGACCACCTCCTTGATTTTTATACAGAGTGCGATTTGCGGTTGACCGGGATTTATCTAATGGCTTGCCAAGTTGCAGTTCAGAGGATATATAAAGAACAAGACTCAAAAATATAATTTTGATATATATATATATATATATATTATATGAATACAATGTCTCGTAGGAAAAAATGAAATGGTGTTTCCAAGTACTTATCAAGTTCCTTGATAAGGAACTTAATAAAGTTCGAAAGTACTTGGAAACACCATTTCATTTTTCCTGTGGGACATTGCATTCATTTGCTACCCTCACGTGATACTTTGTGGGTTTTTCATTTCACACACACATTATATATATATATATATATATATATATATATATATATATATATATATATATATATATATATATATATATATACAAAAAAGGGGGGAAACAAATTATTCAATAAAGATAGTTAATTGTAATAATTTATAATAAGACTTAAGCTGGAGGGGCAAAATTAACGTTGACTCGAACAAGAGATTAATTACGAGCAGGAAGTCAATTCAAAAGTGGATGCGGGTGAGGATTAACGAGGTAATCAGAGAATTACAACACGATATCCCTTTACCTGGAATCGTGGTGGTGATCTGAGGGTGGAGGGGACGTGGATCAACGGCACAGGTCTTCGAGAAGATCCTTCGGGGAATCCTAACCAGGACGGCTCGTAGATGGGGGTTTTGAGTATTTCTTGTTGAAGGACGAGAGTTTATCTGCTCCAGAGAGATGGAATCTCAAACACGAGACACTTCTGCGGTCCGGCAGGGAGTCTCGGACACGAAGGAACGGGAGTCTTAAATGGGGTGCGAGATTGAGAATGGACCCACAGTTTTCCGGGAAAAAGGTAGCTTAATAGCTTTCCTCAGTGAGCACGATCGGGACGAGGCGGTGGATGTGGTGTACTTAGACTTTCAGAAAGCCTTTGATAAGGTACCACACCGCCGCCTTCTCCGGAAAGTGCGAGCGCTGGGCATAGACGGAAAAGTAGCCGGCTGGATCGAGAACTGGCTAAGTGGCAGACGGCAACGGGTGGTGGTGAATGGACAGGCTTCTGAGTGGGTGCCCGTTACTAGCGGGGTGCCTCAAGGTTCTGTCCTGGGACCACTACTATTCATCATCTACGTCAAAGACATGGACGGTGACATGGTTGCCAAGATTTCCACTTTTGCCGACGATACCAAGCTTGGTATGAACGTTGCAAAGGATGGAAATACTGCCCGCCTGCAGGAAGATCTTGGGAAGATTGGGGAGTGGTCGGACACGTGGCAAATGCCTTTTAACGTGGGGAAATGCAAAGTGATGCATATCGGCCACAGAAACCCCCAATCTCAGTATATCCTTAAGGGCACTGCTATTGAATCGAGTGACACTGAGAAGGACTTGGGTGTAACTATTACTAATGACCTCAAGTTCTCGAAACAGTGCATTGAGGCGGAGAAAAAGGCCCAAAGGATGCTAGGCTACATAAAGCGAAAGTTTGGATATCCGAACAATTAGATTGTACTGTGTTTGTACAACTCACTTGTCCGACCGCACCTAGAGTATGCCTTACAATTTTGTAGTCCTTCATTTAGAAAGGACATCGCGAGATAAGGACGCGTGCAAGCCAGGGCAACCAAACTGATTCCCTCTATCAGACATAAAAGTTATGAAGATAGATTAAGGGAATTAAATCTTTTCTCGTTGGAAACCCGTAGACTGCGTGGTCAGCTCATCGAAGTTTTCAAAATACTTCGAGGGTTCGGCAATGTTGACTACCGGGATATTTTCCCACTGAGTGAGAACAGAACGCGCAATCACGGCTTCAAACTTGAACTGAAGCGTTACAACCACAATCTGTGTGGAAATTTTTTCACCTACAGTATCTGCGGTAAGTGGAACGCACTTCTAGTAGAAGTTGCCAACAGTGAATCTGTTGACCAGTTCAAGTCAAGACTAGACAGGGTCTTGAAAAATGGCCGTGAAAGGACGTAAAGCATTTGATCAGAGATGTGCCCGCTCGACTGCTAGTCCAAAGGTACCCTCATTGAATGGACCGTAAGGTCTTCTAGGGTACCTTCTTTCCTTGTTAATCTGAACAGGGGGCCAAAGCTTCACGAAGGTAGATCTTTTCGCCGAGGTACGACTCGAACAGGGGTTGCGAGACTTTGCGGCGAACAGACAAAACGGTCTGGACGGAAGAACTGGCAGACTCTCAACCTCCTCGAGGAATTGCGAACTCAGGGTTAAATAGCCAGGTGGCTGGTCCGATAGATAGCGCCAGGGCATGACCGTCGCTAGAGGATTCCTTAGGGTTAAATAACTAGGTGGTTGGTCCGATAAATAGCGCCAGGGCATGACCGTCGCTAGAGGATTCCTTAGGGTTAAATAGCTAGGTGGTTGGTCCCATAAATAGCGCCAGAGCATGGCCGTCGCTAGAGGATTCTTGACGTCAATCTATGTAAACTTACTTCGAAATAATGAGTCGGATCAGACAGTGAAGTTTGCCTCATGATATAGGGGTAGGGTTAGCACGGCTGCGTTCGTGGGGAATATACATGCCTGAGACGCATGGGGTGAGAACTTGGCGCTATTGCGGGGGAGGGGTGGGCGAGGAGCGTCCGAAAGCAAATACAGCTGGGTCGAGTGACTCAGTGCGGGACTGCTTCATTCTCAAAGATTCTAAAATTCCCACACCTGGGAACACGTGGTTTAGAGCGAAGGGGCTTAAACGGGTATTTCGAGGAAGGAAGGGGGATGCTTCCTTTCACGCTGGTCCTTCGAGGGCATCTCCTCACAAGAATGATGACCAATTTGGAATTTGCAGTCTCAGAATACCTAGTAACACTGGTTGGTTGATAAAATCTCGGCAAAAATTTATGCAGAGGATGATTCACATCATTCACTATTTTAAATGGAATACAAAGAGCTCTAGCATCTCTACGATGTCTAAATCCAAATCTGATGGTAAAATTTCACAGAATTAAATGCACGACCAAGCAGTCTCAGGTGAGAGTCTGCAGCAGAACTTCATACAGCAGGGCAATATTTAAAATGAGGTAGAATAAAAGAAAAGAAACATTTGTGAAGAACAACATCATCCTCATAAATTTTCTTATATTTATGAAGAATGCCCAATTTCTGCGAGATACCCCGAGACATGTATCTTAGATGCGTTTCAAAAGTGAGTTTCGAATCTAGAGTTACTATCAAAAGCTTGAGCTGGTCAGCCTTGTTAATCAAAGCTCCATTTACTAACAAATTGGGATGTTCAAGTAAGAAAGATCTGGAACGACTCACAATCATATATTTAGATTTACTCGGTATAGATAGAGGAGAATAGGAAAGGGGGCAAAGAAAAAATAATAACATAGGCGAGTTGCGAACAGCTTCCCGCGTCGCTGGACCACTATTAGTTAGTGGCGAATCCACTCGGCCATCCTGAGTCTCAAAAAAGACTCATTCAAACGAAGCTTTTAAACCGCTTGCCTACACTTCTCGTACGCTATACAACCCCCCTCCTAGAAGCGAAGCGTATTTTGGAAGAAATGAAGAGAGCCCGTTTGGAAATGTTATCCAAGGGCTAACGCTCCCCCTCCCGGGTCTGGGCACCATTGTAGATAGAGGAGAATAGGAAAGGGGGCAAAGAAAAAATAATAGCGTAGTCGAGTTGCGAACAGCTTCCCGCGTCGCTGGACCACTGTTAGCCAGCGGCGAATCCACTCGGCCATCCTGAGTCTCAAAAAAGACTCTTTCAAACGAAGCTTGTAAGCCGCTCGCCTGCACTTCTCGTACGCTATACTCGGGTTCAATTTCATACCCCACCGAAGACACCAGGAATGAATGTTATTAAAATACTTAGTGAGGCTGTCTGAAACACTCAGTCTCATTGCAAGAGAGGGAGCATGGGCATAGAGAGAGGTGTCATCAGCATATGCTAGAATTTTATTAGTGATATTAAACCACATGTCACTAGTATAGCAATGCCCTTTGGGCATTCCTATAATAAAATCTTCCTGGGAAACTTATATATATATATATATATATATATATATATATATATATATATATATATTATGAGTCAATTAAATCAGTCATGCAATTTTTTATACAAATTAATAATTCATTCAATTATTTTATGCATAACTTTTTGCAATTCATTTATTTTATGTAACCTTTAATAATTCAAATATCCCGTGACGAGAAACTGATTTCATTTAATGCACTGGTTCAAACAACATCTCTTAGGATTTCACGCACATACAAACACACGCATTTCACCACTTGTGAAATAATACGAATTCTCTCTCTCTCTCTCTCATTTGGGTTCGCGTCACCAGCCATTCGGGTTCGACTTTACTTTGAATCAAGGTCAGTTATAAATCCTCTCACACTTATTCTCTGCGAACTGCCATACGAGAGTAGGTCCTAATTCTCGTTACTTCTCTCATTGCAGATCCCAATTCACATACCATCATAGTCACTTTTACTTCACTTCACATCATACTTTACAACATAGTCATTTCATATATTAGTTACTTTACACCTTGTTACTTCAAATCATAATTACTTTACCACATCTTACGTTGTATTCCCAATTCAATTCTCTCATTGTGCATTCGTTGAATTTGTAAATATATTTATTTTGTTTATTTCTGTTTTTCTTACAAACCTAGTTCAGAAGTCTTCTAAATTCATTTCACGTGAGTCGTTAGGCCTAATTATTAGCAGACGATTTCCATCCAAACTCAACAAATTTATGGTAATGGTTTTCAAATATCTATTTAGGCTGATTTATTAACTAAAATAAATTCCATTAATAACCTAATACTATACTAGTATATAATATAAAAGGCAAAGGCCCAAGAACGCTACCCTGAGGAACTCCAGAATATACTCTAGAATAAGGACCATAACACCCATCGACAACAACCCGTTGTTGTCTATTAGTTAAAAATTCTGTTAAAATACTTAAGACTCTACTACCAATGCTAACATACATTAATTTAAAAATAAAACCATTATGGTTGACAGGTTCAAAGGCGGAACTAAATTCAAGAGAGACAAGCCTAGACTCAATTATTGTCTATAGCAGACTGCATTTCATGTACCAGCAATAATAGTGCATCCGCGGTGCCTACCCCCTTTCTAAAGCCAAACTGAGTAACTGGAAGAAACTGTCTGAAATATACAGTAAGACGTTTAGACAGCAGACGTTTGGACAGCAGACGTTCAAAAGTCTTAGATAAAATCGGTGTGATAGAAATGGGCCTATATTCACTCAGAGATGAAGATGATGATGATCCTTTGGGAATTGGGGTAATTTTGCCTGAACGACAGCATTCAGGAAATGACCCCAGACGAACTTAAATACGAAATATAACCCAGTTTTGGAGCTAGCTGACTGCTAAATCTTTTTAAAATCTTTGGAAACAGACCAATAGGGTCAGTTCCCCTATTCTTTTCCAAGTTAGATAAAAGAAATTTTATTTCAGAGGATCTGAAATCAATGTATTAAAACTAGGTAGCGGGTGACAGCCTAAGGGCAGCTGAATCTCTTACCTACTTTGCTTGGAATTAAAATTGCCAGCAAGAATGCTGGCTTTATGAGAGAATGATATGTAAGTCTATCATCAGGCTTCATTAAGGGAGGATTAGAAGGCTCAACACCAAACAAAGCAGATTTAAGTGCTGACTACCAAATATGCGGCTGAGCCGGACCAGTGAGGACATTCTTCAAATGGGCATTATGTTGATCTTCAGCCTCTATATGAATATTATTTGCTGTGTTCCTCATTGCAACATAGTTCTCCCAACACAACCGAGAGCGGTTATCAGACCAAAGATTATAGGCAGCATGCTTATCACGATAAGCCAGGTGACACTGGTCATTAAACCATGCTTTATCTTGAGATCAAGCTTTAAGAATTTTCATTGGTACAAACCTGAGGTAATGGGGCAATGAGCATCATAGATATCCCCCAGATAATACTATTAAAAGCACGGTTAATCCCATTCCAGTTAATTCTAGATTTGATAACAACCTCCCTGGAGATGGTAAATTCTAGAATAGGGAAATCTAACTGGATTTTACAAGCCAAACCTCGATGATCTGAGGAACCAATTGGTGCCGTGGTTTGAACCTCAACAATGAAGCAAGATTTCTTGTCCTCCTTCTGAATATTAATATATGAGTATCCGAGAGAGAAGGTTACCCTCCCCCTTTAGAACCCAAGGTCTAGATACCTGTGGCGCCTGAGAAAGATGCACCTGCACGCCCACACCCAGACAGCCCATAGGGAGCAGCGACAATTTCGCGCGGTCGGATGAGCCAGGGGCTCTTATCAAGAATGGTCGGGCCAGTCGAACCCAAGGAGCCGCCTCGAGAACTTCGCTTGGCCGCGTGATCCGTATTGGGTTTCCTTTTTAATCCGTTGCATCGCCTGATCGGTGCCGGACCTACGGCATCCTGGACTTTCGCGCGAGTCTGTGATGCTCGCCGAGAATATCCCCTCTTTCAGGAAAAGCACCACAAACAGGGTGGGGGGGGATTATTTAGACGCAAAGCGGAAGTGCTAGGTTTTGGCGGACCTCCGATTCTTCACTTAAATAAAAAACAAACAGAGCGATAATTATTTCGCACGGAACGAATTCTTAATTATATTCGAAATATTCACTCCGGAATTTAGCGAGAGCCTGTATTGCTCAATACGCAAAGTTGGTTGAACGCGATAAAATGTCTTCATTATTTCAAACGTTTAAGTTGCAAGGAGAGTCGCTTGGGCTCAACACCAGAGCTGCCTGACCTAAATCTTCATTCTACGATGGATACATTCACTATCATGGAAAATGATGTGGTGGCGGCGATAAGATCAATGAACTTGAATAGCTCACCTGGTCCTGATATGCTTCACCCAAGAGTCATCAAAGAACCTGTCCTGTCACCTGACTCTTCCCCTAACCATCCTGTTTCAGGCATGTGTGACTAATGCAGCCATTCCAGATGAATGGAAAGCTGGTGAAATTATCCCTATATACAAGCCTAAAAGTGATGCTGGCATACCAAGCTCGTACAGACCCATATGTTTAACAAGCGTAGTGAGCAAATTGTTTGAGCGAATTATACACGGTCAACTTCTATCCCATATTTTTGCGAACAATGTCATGTCTGAAAAGTAACACGGATTTTTTAAAAGAAGTTCAACAACAACTAACTTGATGCAGTGTTGGGATGATAGACTAAAATGAGGGATAATATGGAACCAGTTGATGTCATGTACGTAGATCTGGAAAAGGCATTAGATACCGTGGTACATTCAAAACTAGTGGCCAAACTGAATCACATAGGAGTGGTAGGGCAAGCTCTTAATCTACTGAAGAACTACCTATCGGATCGAACCCAGACTGTGAAAGTAAATAATGAAAGATCGCAACTATCGCATGTGTTGAGCGGAATACCACAAGGAACGTTATTAGGTCCACTAATGTTTATCATCTATATAAACGACCTAACTGACGTTATCAGTGAGCAGATCCGAATCGCATTATATGCAGGCGATTCAAAACTATACAGAAAATGTTTAAGTATACAGGACTGCCTTGAACTCTATGACGACATGATCATTATGTGTGAGCGGTTCGAAACATGGCAACTACGGATTAACTTTAGAAAAACCGAAGTCATCCACATAGGCCCCGGAAATAGGAACTTCAACTATTTCATCCAACACAACCACATCGGTAACGGCGAATTTTGTCGAGATCTGGGAGTCTACATGACGAATGATCTTTCAGTCATCCGCCACTGCTAAACGTATCGAGAACTGCATACTTTCGGTTATATCAGTTTAAAAGAGTTTTCGTAACTTCGGATGTGCGGTTCCAACTCTTTATTTTCAAAACCTACATAAGGCTATTATTAGAGAGCAACACCGAAATATGGAGCCCCTCAAAGACCCAGGATATTGAATGTATCGAGAGAGTACAGAAAAAGTTTACAAAAAACGTATCAAATATGAGAGATACGCCGTATCTCCGGCGCATGGATTTGCTCCAGATTGAATCACTAGAAATACGAAGAATAAAATCCGATCTAGTCTATTTATAAAGGGTCTTTCAACAAGGACGCTCGAGCTTTGTCAGGCAATAGTGGTCATGTTGTTAAAGCCACATCTGGCAACCTCGCTGTGAAATGTTCAGTAGTACTTGGCAAGTCACGATGGAAAGTTATAGCGTTGAACACCGTGTGCAACTCATCAAATGTTATTATCAAAATCAGTGCTCCGTTCGACGAACGTTCCGCGCATTACGTGATTTCTATCATCTTCAGCGACGAGGCTCATTTTTGGATGAATGGATTTGTGAACAAGCAAAATCGTCGGATTTGGGACGAAAACAATCCACATGGGATACACCAGCACCAATTGCATCCCAGCAAAATCACTGTTTGGTGCGGATTTTCGTCTAACGGAATCATCGGTCCGTATTTTTTTGAGAACGAAGATGGGATTGCCATAACCGTCAACGGCGAGATCTACAGATCGATGAAAAGCAACTTCTTGTGGCCTCAACTGGATTATATGCTTGATATGGATACTGAAGACATGTAGTTCCAACAGGACGGCGCTACGTGCCACACTGCACACGCCATGATAGGCATTTGCACCAGCAATTTCAGGGCAGGGTCATCTCGCGCGGAGGCGACGTCAACTGGCCACCGAGATCTTGCGATTTAACGCCATTAGACTACTTTCTTTGGAGCTACCTTAAATCGCAGGTCTATGCAAATAATCTGAAAACAGTTGATGTCCTCAAAGTCAACATAACGAACACCATCCAACAAATTCAGCCAGATTAACGCGACAAAGTCATCGAAAATTGGGCCTCCCGAATACGTTCCACCAAGCGAAGCCGCGGTGGACATTTGAACGAGGTCATATTTCAAACTTAATGCCATAAAATGGACTTTCAAATTGAAAATAAATTGAGCGCATATATCACACACAACTTGTTTATTTACATTTAAAAATCGAGCGACCTTATTTAAAGACCCTTTATAAAATGATTCATAGGCTGGTCGAAATAGACTTTGACTCCATGTTTAGTTTCAACCGCAGACAAACAAGAGGACACTCATTTAAACTAAATGTTGAATTTGCTAGAACAAATTGTAGAAACTATTCCTTCGCATGTAGAGTTGTGCCGATTTGGAATCAACTACCGGAATCTGTAGTAATTGCTAATAATGTTCAAACTTTTAAAAGATTATTGGAAAATGTAAACCTGACTTTTTTTGTAGGGGGCGCGCTTACACAGCTCCTTGAAGCTTTGTGTGCCCTGGATATTATGCATATCTATTAAATGTGTATATCATGTCTCTACCTTTATGCCACGTAAGAGTTTTTATGTACTTTTCCGAAATAAATGTTTTGTTTGTTTGTTTTGTTTTAAGGAACGAGAAGAATAAAGAGAAAGAGAAGAACGATAAAAAGAGGAGAAATAGAAGAACGAGAAAAAGAGGACAAAGAGAAGAACGGGAAGAAATGGAAAGAACCCACCTTCATGAATTGAAATGGGTAAGGCCAGGAACAAGACGCTTTCCATCAGCTCGAGGTCTGTTAAGCTTCCGGTTTTCAAGGAAGGCGAGGATTTCGGAGCCTTCTTTCGAGAAAGTCTTCGAAATCAACCATTGGGACATCGAGGCAGATGGAGTGGGTCAATTGTTGCCCTGGCTAAATTTCCAACTCCGAAAGATATTCATATCACTCCCCTTGGAGGCAACAATTGACTATTCGACCTTAAATTCGGAGTTACTGGCGTAATATATCATGACCCCAGACTTTTACCGATCTAAATTCAGACTTGCTCACGTCCAGCCAGGCAAAACATACCGTCAGTTTAGGTACACCCTCCAGCGTCACCTCAACCTTTGGCTCAATGCTTCTAAAATCCCGCATGACTATGATGCCTCCGTTGACTTCTTCCTGAGACACCAGTTGTTGGATGCACTTCGAGCTGAAATCAGATCTTTCGTAAAAAACCAGCGCTGCCTCACATTCAAGGAGTGCACAGAAGAGGCCGACATTTATTTAGCAAGCCACAACCTTTATTCCAAAGAAGGGAAGAAAATGGCCCCTTTTCCATCCAAACCTAACCCAAACAAAGGTAAATTCATCCTGCAAAATGGAAGCAAGTTTGCCAAGATAACTGGACCGTCGAAGCCGAAATCCTTTTTTTCGTCCGAACACCGGGATGTAAAACCATTCTCTTCAGGCCCCCTTACGTCATCTTTCCCCAGGAGACCCATCATTTTTTTCCTGTGGTGTGGAGGGCCACGTGAAAACGAACTGCCCCCAGAACTCTCAGTTCAGGAATAACTCTTCTCACCAGGTATACCCGATATGTGCCACGTCTGCGCTTTCGTCAACACCATCGAAATCTTATCTTTCCCGAGCACCTCAAGTTCCGGTGGCCACCAGGTTAACTTTTTGTTTGATGAGAATGCCTCAGGAGGCCTTAAGTTTGAATCCAGACGATTAATGGATACCGTGTCTCCACTATTGTGAGAGATACCGGGTGCACCTGCATAGTGGTTTAGGACAAGCTGCTTCCCCCAGTAGTCCCGGACTAAAATAAATTCGCCGTCGTGCATACCTACTTGGGGCGCGCTAATCGGTCCCCCATCGTTAAGTGCTTAATCAATTGTGCGTACTTCACTGGCTGGGCAGAAGTAGTATCAGCCCCTATTAAATCCTGCTTCGTCCTCATTGGCCAGTGCCCATGGGTCTCCCCCAGCCTCGTGGCTCAACCCATGGTTCTCCGTTCGAAAGTGGTAAAATATTCGAAATGCTCTTGCCCCTTGAAACTTCACGTTCTTCAGAATTCAGGGAGGTCATGACTGAAGACTTCGCAATTAACCAGAAGAACTTCGATTCCCTCCGACCCCTGTGGGCTAAGGCCCAGTCAAAAGAGCAAGAAGCCACCCGAGGAGACAAGGTTATATCCTACCAAGTTATGGACGGCTTACTTTACCGTGCGTGCTCAGAAAACGGCAAACCCCAGACGTGAGTATTGTGTGTTCCGCGTTCTCAAGATGGTCATATTTTAACCATTGCCCATGACAGCCTATTTTCAGGCCATTTTAGCCACACGAAGACCATCTAGAAGATCTTAAAATATTTTTATTGGCCAGGCGCACTTGAAGAAATTCTTCGTTACTGCAGGTCTTGTGACACCTGCCAAAACACTGCCGTCAAAGGGCAAGTTAAGCCCACACCCTTGCAGAGAAGACCCCTAATCTCAGAGTCGTTTTACGTCTCGCAATTGATCTCATCGGTGAGATACACTGCCCCTTGAGTGAATATCACAGTCACGTGCTGACTTTAGTGGGTTTTGCCACCCGTTTACAAGAGGACGTGCCGTTGAAGAATATAGACAGCATCTCCTGCACGGAATCACTAATCTCCATCTTCTTCCGAGTTGGATTACCTAAAGAAATCCTGTTTGATCGGGGCCGCCAATTCATTTCGCAACTGATGGAGTACGCCGGCAAGCTCCTGATCATAAACCCCATTTTTACCACCCCCTTTCACCCAGCTGGTAACGGGGTGTGTGAGAGGCTCAACGGCTCCCTTGAATCCATCCTCAAGAAACTGTGCGTCGAACACCCTCGAGAATGGCACCGTTTCTTGCCGGTAGCTACTTTCGCATACCGGGAAA
This sequence comes from Ceratothoa steindachneri, assembly GCA_963969495.1. Classification (NCBI taxonomy): domain Eukaryota; kingdom Metazoa; phylum Arthropoda; class Malacostraca; order Isopoda; family Cymothoidae; genus Ceratothoa; species Ceratothoa steindachneri. The sequence continues at coordinate 115,589,193 of OZ018333.1, read as the reverse complement.
TTCCCCATCGCACCTTAGGTTTTGCTATATTTGAGCTTCTGTATGGGCGTAATTTTAGAGGGCCCCTAAGCATTTTAAAGGAGCTCTTCTCCAATTCGAAATTAGACCAGGAGATTCAATCCTCCTACGCTTACCTCCTAGACCTCAGCCAGAGGTTAGAAAAGTGCGCAGAGATCGCGCATCAGAAAGCTGAGACGAACCTGGGCAAGTATAAAACTCACTTCGACTGTAAGTCTCAAGAACGGAAGCTTCAACCCGGTGACGAAGTCCTTTTACTACTCTCCACGTAGAACAACAAACATTTGAGCCAATGGAAGGGCCCCTTCCCAGTGATCGAGAGACGTGGCCCCATCGACTACTTGATCCAAACCCCGTCTGGCACTACGCTATTGCACGTGAACATGCCTTAAAAGTACTATCGACTCGCTTGTGCCAACTGACTTGTGGTCCTGGACGAAGAATCCACCTTGGAGTCCAGCTACCCACTTGACCCCTTGTTCATGGTAAAAGTCGCCTGCGTGGAACAAGACGCAGAATATCCTCTTCACATCTTGCCAGATACCCCCGATTCCCCATCGACCGAGTTGAGTATAAACCCTAAGCTTCTGATCCCCAAGAAGAACTAGTTACAACCGCTACTCACCCAATTCACCGATGTAATCTCGGATACCTCTGGTTGTGCTGCCCAGTTCGAGCACAATATTTGGCTAACCCCCAGGAACCTGTCCGTTCGAAGCCGTACCCAATCCACATTCACTTAAGAAAAGCGTTCAATGAGGAGGTAGACAAGTTATTGAAGATGCGTATTCCGATTCCCCTCATCGATCAGAATTTGCACATGTTCGAGACTGACCATAAACCCCTCTCTTACCTACGGAACGTTAAGAACAATAATGGTTGCCTCAAGAGATGGAGCCCCTCTCTCTAAGAATTCCAATTTAAAATTGTATACATTAAGGGTTCCTAGAATTGCTTGGCGGACAGCTGAAGTAAAAATCTCCTAGAGTTGTCTCCAGAGTAATTTCCTTTTTTATTTATTGTAACGTTAAATGGATTACTTATGTATATATTCCTGAATAATTCTTGTAGTTTTGTGCAATGCCTTATAAGAATATGTGCCATTATTTTTTTTTATTATTGTGTATATATTATTGATGGTGACCTGGGTCTCATCTTATTTATTGTCATTTATTTACTTTTACTAATAATTTTTCTTTCTATATAGTAAAGTTATTTTTCTACAATCAGTTTCTCTAAACCCAGAACCTCTAAGAATTGATTATTCAGGCCAACCGCACTCGATTGTGATTATTCAACCCTCGCACTGGGATCTATATCCCAATTTCTGGCGTGCTCTCTTTCCGCGTCACCGCAGAGTCAATCCTCGGCTAGCATCGACGTTCGACTCTACGACAAACAGTATATAATTCTGGTGTGAGGTGTGAGGTCACCCTCCTACAATGAGTTTAGAAAGAAATCATAAATACTGTCATCTAAGTCGAGGTTTCTATAAAGGCTAAAAATATAAAAAAAATATTAAAACGGCTGCATAATCTAATAATCATGATCTCATGACATCCACATTCATACTTTCTAAAACGTGAAGCATTATATCCCGCTTGAGTATATACACACAAGCCCTTGCGCTCGAGGTAAGGAGTTCCTCAGAAAATTGCATAGGTTTATAAAAATCTAGCAAAATGAGTTCTGAGGTATGTCTCCTATTTGATACAAGAGCCTCAAAGCAGCAAATAATATCATATTTAGTTGAGGCAACAGAAAGCTTTCTCAAGTTGCCATAGAGACCACGGATGTTGCAGTATAATAAAATGCAGAATTTACTTCATAAGGCCAGGCTTAGATTCAATGTCACTAGACGAAAGAAGAATAATGCCTGACAAGAACTGATAGACAGAGAATCTTAGAAAGTATCAACAACAACAAGCGAAACAACAAACACAACTACTAACTACCAACCCAGAGATTCTTACCACCCCTCCAACCACTAAAGGCCTGCTGGGGACTGGGGGATATGACTTTAATGTAGTACTGTCATATTTCGATACAATGAATTAAGATAGAATAAAGTTTAGGAAATTAAGGAAAAACAAGAGATACATGGCTGTGTCACCCAGCAGAAGGAAAGTGATGAATTCAGGAATTTGGGACACACAACTATGGCTAGAATTCAGTAAATCCACTTCAAGGATGCCGTTGATAGTAAAACTACTCATATGCCTTAGCTAAAGCAGGGATACCTAGAGCTCTTAAACATTAACACTTATGCGCCCAGTGGCAAATACGGACTGCTAAGATAAACCACCTCGCATAACTATCCACTCCTATTATTTTCATTTGCTTGTATGTATTCTTCACATTTGCCTGTCACGTTCGTCTCAACTCTAAAGATGTGTAGGTATAATACATCTCCATTTCCTCTTCACTGTAAATTTCTAACCATTATCGTTCCATCATACATTATACTTTCTCTTCCTAGTTTAAGCACACACACACATACACAATATTACTTCCATAAGTTTTCTCCACACTTTTTCCATAACTATGTTTAAACATTTTCTTTCGCTGACGCTCAAGCATTTGTCACATTCTTTCCTCTCGATAATTTAACTTTTCACTTCTGATTATCCATCCATTGCTACCATCATCTCATCTAATCTACATATCAACTGATTTAACTTTGCACACTATAATCGCGAGATGAGATAGTTGTTACATAATCATAATAGGAGGTTTGTGCTGAAATAACGTATTCACAACAAATATGAATTTCTCGACGCCATTTTCATTTTCTCCAGGAGAACCCAAAGCCACTAGTCATTGCATCTCTTTTTCCTGGCACCCATTTGTCCACTCATATATCCTACAACCATAAATAAACCAATTCACATTAGTCATTCTTTTTAAGTGATTCTAGAACCTATTTCTCAGCCCCTCCCTCCTGCATACACAGGGTGTATGAAAATGAGTGAATCCCGAGAGTTGGCAGTGACTCTGTAGGAAACGCCCCCACCAAGTCCGCCACTGGACGGGATCTTCCCATGGCTCACAGGTTCCTGGGACTAAACACTAGAGGAGATCCTTTGCCCTTCCAACGGCGATACACAGGCAGCAGGGTCTTTCTACAGTTCGAAGAGGGATCTGGCCGATGCTGGACCGCCCAGCCTTGGGGCCCATTGGGAAAGGCGAACTCACCGCCCTCTTATCCAAAGAAGATAACAAAGGTAAATATTAGATCGTCCAGCAAGTAATAACCTTTATATGGTTCCCGTGCGATTGAATGCACTTTTACCAACGTATTACAAAGCCAGTTATGCTTCTACTATACAAGTTTTCATGCCTCGAGTCAATAGAATTCTTATAAGCTTCCGCACTTGCTTGTGTTTGAAACCGTATATTCTTTAGAAAGGCTTCCAGATGTTTAAAAAATGAGCTTCCGCACCTGCTTGTGTTTGAAACCGTATTTTCTTTAGAAAGGCTTTCAGATGTTTAAAAATATGAACATCTATTGGAGCGTGGCCCGGGGAATGAGGTGGATGGGGCAGGACTTCAATTCCTAAGCCGTTTAATTTCTGAAGCGTCAACTTTGCTAGATGTGGACGAGCATTTTATTGAAGGAGAATAGGACCTTTGCGATGGACTAAAGCTGGATATTTTTCACCCAACGTTTTATGCATTACCTCTAATCCCTGACTGTATTTCACTGCTGTGATTGTTTCTCCTTGGTTCAGCAAGCTATAATATGTTGATAATTCTAAATGCACTCTACCATGTAAACATTTTCGTGTTGTAAAGAAAGCATTTTTCATTACGATTAACTATCTGTTCAAGAAATTGAACATTCCGGGTTCTTAGTAACAATGTTGAACAAATCTAGTAGTGACGATTTTGTTGGTCATCAATCAGTCAGTTCATGTGATACAAACTTATCCATCTTTTTCCTTTTTCCAATTTCGAACAAGTGGGCGAAAATGCATTATTTGTTTAATTGCATTGTTCCAGCGAGCTTACGTACTAATGTACGAGGGTCTGCCTCGACTGGTTCCTTAAGTGTTTCATCTTCCTCACAGAGGATCTTCTGCAAGAGGAAAATTATGCCTGTGGCTCCAGGGTTTTGAAATCAGAGTTATCCTTATCTTAGGTGAACTGCCTGGCATGGCTATGAGGTCCACCTACCCGTCCCCACCGTGATGCTCACCCACGGATTAACCTCCCTAATAAATAGTGTCAGTTTTTTAAAAAGAATCCGGACGGAGATTCGTACTGCCGACCTAACGATTGCCGGGCAAGCGCGCTAACCACTGGATCGATTCCTCCATGGACGTTGAATATCTGTAAGGCTCTCATCTCCTCTTTGAAACATCTGCAACCAACGTTTTACTGTACAAACATGAACAAATCCTTAACCAAATGCTTCGTTGATGTTTTATGCAGTTTCATTAGCTATTTTTTCCAAGTTTAATTTTATAAAGATAATTATGCATCATTTTTATTCATGTTGCTTTAAATTTCACTAAATTAAAAATAATAAAATTTGAGAGTTGGATAACACAAAATTCGTTTTAACCTTTGAAACCAATGAACAATTTACATTAAGCCTTACTATAATATTGTTTAGTTGGTTGGTTGGTTTGTCATACATATATATGTCATTGTGAGAAAAACGCCATTACTTTCTTGACTCAAGTAACGAAAACTTCTACAGTAGAAGCATAAATGACATTGTAATACGTTGGAAAAAGTGCATTTAGTCACCGGGGCCTACTTCGATTAAAAATGAATTTATTATTTACTTGTTTGTTTATGTAAATCTTGAACCTTAAAAAAAAGCCATTTCGGGACTACCTGATATAATCAAGAAACTTCTTCATCCATGGACAGACGGGTTCCTTGTCAATCAGCGGGTGATCAAAACAAGAATGGGATATCCGCCCTTCGAGTGCCATATAGAGAGGGTAGGAGACCACAAAGAAAACAAAGATGCAGGGCGCCTCGGTGACATCGAGACCCCTCTACGAATGTATGGCCGGGGTTATCAAGCCCACTGGCTTTAAACGGTTTTTATTAGTCCATTCTACTGATAAGGTCATGCAGTAGCCCTTAGCGAGTGTTCTAGGCAAAGAAACGATGGTTACCCGTTTCTCGAACTGAAGCCTTCAGGTGAATACGTTGACCCCTTTTCTCTTGGTTCATCCAGGCATTCGAGCTTGTTAGCTACTGCATCCAGTCAGAACCATTCAGTGGGTTTTATCTCCGATGTGCATCGCCCTGGTAGAGCTGGCGGCAATACGTACAGACTCGAGTTTCGCCCCAACTTCTCCCTTCCCTTGCCACTCCAAACCTCCAACCAAAGGTTTTGATTCGAGCCAAGGGGCAAGAAATGCCCACCTGCCAACCCAGCCGTCCTCCATTACGTCCTCAAAGGCAGCAAAGCCTTGCCGCCAGTAGAACCACTGCCACTCCTGTGAGGGTCTTCATTTAGCGAAATATCTCAACAGTTCCTTCGTAATAGGTCCTTTTAGAGAATTGCGGTGGACTCATGGCTGATCTGGATGAGTTTCAGAGACTAGTCTCCTCCTGTTGTTACATAGCTGGCTACCCTCAGGAGAAAATGCTGAGGGCGTTCCCACTGACCACCCTCTAGGTGTATAGGAGTTTTGCAAACCACATCATCACGGTATGGAAGGGGGGGCAGACAGGTGGATACACGATTTTCACCCGACATGATTTTCCCTTTTCCCTTCTGGCATTAATACCTTCTTTTATGTAGTAGATGTGTAACTGTACCTGGACAGGGTGTGTAGTTTTATTTAAGCATATATTCCACCATCAGCTAAAATCGACGAGGCAGATTTCCGTTACCCCATGGTACGGTTGCCGAGGCCATTTCCATACATAGAGAGTTTGAACGATGCCACCCCGTACGGAGGGACTGCACAATCAATCCCCAGGGTTAGTTCTTACCCACCCGATCGAAGAGCTGGAGATCAGTGTCCTAAATGAGAATAAATTCACGTTCATTGTCCGAAAACTGCTTAATTACTTGTCTAGTTATATTCCTGTGCTCTCCGGACGCTCAGACAGAGTATGATTACTATTGCTAGAATCTCCAGTCGATTTTCATGCCGTCCGCTTCCTCTGTGGTCGAAAAAGTGTGAGAAGGCACTTAGAGATAAGCGACATGTCTATATACACTGTAAGAGCCGCTCGAACGATCTCACAGTCGGTGAATTTCGTCGAGCAAAGGACATGTTCCGGTATATTATGCAGTCCACCCGCCGTTCTTCTTGGCTGGAATTCGTATCTTCACTCAAAAGTTCCTCTTACAGAAATCTGAAAGCGTGCCAAAAAATCAAGGCAGGTCTTACACAACTTCCCGTATTTCAGGAGCGCGGAACCGGTATCTAGGACTTCGCGCACGTGGGGGAGAGCCTCGCAATCACTCCGCACTCTCTAGATTGGATGCTGGTCCAACAGCATTTAAATTGCACTTTGGGTTCGCTGAGGACCATCGACTGGACTTTAACTCCAGATGCGGGCAACCTTTTAATGACCAGTTTAAATGAGTGAGTTGCGTTCCGCACTCCGTCAGTACATGGATATCGCCATTTTCCCGTACGATATAGGGTACGCATACTTTGACAACTGGATGAGCGTGACGTGGCTCATTAGTTAGCTTTGTTCAATAGAATCTATGCAAATAGATGACATTTTCCAGATTCCTGACAATTGGCTAATGTTTTCTCTTTTCGCAAGCAGGGACGAGGCAAAGCTAACCCACTAGGTTTCCTCTAACCTCCTGGGTATGCAGGTTGATTGGATGTGGTGGCCTCAGTGTCAATCTCTTTGCCTTGATCAACCTTTTCCGCTGTTTTTTCAAGGGGCCCATACTTGACTGCCAGTGCCACCTATGTGTTGCAAAAAGATGTTCTTCGTGCGCTCTACGTAGACGACATTTAGGTCTCCTTTGTTGAGGCTCAAAGGCCTTCCCTCTGAGCATCAACTTCAACATGCTCCGAATCAAATCTCTCGCTCTGCCGAAGCGCACTAGCTTTAGTTTTCCATTGTCATCCACGGCTTCACCCGAACCTGCATCTATTCTTAAATGGGTCTTGCCTTGATGTGGTTGACTCGCATCGTTTCCTTGGTCCTTTTTTGATCGGCGCCTCACCAGGAGCAGCACATTCGCATGCCTAGAGTATCTTGTATCCGTGCTGATATGTTTACGATTCGGCTTTTTCCTATCCTTTCGTTCTAAGCTAGACCACTAATGTGAGCTATACCTATCCGCAGCCAAGTTGGAATTGCGGAAAGGTGGACTCAAACCTTCACATTGGTCTCCGGTGGGAACTGGGATACTGCTCACATTACAGCGCCGCAATGCATTATGCGGCTGTACGCGCGAGGTCTAGGGTCTCCCTCGGTCGCCAACTGTTCTTATTTCTTCCGCGGTTGATGATGTCGACTGTGCCTATGTGGAAGTGAAACGCTAATCATACTTTGGATTTAGGGCGAGAAAACTCCTTCGAGAGTCCCGTTGAACCTTGTCAGTGTAGAACGATGGTTTTAAATCGGAAGAGAGGGTCTTCTTCCACGCCTTCTCCTCGTTTGAGCTAGTTGCAATACACCTCTTTCGGTCCAGCAGGTTACGATCCTTGGCCTGTTCTGAGACCAAATTGTTATATATAGCGACTCACAGATCTTCCCGAGTGCCCTCAGGGCATATTAATCTCTGCTCCCGCTCCCTCACTCCCACCACACCCTAGGTTGTAGTATCTGTAAAATCACCGCTGCTGGGAGCCGTTACCGCGGATGTTCTACCATTGACCTTCAGGTTACATGGCAAAGAAGATGGGAAACGATCGATGGAAATTTAAAGTTGCGTACCCTTACGCCGCCACCTTTTCCTTGAACCTAACCCCCTAATACATCGACAGTTTGAGACTACCTGAGCTTTATTCAATTTTATCATTTCGACACATTCTTAACAAGCCTCTTCTTGACGAGCGGCTAATTCCGAAGACCAGTCGCCGCCAAGCTTTTAAACCCATGCTTTCCTGATCGAGGCCGGAAGGGAGGGGGGGGGGGGGTTATTCATCACCCCTTCTCGGCTCTACTTGGGGCGGTGGTGAGGGAGGTGGCTGAGGGGGGGGGGGTTAACATGTGTGCTTATACATCTACCTTTACTTAACCTCTGCACGGGAGGGGGCGGGGTGCGCTCGGTGGCATTTCGATGTAAATTGGAGGGGGATAAAGAAAAATGGAGTCAATTCCATAGAGGGGTTTACCGGGCCAGTACCTTCTATCTGGGCTTTGTATCAACCCCTCCCCCCCCACACACTTTTTGACATGGCGGGATACAAAATCCGTGTTCGACTTTAGTCTATGACTTGGTTTATGGGCGCTGAGTCCACGTTTGCCGGTTAAATTGAAGGAGTCGAAAAATAGACAAAAAGTTTAATATCGTTTTTAGAAGTAAAAAAAAAAAAAAAAATACTAACAATGACTAGATAAATATTTCATTATTAATCAATAATTAATTAATTAACAATGAATTAATATTTAATGTTTAATTAATACTAAATTAATTGCTAATTAATGTTTAATTAACAATGAGTTAATTGATAATGAATTAATAATTAAGGTTCGATTAACAATGGATTAATTGTAATTGATGTTTAATTCAACGATGAATAAATTAAATAATTAATTAATAATGAATGAATTAAAAATGATAAAGAGTTGATTAATAATTGACAATTAATAAATAATCGGTAATTAATAAATAATTGATAATGAATTGATTAATAATTAGTAAATAATCGGTAATTAATTATACATTGATAATTAATTAAAAAAAATATCAGCTATTAATTAATTCATTGTTAATTAAACATTAATTATAATTAATGTTTAATAAACGATAAATTAATTAATAGCTGGTAATTTTTAATTACCAGGCGAGGTGGAGGGGAGAGGTGGAGGGGGGGGGAGTGACTGTCACTATGAACTTATTTTGACGGTAAATAAAAATATTTCAAACGGTCGTCAAAATCCGTACTCGTTTCGACTTGTTTCAGGTTCCTGACCTCCCCTGCCCCCCCTTGCTCCTTCTACCTGCTATGGGGCCACTGAAGGTAGATTCAGAGAAGTTTCGTCAGAGAAATAATGTTTTGAGGCTTCTGTAGTGATTCATTAATACACCCGGTATTAAAAGTAGTGACAATTTTAATTATTAGTCGTGTGCGACTAATAATTAAGTTACCATGTGTATCCGTAGGTAGTCGGACAGATGGTAAGCATTTTACTTTTCAATGGGTTTGGGGTAATAATATCGTAACTATTCGGTGTATTCTAACGAAATTTGAAACCCTTATGTTGTTTTAATTCTCGTTCGAATGATATAATTGCCAAGGTCCTCCCAAGGTTAGTCTGCGAAAAAATTGAAAGTTTTGATAGTGGTAAGGTCATAAATCAGAATAATTAAGAACACGCGACTCAAGTCTGTTAATCTTGATTTAATAGGGAAATTGACGGATAGAGCCCAATTCGATCCCAAGGTCGTCCCATGGATCGATGCCATGATGTTTAATATCGAAGAGTGGGGATTTAATTGACGGTTTGGTGTCATGATCGGGATTGCATGAACACAAAGGGGAACTCAGGAATGCATGAACACAAAGGGGAACTCAGGATTGCATGAACACAAAGGGGAACTCGGGATTGCATGAACACAAAGGGGAACTCGGGATTGCATGGACACAAAGGGGAACTTGGGATTGCATGAACATAAAGGGGAACTCGGGATTGCATGAACATAAAGGGGAACTCGGGAATGCATGAACACAAAGGGGAACTCGGAATTGCATGGACACAAAGGGGAACTCAAGATTGCATGAACACAAAGGGGAACTCGGGATGGCATGAACAAAAAGGGGAACTCGGGAATGCATGAACACAAAGGGGAACTCGGGAATGCATGAACACAAACGAGCACTCGGGATTGCATGAACACAAAGGGGAACTCGGGAATGCAGGAACACAAAAGGGAGCTCAGGATTGCATGGACACAAAGAGGAACTCGGAATTGCATGAACACAAAGGCGAACTCGGGATTGCATGGACACAAAGGGAAACTCGGGAATGCATGAACACAAAGGGGAACTCAGTATTGCATGGACACAAAGGGGAACTCGGGATTGCATGAACACAAAGGGGAACTCGGGATTGCATGGACACAAAGTGGAACTCGGGTTGCATGAACAAAAAGGGGAACTCGGGAATGCATGAACACAAAGGGGAACTCGAGATTGCATGGACACAAAGGGGAACTCGGGATTGCATAGAAACAAAGGGGAACTTGTAATTGCATGAACACAATGGGGAACTCGGGATTGTATGGACAAAGAGGGGAACTCAGGATTGCATGAACACAAAGGGGAACTTTGGATTGCATGAAAACAAAGGGGAACTCGGGAATGCATGAACACAAAGGGGAACTCGAGTTTGCATGAACCCGAAGATGAACTCGGGATTGCATGGACACAAAGAGAAACTCGGGTTTGCATGGACTCAAAGGGGAACTCGGGATTGCATGAAGACAAAGGAGAACTCGGGATTACATGGACACAAAGGGGAACTCTGGATTGCATGGACACAAAGGGGAACTCGAGATTGCATGAACACAAAGGGGAACTCGGGATAACATGAACAAAAAGGGGAACTCGAGAATGCATGAACACAAAGGGGAACTCAGGAATGCATGAACACAAAGGGGAACTCGGGATTGAATCAACACAAAGGGGAACTCGGGATTGCATGGACTCAAAGGGGAACTCAGGATTGCATGAACACAAAGGAGAACTCGGGATTGCATGGACACAAAGGGGAACTCGGGAATGCATGAACAGAAAGGGGAACTCGGGATTGCATGGACTCAAAGGGGAACTCGGGATTGCATGAACACAAAGGGGAATTTGGGAATGCATGGACACAAAGGGGAACTCGGGAATGCATGAACACAAAGGGAAACTCGGGATTGCATGGACACAAAGGGGAACTCGGGATTGCATGAACATAAAGGGGAACTCGGGATTGCATGAACATAAAGGGGAACTCGGGATTGCATGAACATAAAGGGGAACTCGGGAATGCATGAATACAAAGGGGAACTCAGGATTGCATGAACACAAAGGGGAACTCGGGATTGCATGGACACAAAGGGGAACTCGGGAATGCATGAACACAAAGGGGAACTCGGGATTGCATGAACACAAAGGGGAACTCGGGAATGCATGAACACAAAGGGGAACTCGGAAATGCATGAACACAAAGGGGAACTCGGTAATGCATGAACACAAAGGGAAACTGCAACTTTCTTAGTGTTTATACGAGTTTAAGAAGGAATGGAAGACTAAAAAGTTTATTTCTAAAGTAGATACCAATAAATACTGAACTTAGAACTGCTCTCCCCGGCCACACAAACAACTTTGATGATTAAACTTAGACACGTTGAAGTTTTAAAGATTTATATGAGAGAAAATTTAGAACTTGCTAACCATAACGCAACATAGTGGTAGTTCGATCTAGCAGAGCATAACCCAACATAGTGGTAGTTCGATCTAGCAGAGTAAAAATACCGCTTCTAGGTTTAGTGATGAAGCTACACAGGTCGGACCCCACTTTATATTGTTGGTCGCGCCCCGCATAAAGAAGGTCCATTTGCTCTCCTTTCGAGTGAAGTGTAGCATTTGTATTAGTGGACTTGTTTCAAGTTCTAACAGAAATTGCGCACTTTCATAACATGTCAACATGAGGACGTTCTTTGAGTGGACAATTTGAAATAAAATTGCAATCCAGATTTCATGAAATATTATCACCTTTTAACCACCATTCATGCTATTTATGTATAGGTTATTGATAATTATTTGAGAAACTAGTACCAGTTCACCACTATTAATATCCTCTTGAGCAATTGCGTTGAAATATAAAATAATCTACTAGATACAAACTTCAGATTTCTTTCTATTAAATTAGTCGAGGATAATTAGAATATACAAACTGCTAGTACATTTCTTTGTGCTTATGACCCCTTTATGGGTTTAAGCACATTAAACAACATAAAAAAACAAAACAATTATTTCTTTGAAGGACGTCCGCTAATGTTTAGGCTTTAAGATCCCTAATACAAGGTAATGTAGGAATACAAAGTGCACACTTGTCCTCGTATAAGAAGTAAACAGTGTCATCAATATAATTCTTAATGAAATTGCATAAATTTATGTTAATAAATCTGTTGTTTTGAGGTTTGTATTAAGTCGTACAAAATTCTGGCCACCATGGTGAGCCGAACTACAGAATCGAAGATCGACATGGAGAAGAAGATGGGATGTATGTCAAACCCGTGTACAGTTTATTGGGCAAAACTGAATTAATGTCGGCGATGCAGACTTCAAATTACCTTTCCAGCCCTTAAAGGAATCATTGGAAACGTTTTAAAAGATTCTCGTTCAAAATTTGAAGTATTTAAAACGCGAACTTCAAAATATGATGATTGAATTGGAATTGTTCGGAAATGGAATCAACCACGACGGAATTAGCCTTGAAACAGAACCCCAAGACATTCATTGATTTCTGCTCCGTGCTGAGGGCAAGGAAAGGTCTAGGGGAGAGGGACACACTGAAAGGTCGAGGACGGCGGAACCAGGGTGACCTCCCCCTCCTCTGCCGATGTCATCTTCTTCTTCTTCCTCCTCATCTTCTTCCCCTGAAGGTATCTCGTCCCCCTTGGTTAAACCGCCGACACCACCACTCAGAAAGAGCCCGGCGCGGTACTGGTGGAGAGCGACTGTCCACGCTGCAGCCGCCGTCACCGCCCCCAGGTTGGCTGTATCGACAGCAGAGGGCGGCGCCCACGAGGGCAATCCACTTGGCCCCAACCCAGCCGCTGCTGAGGCCGCGGCGGCGGTGTGAAACAGCGACGGGGACAGGAACGTCGGAGGCGTGGGTGGGATGGGGGAAGGCCCCAGGCTGGACGACCCCGAGGAAGACGGAGAGGGGGACAATCTCGCAGCCGCCGCTAGCGCCTGCTCCACGTTGGGGTCGTGGACGACCCCGGTGGGCGCGTCTTCGGGGCGGCGGGCGTGGCCGTAGATCTTGACGTGCTTCCGCAGCGACGACGGATCCGTGTAGCGCTTGCCGCAGCCCGGGTGGCGGCACTCGTAGGGCTTGTCGACGAAGTGGGTGCGGGTGTGCTTGAAGCGGTCGGACGAGTTCGAGTACGCCTTGCCACACCCTGGCACCGTGCAAACGTAGGGTTTCTCGCCTGTGACGGGGGAAGAGATGGCACTCGTACTCAAGATGGCATTCAATATCAACCTGGAGTGCCACTTTAGGATACTCAGAGGCGAGGGGGAGGGGCGTAAGTGTTTGCCACTGACTTTGTCTTGCCACATAAGAGAATCCCCCTCTTGTAGGGGAGGCTGCTGAAGGGAGGGAATGTCAATGTACCGGGGGGGAGGGGGTATAGACAAACCGGGAGAAGGTTACAGCTAAAATGATTCTGCGCCTTTTTGGCCAGACCTCTTCCCCCCAGAGTAAGATTTTCGAGCATTACCCTCGAGCCGGGGGAGGTAGCGAAGGCCCCAAGTAGTATCGTCTTTATCCCAATCGGGTTATGTAGCCTACACAGATTTTTACCTCCCATAGGTCCTCACTTTATTGAAGAACCCTTTTCCACACTCAGAGGTTGAGATGCCCCCGGTGATTGGCGCCATTTTGACGTATATGCAGAATAATAATAATAATAATAACAACAACCTGTGTGCGTCCTGGCGTGGATCCTGAGGTTCTCCTGTCTGCTGAAGCGCTTGTCGCACTCTGCACATGCGTACGGCCGCTCGTTCGTGTGCGTCCGGATGTGAATCAGCATCTTGTACCTGGAAAAGCACCCACAGGATGAGCGCCGGCAAAACAAGCTCGAATACTCTGCCACCTAGTATGATCGCGAATTGATTTAAATAGGAAGGTGGACGCGTATATGAGTCTAAGGCAAATTGCATTAAAAATCAAGGAGGCGGGGCTAATGTAAAGGGCACGAAGGGAGGGGGGGGGGGTTATGCGGGGATAGAACCCCCTTTCACTCCTAGATTCTGGATTTGGGTCGGTATAAAGACCGAGAGGATCCAATCTCTTCCGGCCTCACCCTCCCCCGCTCCATGTTGACTACTGGATAGGGAAGGGGGGCGCTGTCTACCTACCCCTGCCAAATAACAAAACCCGAACCCCTCTTACCGGGCGTTGAATCCCTTGGTCCTGGCGCAGCCCCTCCACAGGCAGTAGAAGGCCCCGTGCTGAGAGGTGACGTGGGACGCCGTCAAATGACTCACCAACTCCTCCAAGGAGTCGAAGCTGAGGCCGCACCCGACCCACCTGCAAAGACCGGACTTTACATTTATGGACCTCACACTCCAAGACCTCACACTTGAGGACCTCATACTGAGGACCTTACACTCGAGGACCTCACATTCATGGACCTCACACTCCAAGACTTCACAATTGTGGACCTCATACTGAGGACCTTACACTCGAGGACCTCACATTCATGGACTTCACACTCCAAGACCTCACACTTGAGGACCTCATACTGAGAACCTTACACTCGAGGACCTCACATTCATGGACTTCACACTTGAAGACCTCACACTTGAGGACCTCATACTGAGGACCTTACACTCGAGGACCTCACATTGATGGACCTCAGACTTGAAGACCTCATACTCAAGGACCTTACATTTGATGACCTCACATTCAAGGAACTCACGCTTGAAAACCTCACACTCAAGGACCTTACACTCAAGGGCCTCACACTCGATCACCTCACACTCAAGGACCTCACATTCTAGGACCTCACACTCGAGGACCTTACACTTGAAGACCTCACACTCGAGGACTTCACATTCAAGGACCTCACACTTGAAGAACTCACACTCAAGGACCTTGCACGTGAGGACATTTCTCTCAAGGACCTCACACTCGAGGACATTACAGTCAAGGACCTCACGCTCAAGGACCTTACAGCCAAGGACCTCACACTCAAGGACCTTACAGTCAAGGCCTTCACGTTCAAGGACCTTACAGTCAAGGACCTTACAGTTAAGGACCTCACACTCGAGGACCACTTGAGAATTTACCCCGAGGTCATTTTCGTCAGGACAATTTAATTAAAGGAATCTTTTGACTTGGGAAAATTTGAATCACGGAATTTTAGGACAAATTTAAGCGGGGGAGGGAGGAACAACCCCCTACACTTGAAATTACCTATAATAGAAACGCGCCCTCCCTACCCCAGTGCCCGAGAGAAAGTGGTGCGCTCGTCTTTTGCGCCTCATTACAATCTTATTCGCGCCCGATTAGACCCAGAAAAGGGTGAAAGAAGGCGTTAAACCTTCGTAAAAAATTGCGTGGTGCATCGACGTAATTTAACTTGGGTCCAGTTAACTAAGGTTTAAGGGTAGTTCCTATTTTTTCAGCTGGAAAATAATAAAAAAACAACCAGACTAGGACCAATAATGATTGCATTTTATTGTAACATTCAGTTGTTATATTATATAAGCAAAGTAGCTTAATTTTGCGAATTGCAATTTGACGAATTGATATTCATTTATTTTTTTCTTTGGTACAAAAGAGAGAGAGATTTAAGAGAATTATAATGACGTCATTTGTCAAAATAGGTGAATCCTACTTGGATTGTCAACATCAAGACTTAGTTTTTTTAACGATATCTAATCTCGGGAAAACAAGTTGTGTTCAGTCGTGACAGTGATTTCATAATTAAGGCTAAAATTTGTGTTCCGGTGCCACAAAATTAGAGCCATGAGGGGAAAATAAGGGCTAAAATAATATAATCTGTGCTTACATAATTTATAGATGTGGCCCACGGGGGCATTTTTCGATTAATAACTCGAAAACCGTAATCACTTAAAACTAATTTAATTATTCTTATTATGTCAAGTACATTTTTTTTTGCTAATATATATCCATATATATATATATATATATATATATATATATATATATATATATATATATATATATATATATATATATATATATATATATATATATATATATATATATATATATATATATATATATATATATATATATATATATATATATATATATATATATATATATATATATATATATATATATATATATATATATATATATATGCAGGAAAGAATCCACACTGTTAGGATCAATACGGAGAATTTGGCTATCTTCAATCGCTAGTAAACTAATGAAGACAGACATATGCTTAACTCAGGGGCACACAAATTTACAAGTCGAAATGTAATTATGGGGAAGGTGGGGGCAGTAAGGGGGAACAGCGGCATTTTAATGTTGAATTGCCCATCGGAGGTATTAAAGTTTGGAATTTCCTTTATAAGAGCTGATTCTATTTGACGACTATGTATATAATTGTGAGAATTGTAAATTATTTTTGCCTTATCTCTGTCAATTGAATTGTTTTCATTTATGGAGAAACAAACTAGAAATAAGGACTTCCACGGCGCACAAATCTCGCTCTCCACAACTCTCTCTCCCTCCTCTCCTTCCCTCTCCGTCCTCTCCCCCCCTCTCTCTCTCCCCCTCCCCTTCCTTACTCCACCCCCTCCCAGCTCTACACGAAAATTAAGTCATTTATTATAAATTGGACAGAGTGAAACAGTTCTATCATCTATATGAAAGTTCACATTGATTTCTTATAAATGTTCAATCCATTCTAACTGAATAAATTTCAATATTTTTAGTATAATTTTGACAGTTATTATGAATCAGGTCAATGACGGGTATTTCTGCTAGTATATATATATATATATATATATATATATATATATATATATATATATATATATATATATATATATATATATATATATATATATATATATATAACATTCTAGTTCACAATAATTGTAATAATATTGGGGGAGTTGTTTGTCCAAGTAAATATTTTGGACAGACAGGAAAGCAATTATCTGTCCGTATTAACCAGTATAAATACGATGTTAAGAGAGCTGTAAATAATACTGCGTTTTTTGTGCATATGTCCGAAAATACCCATAGTTAATTGGAATTCAGTAAAATTAATTTTTTGCTCAAATGACTCAATTAAAAGAAACCTTGTTTACTGTTCATGTATAAGCCAATTTAATAACTTTAACATTTCCCCTGGCCTTTTTAAAATTGATGCTGTTATGAAAAAACTCATTCTTTAGAGAAATTAGCTTTGGCATATGTTCCTATTTTTTTTGCAATTTTTATTTTTATGGGCACCCACTTTATCAATTTAATTATTGCATTTATTTTGTATTAACATTATTTTATTTCTCTTCCTCTCTCCTTGTCCCTCTCCCCTACGTATCTGCTTACTTATCATGTCCCTCCTAATCTCTCTCTTTAGACTATCGCTTTATCCGTTAATCGTTTTAACCCTTTTGGCTCTGTTCTTGACTCTTTCCTGCCTCTCGGGTTGACCTTGCTAACTTTGTTATAGCTAAATCTTAATGTGAATTTACCCATCCCTCTCCTACTTCCTCATTGGTCATTTCTTGTCTTAGAAGCGGTCCTTTATCTTTTACTAGCTTATATATACCTTTATTATATCATTTTGTCTTGAAGTTATCCTTGAGAATGAACTGAATAAAGTTCGAAAGTACTTGGAAGCACCTTTTCATTTCTCCTGCGGGACATTGCATTCATTGCGAACCTCACGTGCTACTTTGTGAGTTATTCATTATATATATATATATATATATATATATATATATATATATATATATATATATATATATATATATATATATATATATATATATATATATATATATATATATGTGTGTGTGTGTGTGTGTATGTGTATATAAATCTTTCATGAGCGCGAAAGAAAGATTAAAATGAATCCAACAAACCGCAAGAAACAGCAAACGGGGAAAATTTTTCTTCGGAAATATTATTTCCTAATTCGCAAAAAATTCCGTACAGAGGTGGTCTTCCGCGTAGCCAAGTGGCCTAAGAGATGATTTAATTGAGATCAAAGCGGATGCTCGAGGCCTCAATGTGCACGGTTCGAATCTCACCCCTGCAAGGAATTTTGGCGAATTACTAAATAATATTTCCGAAGAAAAATTTTCCTGTTTGCTGTTTCTTGCAGTTTGTTGGATATATATATATATATATATATATATATATATATATAGATGTAGAAATTGGGACATAATTCGGAAACCTCGATTTAGTATGTAGGTTAAAACCAGAACCAGTATTCGGAACATATATAATTTGGAACGTTTCGAATATTAGCTATGTTCATCTTCAGCCTATAATGAAGTAAAACAATATGAAAGCAAGCAATGAATGAACACTTACCAACTTGAGAGAAGGACAGGAATCGAATGATTTAATATGTGGGAAATTTCAACTGAGCTAAACATGGTAATTGTTTCAAATAACTGAAATATGGTTAATCAACTAATAGAACATTATAATTATCGGGTCATTGAGTGAGTTGTTATTACATTTTAGCTAAAAATGAATTATAAAAAAAACTAAAATTAAGATATTTGAATTAATAGATGTAAAGTGGTGTGGACGACTGACTCGAATTTAATTCTGGATTAAGCATTTGAATAAATAGAGATTCCAAAATGTTGAGATCTACGGATTTATCCGCAGAACCCAAAACTTTGAAATTTGAGGGGAGCAATAATGGGGTACATTTATTCGAATGATTACTTATTGCAGAGAATTCCGGTTTGGCAATGGGTGTGTCTGTGTAGTGGGACAGGAATCGAATGTTCGAAACGTTCCAAATTATATATGTTCTATATATATATATACAGTAAACCCTCGATATAACGAACTATATAGGGCGGGAGGGCGTTCATAAACCCGATGGAAATAACAAACAAGTTCGTTATATCTGATGGTTCGCTCTATGGAGTAGTACTCGTGAAGAGAGGAAGAAGGAGGAGGAGGAGGAGGAGGAGGAGGAGGAGGAGGAGGAGGAGGAGGAGGAGGAAGAAGAGAATGCCAGAACCAACTCTCCCACACGATGTTCACAGCCGACTGAGCTGTGAGCCAGTGAGTCGAGGCATGGAGTTTGGCCAGGAAATTTGGTTCGTTATATCCGAAATTCGTTATATCGAGTGTTTACTGTATATATATATATATATCATATTATTATAGGACGTCACATACATTGGAGACATATTTCAACCGAGATCTTTTCGTCACCTTTTCTTCTATTTCACGCTGTTTATGGTTTGACAGCTTTGATAAGTGTTGGATTTTTCAGACCCTTAAATTAAGGCGAGGTAATTCATAATGATGATTTTATAATATAACTAAGAGATTGGCAGCTATCCTGTCATTGAAACGAAAAATTAATCCTAGGCTTAGGTGAGGTGGTTAGGTTTTAAATTTATATTTAGGCTAGTTTTTTTGTGGGTTCGTTTTGTTTATTTTTGTTTATTTTATTTTCCTGGGTTCTTTTTTTTAGTTCGTTTTTAGTCAATACTATTAGGTTTTGTATTCTCTTTTTTCCCACCCGAAAAGACCTAAACAAGAAGCCTATTTTAGCGAACTTACCATTGGATAGCCAAAAGCCGTAGGCTTCAGTTCAAAATAGCTTAACTTTGTGATACAATGGCGATTGCTTTCTCGCGTCAATATTAGTCGTTACTCTGTAGAATTACCAGAATGAAGCTTGTTTAAATAACCTACCAGCCCTAACCTTTTACATTATAGTTAAATTAGCGTCTTACCTAAATGTGATGCTAATATCATGTTGGAGAATGTGTATTTATTCAGCCGTCTCCCCTGATTTCGCCATTTTCTCCGCGCCGCAGCATTGTTGTACATAAAAATCCGCCACAATAATTTTTAACGACAATTCCCCTGAGGTAAATAAACTATCTTCTTTTCCACTTGTGCTAATTCTACAAGTTAAAAAGAAATATGTTTAAATACTCTACTACTTCCCTTCTACATCGGAGTTAAATTAGCATCATCGTTTGTAATATGTATTTCTTGAATCATTGCAATGAATCTCTTTTCCTCCAGGCTTATGAAGGCATAAGAGTGGCAAAGAAAACCTTTATTCCTTAGAAAATAGCTGGTATTAGTTCTGTTACATTCGTTAAGACGCTCTTAACAAAGGACACAATGGTAGTTTTGATGCAGTTAGACACGTTTTCATTGTTTTAACATAAAAAAAGTTGTTTAAATTATAATACCAATCAATGTGGCCGCCCTCGAAGGCGAGCACTCGCTCCAGGCGAGACTTGAAGGCCGCGCACACGCGGTCGACGGAGACCTTCCGCTGGGCGAGGTTGCTATGGCGGACTTTGAAGTCCTTGCTATCAACACGCGCTCAAACGTTGTAGTCGATAGGATCGAGGTCGAGCGACTGCGGTGACCGAAAGTCTTTCGATCAGAAGTTCATGTTCGATCCCAACCACTCTTGCACGCTCTTGGCCGTGCGGGCCGGTGTACCGTCCTGCTGAAAGACGTACTCTGCCTTCGTGATCTTCCTTACCCAGGGCAAGAATATCGTGCCCCTGTAATTTGTCGCGGGGAGCTTGTAACTAGCGGGATCTTCTCGCTATTCGAAACCATGACGCCGAACATCATCGCGGACTTTGGAGACCTCCCGACCGAAGCTTACCAAGCAATCGTTCTTCTTGTTGATGATCGGATCAACCGTAAAGGATTTTCATTAAAAAAAAAGAGAATTCAATCGGCATAACACTTAAAGTCGTTGAGAAAGTGACGACAACGCTCCCGACATCGTTCTCACATACAGTCGGTGACCACCCCGGTTGCAACTGGGCCTCCTCAGCCACCTGAGGACCCAAAGAATCGATGGTCAACCAGAGGAGGTCATCCTCGCTCGCGACTGACAGCCGACGAATGAGAAACAAAAGCCTTGAGAGAGAACGACTTCGTTAGTTCACAAGAGGAGTTTTGGAGAACGATTAATAAGGTCGTTCTCTCTCATAGCTTTTTGCTTCTCATTCATAATGATTAGTGTATGTGTGTGTGTGTGTGTATGAACGATGCTAATCCACTAAGGGTATGTTCTTTACTGTCGGGGCAAATGTTTACAAATTATTGAATATTCTTTGGTGGGTCACATAATTTGTGTACATTAAAGGTATGTGCGGCTATTTACGACTGTACGAGTTCATTCAGATGAATGGTTCGATGTTGGGGCCATGTTCAGGAGAGTTTACCTCCTTTCCAGATTTACCACTAGCGCCCAGAAGTCTTCTTATTTGGTTACTCACATCTACACTTCTCTTAGTTTTACCACTTTTGTTTGAGCCTCTTTAAACATTTTGTTGAGTAATCTTCCAGAATAGGTCGGAGTGGTAATTCTACAGATTAACGACTCCACTGTTTTGACTGAAAATTTACTTTTAATCTATTCTTTAGATCTATCTGTGTGTCTATCCTCATAGTGGTTCACGAACATTAAACAGAAAAACAAACAAACATAGGCCTATTAGAATTATATGTTGCTATTTATTCGGCGTACAAAACACTACCTTCAGAGTTATTGGCACTTGGAAGGAGTAGCGGGTTGTTCAAAAGTTCTGTTACATTCGTTTTTTTATATTTTGAGAGGTTTACGTGTACGAGAGAAAAAGTTCCGTCAAACAAACTTAAAATTCTATCTTTTCCTGCATGTGTCATTCAAAGGTCTCTTCCCATTGTGTTCAGGTGTGTCGAGATGGAAGTGAAAAGAATCGAGATTTCTGCTCTCCTGCGCGTGAGCCACAACAAGTCCGATAGCGTCAAGCGGCCCCTCGTTAGCTGGATGACTGTCCACAACGTCACGGAGAGGCTCAAGAACGGGGAAGACCTCAAATATCGACCTCGTCCACGAAGACCTCACGTTGTCAACAGTTTGGCCGTGAGAAAGGCCTTCGAAAGTGGTCCGAAGCTCAAAATGACTGCGGTCGCGAAAATGAAGAATATCGCTATCTCTTGGCCCATCAAGAAAAAGGCCCTCAAGATCTTGAATGGAGTAAAAAGAAGCTTCTTATCACCGACTGTATGGGGGAACAACGTCTTGAGGTTCTTCGAGGACGTTTCCGGGATGCACGTCGCCAGCCAGGGCGATCTACTGCGGAGGTCTCCCATGAGTTGACGTTAATGTTGCCTTTCTTCATGCATGACTTTAATGCACCCTTCCATCGCTTTTCTGTCCTCCTCTCGCGCAGGCGCCAGTTTGAAGTTCGGAGAACAAGACCCGCCGAGGAAGTCTTGTCTCTGGCATCGAGCGCAGTGCTTCGCCCATCTAAGTTGATGTTTCATTAGGAAGGATTCGATGTTGGTGGACTCTGCCTCTTCTAGAACGCTTAACATAACATTATAAAGGTAAAAGGAAAATTATGAAAACGTTTCGAAACCCCAGAAAACGCTTTGATGAAGGGTGGCGCCCATGCATAATATCAGAGCCCAAAACTCTTCCTCTTCTCAAACTTTGGAATGATGTTGCTTGCATCATTATCCAAGCGCTGCTCCACCTTTCGTCTATGAGCCCGAATATTGAGGTAGAAAAAGGAATACACTACCCCTCTACTTGATGCCCCCCTGGCTGAATTTTCTTTTGTATACCCCTCTGCCCCGAGATTTGAGAAGTATCACTTTCCTCCAGTTCAGCCACGATGCAAACCCTAACCAGATAATCAGAAAATCCTTGTACTCTAATGGCTTAAGAGCCCCCTCTCCCCACTTATAAATGTCAAATTAACGCGAGTACATTTAAGTTTAAAACCTAGTCCTGTTCCTGCAAATCACGTATCTTCCTTTACACTTACAGAATGATAACTGTTTCCTAGCTTTTGGCCGCGCAGCGGAGTACTCTGTGCAGACTGTCACATGTGGGACCTGGAAGAAAAGCAAGTCCTCCCGGTCCGAGTGCAAATATGGAAGTCCCCGCCACTTGGTTGACTTGAACTCCATGACGGGGCCTGGGGAAGCTGCTGTGTTCTCCCCTTCCCCTTCGGGTAACCACCTTTATGTACAAATACCCCCCTCTATTTTGCTAATATTGGCAGCCATACTCTCGTGGCAGCCGCCCAACCCGCAAAATATCTATATAGATTTTTAAGGGCCCGCAGGGGGTTACCCTGTCTAGTTTGCTACACATGGTATCTGGATGGTTTGCACGTCCTGCTGAGATAATCAAGTGCCGGGGTATGAGAATAATAGGTGATCACCCACTTTACGTCTTTGTGGACCCTCGTTTCTATACATCTCTTTATTTGGTACATACCCTTATATACCCACTTCCAACTTTTGCTCTTACTATCCAAAGTGGTTGGGGCGGCCCTGCGCACTTTGGTCCTCTTACCATAACTTAGCTCAGTGGTAGGATATACCGCGAGGTCCCTACCTAGTGCGAGGGTGCAAAGCTTGCCAGCTAAGGGAGTATTAGGTACTGAAGTATTGAGTTGTCGACTCTGTCCACCGCTTCTAGGGCCTATAAAAAGTGGCTACACCGGTACTGTTCTCTATGATTGAAAGCCCCATGACAAGGTTGCTATTATGGCAGGTGGGGTTATCAAGACCCATCTCAACTCCAATCTGTAGACTGAGTAGGTATAAGTTATGACATTCTGGAATTTTTTGATCCCATGGGGACTTTTTCCTTAAACTTCCAAGGCATTCGGAGGTCATAGTATCTAACTTATATATTTTTACTCTATACATGCTTTCAATGGTGATTAATAGTGGAGGGTCCGTTGATGCTTGGAGATCCGTCTCCAAGCGCAGCCTTGTTGCGTCAGGGGTCGGGGAGGACCTTTACCATTACCTGAACTTGCTCAACCTCTAAAACGGAGACGACCACCCCTCCTCTTCTTTCTCAGGACCCCTCAAGTCTCTCCTATGTCAACGGGTGAGGGGGTTTCCCTCGGACACACTTCGTTAAAGTCGTTTTCAAGACAAAAAAAGGTCAACTTCGCCAGGAATCGTCCTGCCGGTGGGTACAGCCCGACCGGTAGAACCCTTTTAGAGGAACGACGAGAGTAGGGTACATTGGGCCCTGCTTCCTCATTTATTAGACTTAAGATTAGTAACAATGTTAGAGGCAGGTGTGCCTTCCCCCAGTTACTTCTCATCGGAGGTCCGCAAGCCGGACCCAACAACGAGCATCTCTCAAGCAGGCCTTAGGCCTTTTGAGTCCCCAGGCGGATTCCTCGATACCTGCGAGAGAACGGGGGGGGGGGGAGAGGGGCAGATGAAGGCGCACCCCAATGTGGACATAAACTAGGAGGTCCCCTCCCCAACTCAAGATGGTTGGGTCTTCCCTACGGGTGAACACTGACTGGGTGAAAGATACTCTCGAGCCTAAGTCCGCCACTGTTCAAGGTCTTCACGAGGGGGAAACAGAACCTGACGACCCAACAAGAGAGAGAGAGAGAGAGAGAGAGAGAGAGAGAGAGAGAGAGAGAGAGAGAGAGAGAGAGAGAGAGAGAGAG
The DNA here is from genome assembly GCA_963969495.1 of Ceratothoa steindachneri. Taxonomy (NCBI): domain Eukaryota; kingdom Metazoa; phylum Arthropoda; class Malacostraca; order Isopoda; family Cymothoidae; genus Ceratothoa; species Ceratothoa steindachneri. The sequence goes on along the minus strand of OZ018333.1, from coordinate 115,564,615 downwards.
AGAGAGAGAGAGAGAGAGAGAGAGAGAGAGGACCCTTCCTCCCTTGGTGGGATCCCCATACCAGACGAATATTTACTAATTTCAGAGAAAGATAAGGCTGAGGCCGACCTCGGGGCCCCTTTCCTGTGGGAGATAAGAGGGTTTGCTCCCTTTCTCTCCTCTCCCCTAAAGAAAAAAATTCCAAGAGAAAGAACAGCAGTTTCTCTCCCTTCGAAGTGATTCGGGGTCGGATAGATCTTCACCGATTCGGTGGAAGACGAGTCTAACAATGCCACTTCCGACCTCGGAGCGCTCTCGGGTGTGACGGCCAAGTATAAAAATCCACGACGAAAAGTAAGGTGAGCAGAGCCTCGGACACGCCGGGGGCCCTCATTGAGGCGTTACCCGCTGTGTACGAGCCTTCCAGGTTCAAGCGACTTTTATTAATTAATTATTCGTTTGGCTCTGGCAGAGAACAGAAGCTTACCTGTTTTTCAGACGGGTCCCTTCTGGTGAATGTAGCTGACCGAGTGAAAGTGGCAATGATAAAAAGTGTGGACTACTCCGTAGAAGACATCACAAAAGAGCTGGCTAACCAGGGATCTGTCCTGGTTTTAGCGTGTCTCGAGATCCACCGCTACGTCGTCAGGTGCAACCATGACAGGCTTCCTGAGTCGGTGCGTACTGGGTGCTATCACTACCGCGTCGGGCATACGAATCGCTTTTGTAGATATGCAAAATTTGGTCAACCCGAAATCTGTGTGATCTGCGCAAGGGCCACACATGACAAGTATATGCCATGTACGCCCAAATGTGCCCATTGCAACGTGCCACACCGCGCTTATTCAAAGCAAAGTAGCTCGTATCTTTTAGATAAAGTGCTTCTGGCTGTTCAGCTTTCGGACTAAAGCTCGTTCCGATAGCCTCGTCAGCTTCCTCTCTCTTATCAATACTGGATGGTACAACTCTAAGACTCGGGACCCTTCCAAAGACTAAGGACTCTGCTCTACCATCTAACAGTTTCGAGGAAGTCGAAGGAAAAACTCGTCGGGTAAAAGAAACCTCCACCAATAAGTCCTCGAAGACAGCCGCGCATCCTCAACGGCCCCGGGATTCGGTTCCGGGAGATGCTAATGCCATCCTTACGAGGGTGTTCTGTTCGAAGAAGGTCCCTGAGGATTATTTGAGTTAAGCCTAGAGGGCAATTTCTTTCAAAGGAATTTCCGTGGATTCCAGGTTAACTGGGAGGACTGCGGAGGCTATTCTACTCCTATTCCCTATTAACTAATTATCTCCAGGAAATCATGTTTGGCGCGCTGCATTTGCCCTCTTTTCCGGGGTATGTGGTTCGCAAGCCCGCTACCACAGGATGGTGGTCGGACAGGCAGATGCGCGATTTACACCCAACATGATGTCTAGGTTCTTTTTCTTGCTTTAAACATCCCATTTAAACTAATGGTAATACAGCTACACCTAGATAGGAGATATACTTTTATTTCAGCATACATTCCAACGTCAATTTACTCTGACTAGGCCGACTTCAGCTGCGTCGTTGCATGGTTTTCTAGGCCTTTTCTTCCCGTCAGTGATTTGAATGGTAGGCACCCACTCTGGGGAATACATGATCGATACTAGGTGTCGGCTCACTTCCGTCTTCATTAAAAAGTTGGAAATATATGTCCTTAATATGGTTGAGTTTAAGCATTACTACCCGAGAAGGGTGTCATTTATTTGTCTCAATCTGTCCCTGTACTCCCCGGCTGCACAACCTAATTTGGAGTGAGAGGGGATTGATGGCCTCCATGGAGGTAACTACGTTCTTATTCAAACATCATCTTAAGGGCAGCTGCCGCCAGATAATCGACGTCGCTGGTAATTCACACGTACGCAGTTATCCACATTCGAAGAAATCACTGATTTCTCTGTCCCAGTCGAGAAGTTTAGGTCGGTTGATGAGGCCGTTAACTTATACTCCAGCACCCTCATTGCTGCGGACCTGTCTACTATTAGTTGAAGGTCTGACCGTTTTAAACGCCATCCGCTTTTTTGCTGGTCGACCGAATGTTGAACAACCCTCAAAGGGAAGATATAAGCCTAGAAGCGCCACAAGCGTCTTTCAAACTTAGTCCCTTTGTTTGTGTGAACTTCGTCAAGCGAGGGCCAGGTTCCAGTATGTTTCAATGTACGTTCATCGCTCTTCTTTGTGGCTATAAGTAACTTCACTCATCAGGAAGCCCCCTCTTGCATATGTGTGAAATCGTGTTTAAATTATTTAGGAGGGGTTCCAACAGGACATTCCTCCAGTCCTTAAGGAGGCAAGGACCTCAATCTCGAGTCCACGTTCTTGGTGGAGTCATTCACGACCGTCCTTTCTTGATTCGTTAGCTATCATACTGATCCGCCATCAAGCATGTCGTGGTCTTGCTAAAGGCCGCGGACTGCAGGTGATTTCCAGTAGGGGGTGGGGGACTGTGTAGACCATTACTCTTGGTACCCGGAGGAGCGACACGCCCTCCCGGCTTGAGTGTCAATAAGGAAGGTCTGGCTCACTGAGCTATCTTGAACTCATCGACAAAGACCGAAGAAGCCAGCTCGTTCTCCATTTCCCTCTTTGCACCCCTTTTTCTCTACTAGTATTCCCTCCATTTCTGCCTTTCTTTACACACTCTTCTACTCTCTCTTTTGTAAGTATTCGATTAGACGGCGCTAAACTGCTACGTCTTGGTATGCTCTTTGCTAGACCCGAGTCAATGAGATCGCTCTACATTTATACCCCCCTTTCCCCAGAGAAATAAACGGAATATTAGCAGCCACAATTATCTATTCTGTCCCTACCTCTCCCATTTTCTAACTTCATTGAGTTCGTTGGACCGGGATTGAAAAGTGTAAAGGACTAGAAAAGGATAAAGATCCACCGGCTTGCTTATACCCTGCACGGTCCGCCCTGATGAACAGAAGTGCCAGACGGAAAGATCACACTCCTTCCAGTTAGAGCCTTGCACCCACGGCTACGCACGCAAGTGTGCCATTTATCTGAATCTTAATTTCCAGGACCTTTACAGGACCTGAGTCTTTCCACCAATGAAATCTAGCATAGAGACATGAGTTAGCTTGAAACTCTTCTATCATATTCTTCAAATATTAAAAACATATAAAAGCTGCATATACGTCAAACAGTGCATTATCTACTTCGACTATACTTCCAAGTTCGTCTACACTCATCACTCCCTCAACAAGTGGAACAAAACGTGTTCAAGCACCGAGCGAAAACGGTAGGACACCTGACACAAGATACACCACCTAAACTATAATCAATGCATCTAGACCTGCAATGGCGTCTTATAGCTTAGATAAAAAACAAAAGCTGATCAAGTCAACCAACAGTCTCAACCGCACAAACGCCCCTGAGTCATTGTGGAATTCTGAAGATGCTCCACTTTCTCCACAACATAGCAACAACATTCTGATAAAATTCTCCCAGGTCAGTTCATAACCGCTCGCTCATGAGGTTTAACCTCATCAAACTGTCACACACAACGACGCTTATGAAAAGTTGTATGATTAAGCAAAATGAGGACTTTCAAAGAATTTTCCAACTGCCTAGAAGTAAATTCTCACCCTTAACGCCCCAAACAGATGTAAGTATCTTGTTCGAAGTTAAAACCAAAGACCAAGCAGAAATTATACTAAACACTACTGAACCAGCAGGCAAAAAAATCGAGGTGATACCCCATCACCCACCTTTCAATATGCGCAATGGCACCGTAATATAACATGACCGCTCAATACACTAAAGCACATTAATCTAAGGAATGGTCAAATTACCCGTTAACCAAGCTCCTAGAGTCCACAGGGGGTGATAAATAGTGCCAGAGTGCCAACACACAATACTTCATCATCTTTGACTTAGACTTCCTGTCAAGGTGCACTACCTCGGATGGTGGCGATTTATGGATAGATAGTTCATGCTGTCATTACTGTTAGCTTGACTGCCACTTAATAAGACCTTGTCAACCTTAATAGCATGGCTTTATCTCTACATGTATCAACTGGACCTAGACTTCTCAGCCAGATTCAATGGAAAGCTGCACACCAGAATGCGTCAACTATAGAAGCCAATATCAGGCGTCGGGTAAGAAATGTAGTATGTAGAAATGGGAAGATGTAGTGCCCCTTTGCGCGGAGCTTCTTAATTTGAGAGAAGCAAGAATGTTCGATCAAGGGTTGGCACTAGAGGCAACTCATATGATTCACTATTATAATCATCCCGTACAAGGAGTCAAAATGAAAGAAGAAGCAGTTACTTCTGCGTGGTGCTGAGGCTCCTGTACTACTGGAGTCTACCCCCACACATGAGATTGGTTTGCAGAGGACCGGGACCAGGATTACTCTAGATCCACTCTCTCTCCTCTTAACCCCGCAAGGGGCACGGCGATGGCTGCCGTGCTGAAGGGACTCAGCGCCCTGTCCAGCTTAGCATCTCTTCCTTCCTTCGCTAAACTTTAATCTCCATCTCCTGTATCGTATCTCCCTTATCTTGCCCTTGTCCCTCCGTCGTCCCTTTACAATCGCCTTTTCTCTATCTTTTTTGTTGACCCCTTCTCCTGCCTATGGACCATCCCGATCATGACCCGGTGCTCATCTGGATCACGGGACCGAACTTCAAGCTGGATCCGTCATCCCGACCTGTCTACCACGCCACGTGTAGGATTCGGTCCGGATTTTCCCAAAGGGTGGCGGAGAAGGCGTATACCACCCCGCCCACTGATAGCGGCAGGGGCCGATCAAAGGACTTTGGTTGCCTTGTTGGAGTCAATGTTGGCCGTCACAGACAGGAATGGTGAAATCTTGCTTACCCACATGGTTAAGCAAGATTTCACCTCCATTTTACCCCTTTAACATCATCGGAGCCTCTCTCGGGCAGCTCCACACCAGAAAAGGAGGTCTTCCCCCCCCCCCCTCCTGTGCTTTCTCAGGGACCTCTCGAACCCTCTTCTACTCAGGGTCGGATTTCCCATATAGGCTTTCTGGGCTAGAGACTAGGCCGGCTGGATGATAGGGGGGGGGGGGGTATGAAAATTGTTCCCTAATTTGGTTGTATCGTTACAAATGCCCGAAAAAGAACCAACCAAATATTCTCTAATTTGGCTGACGCAATACTTAACATATATAACATTACATAATTTCACGGATGACAAAAGCCACAAGGGCCTATCAAAGGTTATCCGCATCTGTCAAAACCCACCCACAAAATGCATCTATAGGATCGTGTCCGATCATACATCTACAATATACAGTTAGAACCATCCTCTGTAATGTGTCAAAAACAAAAAGCATCATCATCAAGACTCATCAAAATCCAAATCATTCGTAATATACCATAATAAAAAACTGCATCCACAGGAGTGAGTCCAGAATACCCCCAAAGTTAACCCTCCCTCCCCATATAATCATCTAATCTGCGTTTGAATACATTCAAGTTTGGACTGTTTACCGTATCAGATGGCAAACTATTCCAGTAATCTACCACTCTATTGGTGAACAAATATTTTCTAACATCCAACCTGTACCTCTGTTTTTTAAAAATTTTTAGGTGGTGACCCCTAGTCCTATTACTACCTTCCAAATCCAACTTATCCATCCCAGAACAGATTTTAAAAAGCTCAATCATATCTCCCCTCACACATATTCTCTCAAATGAGAACATATTTAGTACTCTCAGTCTATCTTCATAGTCAAGATGCTTCAGGAAAGGTATTATTTTTGTTGCCCTCCTTTGCACTGACTCTAGCAGGTTGATTTCATGTCTAAAATGTGCTGACCATGCTTGTAGACAGTACTCCTTGTTTACAAGTGAGATGGCCATTAGTATTTTGTAATATTTTGTCATTTCTTATTCTTTTTTCGAGGTAAATATTATTCTTTAGTATTCTAAACGATTTAGCAGACTTTATATAGTTTATTTATTCAAACACTTCAATCAAAGTTGCTTTAACTAATATTAAACCAAATGTTTTGCCACATTGTTTTCAGAATATATTATTTTTGTATTTTATTTTTATTATTCCCTAACTTAGTTATATTAATAAAAAAGTAATTCTCTTTATTTTATTTTCAGATCTATATGAGAGAAATAGGTGGTCAGTTAAATTCTTACTCTTTCTTTTGTATAGTCAGTTGCTATAACATAATCTTATGACCTACTTTTGTCACTTCAAGTTCAAGGTCGTCATTATTACAACCCAATAACTATATCAATTTTTCTATATTTATTAAATAATTTATTTTTGTTTTCTATTTCTTATAAAATTAAACTTTACTTAAAAATGTTATTAATTTCCATTTAGGAGTTTAATGTAAACTGTATTCTATAAATAATTTGTTATTATAATGTGTGGGTGTTTTAAAACCATAAACTATATAGTATTTTGTTATTTTCAACTTTCCTGGTTCTGGTGGTGCCACTAGCACTTTTTTTTACAGTTATTTCATGTTATTTCCTTGTGCTTGTGATTGGTGGTTTTTGTTTTTTCTTCGCAGCTTAAATATGTCGTAAAATAAAAAAAAAACTTCGTGGACATGTCTACAGAGAACTTGCCAAGAAAAAAGCAAAGCGTCTGGAAGAACAATTACCCAGTACACCCGTTAGATACTTTCTTCGCTCCTTGTCAGTCCACTGCTAATCAGTGTAAGCCCATCAATGATGTAGATTCAGAGGATATAGTAGAAACAAAAGATGAATTTGAATCTTATGAATGTGACGCCGAGCCAAACAGTGAGAAAGAGGTGAAAGAGGTATCCCTAAAAAAAGAATCTAACATCTGATGGTCCACCTAAATGGGAAATAAACAATGAATTAATAGTCATATTGCTTTCAACGGAATTCCTCAGAATGCTGAAACAGATTTTGCACCCTCAGCACGAAAGTATAGTGATTAGACAAGATATATGTCCAGATCATTTTTTTTTATCGGAAACTGAAGAATGGTGAACTCAGTCACATGATCTGGCTGACACATTCAAAGAAAACTGGACAAGTGTTTTGCAGACCTTGTCGTCTGTTTGGTGGTACATGTCAGTTTTCTTCATGTTGAGGATTCTGTGACTCTAAAAACGCACAGAAACGTTAAGAAAAGAACGTGAAAATTCACAAGTTCATAAGGATAATGTTTTGTTGCTTAGAAAAAAGATCTGCCTTAGGGAACAGAATTGATAAACAACTGATTGGTCAGCAACAAAACGAGAAGCAATATTGGAGAGAAGTATTGAGGAGGGTAGTTGTTGTTGTGAAAGTTCTCTCTTCCAGGGGATTAGCATTCAGAGGAACCAGTGAACATTTTGAATCACCCAATTCACCTTCTAATGGGAATTATTTAATGCTGTTAGAACTTATTGCTGAATTTGATCCCTTCCTTGCTGAACACATCAAACGATATGGCGATGCTGATTCAGGGAGTTAGTTACTTGTCCAAAGCAACTAGCAATGAGTTCATAGATATCATAGCGAAATAAGTGATCAAAGGTTATTACTAACGAAGTGAGGACTGAAGCGTATTACTCAATTAGTGTGGATACTATACCAGACATTTCACACGTAGAGTCATTCATCATTAGATATGTAAACCATGATGGTCATCCAACTCAGAGATTTCTTGGCTTCATCAAGAACCCTGAACATAAAGCAAAGGAGTTGTTTAATGCTGTGACTGAAATGTTTGAAAAACATGATATTGATATGCAGAATTGTAGGGGATATTCCTATGATAATGCCTTGAATATGTTAGGCCATTATTTAGGGCTGCAGGCTCGAATTAAAGATGTTAATAAGTTAGCAGTTTACATTCCATGCTCTGCTCATTCACTGATTCTTGTAGGAACATGTGTAACTGAGAGCTGTACAGAAGACGTGTCCTTCTTTGGTACCATACAAACATTGTACAACTTCTTTTCTGCTTCCACCCATAGATGGGAAGTTCTGTTATAATACCTGAAGATACTAGTTGTGAAAACTCTATCAACTATAAGATTGTCTGCTACGGAAGATGCTGTTAAATGTTTAAGAAATTCATGGACATAAATCATTCAAGCTCTGCTAGCCATAGCAGATAATATGTCGCAAAAACCATTGACACGAAGTGAGGCTGCATCACTGGAAAACTATTTAGAGAGGCTTGAAACTGCTATTATTGTCGCATTGTGGAACGCAATACTGGATAGATGTAAAGCAGTTAGCGCATGCTTGCAGAGTGCTAGAGTGGATATGGCCAGTGTGGTTTCTCTCTACAACAGTCTCATTGCATTTGTAGACGAATGCAGAGAGGATTTTGATAAATATGAAGAAGAAGGCAAAGTCCTCTCTGGACAGGATTAATATGATCAGCCTACTTCTAAAAAAAAGAAAAAGAAAGTCACATTTGGTTAAAAACAAGCAGACCAACCCATACTTAATACAAAGGATGAATTTCGCATTAATTGCTTCTTTGTCATAATTGATAGTCTGAAATCTGAAATCGAAAAGAGAGCAGTACTGCAGCTTTCAAAAAAGGACCTGGGGATTCAAGCCCTGAATCTCATGCAGAATTATGACTGTGGCATTGAAAAAAGCATAGTCGATAAGGCCATAAACCTGCTACAAATTGAAACACCTATCAACACAATAAGTGGCTTGGCAGAATTTATCTTCACAAATAAGCTGGGAGCTGTTTATCCAAATGTTAACATTGCTCTAAGAATTTTCCTTTGTACATTGGCAAGCAACTGTATCCCAGAATGGTCGTTTTCTTGTTTAAAAAGGATAAAAAAACTACCTGAGGTCAGCATTATGTCAAGGAAATTTAAACAGTCTTGCCATACTTGCAATTGAGTGTGATCTCACCAAATCCCTGGATTATGATAATGTTATTAACCTGTTTGACGAGCAAAAGTCACGTTCGAAAACTCTCACAACTTTGTAACAATGTTTAATTATGGATATCCTCATTTGCACTGAATAACTGAACTATGGGCCAATGGCATTGCCCATCACGAATTCTTTGATGTCCTACTGTATCAATAAATCACTGCATATGTGTCAAATCATGCTTTTTCTCCCTTCTAGACCATAAGTTATAACAAATCAGATGGGTTTGAAGAGAGGGCAGTAAACTTTCTATAGCCTATGGGCGACTAGCACAATAAATCCGGCACTGCTTCTACCGGAGAGGAGGCTTCCTCCTCTCCTAGGTTTACGTTTGCGGTGGTCTCCCCCTCACCCCCTTCTTTGGAAGCACCCTTAGGCCCCTCCAACTCCTTTCCAAAGGCAGCTCGTCCTTTACTTTCACAGGGGACTGCCAAAAGAACAAGCAAACGCCCCAAAATTGATCGCTCCCGGTGGGAGAGAATCGATAGGACCAACCCCCTTAGGGGGGGGGGGCAAGGGATAGCAGGGCACGTCAGTCCGTGCCCCCTAATGTCCTGCATTTGTGTCTCACCAGTCTACAGGGGTCCACATGGAAGCCACCCCTTAGAAGGAAACAGTCCCGGAGGTGACCCAGCCCTGGGCGGCAGAATCTTCCATGGGGTCGAAACTGGGCTCAGTGCCAAGCATCGAACCTGAGTCCTCCACCCCTATGCAAACTTCTCCTTAGGCGACTCGACACCCCTTCCCCAAAGAATCACAAGGAGAAGAAGGATCCCCTCCTCTGGCTGGTGCCCTTTTGATAGCTAGGACCTTCTCTATTTCAGGATCTCGTTGAGTCTGATTTAAGGGCTCCTTACGGCGGAGGAGAGAAGCGGCTTCATTCCCAACCTTCGTTACTTAAATAGAAAAGAAAAGGACCAAGGAGGCTCAGGGTTCCTTTCCCTCCGCGGGAGCTCAGGGTACGGACGGGTCCACCGCCGTTTCGGTAATGACCAGGCCAAGATCGACACGGATGGCCCCGATGTTCCCCAGGTGTGTGTGTAAGGGGGGGGGAGACCAAGACCAAGTCTAGCTGCTCTTCGCGCACGTTATCTGTCTCAGTATCGGACTGATCGAGGTGGCTACCACTTCTCTCATATACTCCGGGTGGACTATTTGACTTTTTAGAGGAGGTTGGCCTCCTCCATTTCATTTGACTCTCTTTGGTGTTGGTTATACGATCCTGCGCTTGGGTGGCCCGGGCTCTCTCCGACGCCGGAACGTGTTTACTTCTTTCTTTTTTGTTTCTTGTTTTTTCCCTGTTTATTTTTTGGAAGGGGGTTCTTTGTTTTGGCGTCTATTTGCATGTTTTCTTTTAATTCTAGCCTAGGCTCTAAGATGATTAATGCGACTTATGCCCTAGTAGTCAGTCACCAGATGGACTTTCAGACAAAATAAATAAATGAGCGGACCTGCCACCACCATTAATGCGTGATTGTTTAATTAACCTCTAAGCGCATTTTGCCCATTTAAATGGGCGCAATAGATGCATTTTTCGTTTGGTTGTAAATTTTAACGTTTCCCTTTAAATAATTTTTTTAGGACTACGGACTCATAGAAAACGTTAACAATTTCATCTGCCAACATCAACTCATATATATTCATATGTAATTTGATTTAAAAGGTAGATGTAATTACGTGATCTATTATTGCGGTTTACTATAGTCTTGTTGTGGATATTTCAATACTAGGTGGCCTCTTAAGGTCCTGTAGAAATAACCAGTCAGTCCACGCCCGCCACCCACTTTATCAAGATAACGACCTACTTAAGAAAAAGCTATATACACAACACCTCTAGCCTACTGTTTCCTACCATAGCCTAAATTACATATTACATTATTCTATTTACTAACCCTTACTAATAACTTATTGTGTCAATTACTACCACATCTTATGCGCCACCTCATCCTCGGTGAGTGTTCTAAATAGTTGTTATAACCTAACTGATAATAGATATACTACAGTAGAAAAGGTACAAAAGGTTTGAAAAAGAGAAAGGGTACCATACGCTCGTGGGTAAACATAGTTCGAAGACGCCATGAACCAGCCCGTCGGTACATCGTACAGGAACGAATGCTTCCACGTTAGGATTCTAGGCTTAGAACCTTGTAACGTCATCAATTTTGAAAGTGACTGAAAAATAGGAACTAATAAGAGGAAATTTAATATAGTCCAGAGTCATGGTAGCAAATATCGAAGTGGAAGACCAGAACTACGAATATGATAGAGGATAAAGTCTTGAAGTGAAATATAACATCAATAGGCTTTGAAACATATAGTAGGCAGACAAAAACAAGTCAATACCAATGCTAAACATTCTAAACAGCTTTAGGGGGTTAAGCATGAAGAACACAAAGAAAATCTATATGGCACTAGGAAGGAACGTCCTTTTATATCCCCCCATTCCAATCAGCGAATCCAAGGCATAAAACTCTAGAGGAACTCTACATGGTTCAGAAAAAGCTCTACACTTAATTATGAACACGTGGAGAAGAGAGCAAAGAAATCAGCACCAAGAAGAAGGAATAGACCCACTCAATTTTAACATCAAGGAAAGAGCTGAGAAAATAAGGAGGAAAAAGGAAGCTCTAATCCCAATGCTTGCAGAACATACATTATCAGAACAGCGGAAAACATCATTTGAGAGTTGAGGAAGCACCTTTTACTTAAGGTGAAGTCATTAACCAAATACGAACATGAACCGAGAAGCGCATAAATCCCGACCAATACCATAATAAACGACAAAGATAATTAAACAGGAATACCAATAAGATACCTAAAGAAGTCAACCCAAAATTAACCAAACCACCCAAAATTGAACAACTGATAAGTGAGAACAGTATTAACTGGGAGGATACCAAAGTGAATTAGACAGTGATACGACAAAGTTAAGTAAACATAGTGTAAATGAATAAAAAATGAAATACTAAACTTACAGATGAAATAATTAAAGTGAAAAGTGTAAAATTAAATTGTAATTAATATTAACAAAGAGAGCACCGCAACATATACAACATAAACAAAGCAAACAAAATACATAAGCTCATACAGCTTAAAAACACATACCGGCATAAATCCCGCTTAAAAACTCATAACGGCATAAATCCCACAATAAACACATGAATGAAAGATAACTGCAAAAAGTTAACAGACTAAGCGTTTCTCTCGCTATCTGTATAAAGTTGCAACTGTAAAAGTGGAATAAAAGCGATTGACGGAACATTAATAGAGGGATGCGTGGTTCGGAATCCACATTAAAATCAGTAGTTCCACCAAATGGAGTTATTCCATTCTATCCACTATACGAAGGTTAACATAGATCATTTTTAATTCTCTTGATATCTTCTCCCACTTGAAATAATTTACTCCTACTCCTCTCTGCCTCCATTGGATCCCGTCGACCCTGACCCATCTGCATTCACTTGGACACTTTGGGGAAGGAGAGGGAGTTATATGAAGGGTCGACCGGGGACCCTCTCGTACTCGGGAGAGGAAGGTGAAGTGGAGCTTCTGCCGTGCCGGCGATGAATTCTTCCCTCCTATCCAAAAGCTAAAACCCCCCCAAAGTCACATATTCTACGCTGTTCCCCATTACGGGTTTCGAAAGCCTAACTCAAGTCAAAAGCGAACCCTTTTGGTGGCCTAAGAGTATCGGAACCCAAGACAAAGACACTCGAGCTTGGGATCTCCGTCTATGGACCCAACGAACGGAAAGAACCACCAGGTGGGTTCATCGTAAACCTTCATCGCTCGAACCCTTCTTGGAAGGAAGATTAGCCATAGGATTCAGTAGTAATGGTTGGTCCAGAAGCAGTCTACTTAAGGCAACATACTTCCAACAGCGCCTCCTACAGTTGCGTAAATTCCAAATATTGCAAGGGACTAGACAGAAAGAGCACTGGCTTCCCCCCTCCTTCCAGACTACTTTCCTTTATACAACACAGTACGGCCCTTCGGTGTTGGATACACCTGGCGAGAACACTGGAAAGACTATCACGTATAAAAGTCAATCTAGGCGAAACGAAAATCAGAGAAACAACAGAGAGAAACATAAAAGGGAAAGTGGCGGGTGGGGGGGAGCTGGGAGGTGTTCATAATAAAATTCATCTTCGTCAAGCATGCCCCCATAACCCCCTTTCATCTCGAAATGGGAGGAGCCCGTCCGTAGCTAGCCGAAGAAAGTCCGGGGACCAAAAGAGACTCATAAATGAGAAAGCACTCGCGAATAAATGAGTTTCTTTAGTAAAGAAAGAATAATTAGTTAAAATGATGGTATAAATTGCACAAATCACCATAGTTAAATTTGTACCATCAGTAGCTCTGTAAAAATAAATAAACTATAAAAAGGCACATTAAAGTATGATGTAGCGAATGATCAAAGCCTTTTGTGCATCAAGTCAAGTTGTGAATAGAAAAACAAAAGTAGGGGGAAGACTATGGTGGACTACAGGAGATCGCGTAATGGAAGAGGAAAAGGTTTGTAATTATCTTTTAGGGATAGGAAGAGTTGAAAGGGCGGTGGCTGGACACCGGTGCCTCCGTCGTATTGTTTTGCGTTTTGGGTAATGGTATTGGGTTCGACCGGAGTTGATGGGAGAAGGAGAGGCCCCGTGTTGTGGAAACGCATTATTCATGTGGCTGTTATCTTACATGTAGATAGATGTTGGTTGATGGTAGTCTAGGGCTGCGAGATATCTTAAACGCTGTCGTATTTATGAATCTATTTGAGGTCTCTTGCGACTTTCCCCAACTGTTGTGTTAAGAGGGTATGGGCAGAAGGTGTATTAACTGTTTATCCCGTAACCAACCGTCAACAAAATTGAAAAAAATAGTACATTTGTTTATTCATTAAATACACCCAGGGCGATGATAAGGATCAACAAACGGAACGCATTAATTATTTAATGTCCCCGATTATACTCGGGGAAAAACTATTTCGAGCATTCGATTGCCGAGTATATACGAACCAATTGGTTAAAGGGTTGAATTAAATTGAATGTTTAAATCAATAAGACCTATGGGCAGGTCCTAAATTTACGGTACAGGACATCCAAGACCTTTGCTAATCGGCAATTCTCTCTTTTTTAAGTTTACCTCTTTTTAGTTATATAAACGGCCTAAATGAATAATTATGCCCCAATTGTGCTACTAAGTCCGAGTGTGTATTGTAGGTAGCTTTGGCTAGGAAATGGGCGCAAAGAAAAATAAAGAAAGAAAAGTAAAGTAGCGAAACGAGTTTCGATCGCGCTTCCCGCGTCGCTGGAGAACCGTTAGCGAGTCTTAAACCACTCGGCCATCCTGAGTCCGAAAAATATTCATTCATGCGAAGCAGTTAAGCAGCTCGCATGAACTTCTCGCACGCTACACAGACCCCCTCCTAGAAGCGGAGCATATTTTGAGGATTGAGGAGAAGGGCGTCAGGAAAATTTGATTTCGAGGACTAATGTTCTCCTTCCCAGGCCTCCCGCGTCTGGGCACCATGGTGGATAGCTTAGAGTAGGAAAGGAGACAAAGAAAAATAAAGAAAGAAATGTAGCGAAACGAGTTTCGAACGCGCTTCCCGCGTCGCTGGAGAGCCGTTGGCGAGTCTTAAAACACTTGGCCATCCTGAGTCCCCAAAAGACTCATTCAAACAAAGGATTTAAGCCGCTCGCCTGAACTATTCGCACGCTACAGTATTACTAGTCTGCTTAGCCTGTGTAATGTGCAGGTGGCGTTGGGTAATTTGTCTCCAACTTCAAAATAAAAGGAAATAAAACAAAGAGGTCATTCATACAGACACATTCATTGACCAAAATTAAATGCTAAGGACTTGAAGGATTTCTGTACTTTTTATTTGATTCAATGAAATTGCCATCAGTCTCAACCACGGCATCCAGGCGGCATCGCAACATACTGGGGGCCTTCTCGACCTCCCCCTGCTCCCTGTTTAACGGGGGCGAAACTGTGGTGATTCTGGTTCTAAGCTCTAGGCTGGTAGTGCACGTGGACTTGTCGGTCTCTCTCTCTCTCTCTCTCTCTCTCTCAACCACGTACCACACATATGTAAGCTGGTGGGTTGCAGTCTGGGGAGGGTGGAGGCCAGATGTTCAGAATGATGTGATTTAAGATAATTGTCTGACAGCAAACCCTGGGTCACCCTGGTCTGTCTTGGTGCAGAGTCCTGCTGACACACGCATAAACTACCAACGGCAATCTCCTAGATACAGGGCAACACCATGTTGTGGAACGGGAACTTGGTCTTGATTCTCTCTACATCTTTGGGGGACAGGCAGAGCAAGACAGCGGTTGTTATGCAAGTTCACCACTCACTGGTCCTGGCAGAAATTTTTCTCGTCTGAGAAGAACCAAAGCATGCGAGACAGGGTCGAGTGATGCTTCAGTTTGTTCACAAGCTTCCCTTTGCCCTTAGTCTTCTGCGACATATGTTGGACCTATGGGGTTACGGATGATGATTTTACTTGCTTGTTTTTAGCTATTATTGCCACCTCCTGTATGTTAATGCAGCTTGCCTCTGGAGTGGTAATCCTTCGTACCAATAGGGGGTTTGGTTACCCAGTTAATGGTAACGTTGCCACTCAAAAGGGTGAGCTTGGTTTGATTGGGATAACGCTTGCCACCGGCAATGGTAACAAGTTATTTAAATGCTCAACGGAAATATCCCTTTAGGTAGCCTTGTACTTGATCCGGGAAAAGTGTACCAGCTTGGATGAATAAAAGAATCTGTATATAGATGTAAACGAGTCTCCGTCTATTTATTTTACCTTGCACCATAATAGGAAATACTCCGAGTACAATTTCACAATTCGATTTTACAACAAGGTAATGCGGGAATATGGTAGAGCGACTGGTCGATTATAATGATCGACTTATTGAATTAATGAACCTGTAACAATTAAGATAGTAATAATGAAAGTCTATCTTTTAATCTCTCTGCACAAATTTATAGAGGGGGAGAAACATTCATCAAGTCAGCCTCACGCCCCACCTACAAATGACGTTGGCGCACGCAATTGGCTGTTCATTCCTTTATCTCGCCTCCTGATTGGTTTAAATTAATCCTTTGTTTAATTTTGATTGGATACCGTCTAAACTACCGTACCTGTTTTTAGCCAATATTTCTAGGAGGCGGAGCTTTATAATTAGTCATACATTTGTTTAAATTCTGGCTATCTTTGTTACAGAATGGGGAAATGCTTTTATCACACGCCCTTTTATTACCTCCAGGCATTCTCAGTTTCCCAATGTTTACTCTCTGGCGCCTGTCTGACTTAAGCCCAGATACAGAGATTACCACTTTATTACAGTGAGAAAATCGAGCCTTTATCTCGACATTCTAGACTCGCTCTCTCTTCCTTTCCTCGGGTTCCGTTGTGTAGGGTATCTACATGAACACCCTTCAGGTGAATACATGTGTGCCTTACAGACCTTTCTCATCTTGTATGAGAGGGAGCGGATGACATAATGCATTAACTGAGAGAGTGACCCGCCCTTGCCCCCGTTGTCCTCACTACTGACCACCCCAAACAAACACCATGTTGTGGAACGGGAACTTGGTCTTAATTCTCTCTACATCTTTGGGGGACAGACAGAGCAAGACAGCGGTTGTTATGCAAGTTCACCACTCACTGGTCCTGGCAGAAATTCTTCTCGTCTGAGAAGAACCAAAGCATGCGAGACAGGGTCGAGTGATGCTTCAGTTTGTTCACAAGCTTCCCTTTGCCCTTGATCTTATGAGACATATGTTGGACCTTTCTCATCTTGTATGAAAGGGAGCGGATGACATCATGCATTAACTGAGAGAGTAACTCGCCCTTGTCCCTGACTCTGGGCCTCATTGACTCGCGGGGGCGGATGGTTGTCAATGATTGCCAAAATACCCGAGAAATATTCGGAAGTTCTTTTCGTATCAAAACGCTTAAAATGAAGTTTCAGACCTGCTGCACTTTCGTAATCACAGTCTGACTAATCCGATTCGTTGCTGATCCTCTGCAAATGCATCAGATTGACACCCAAACACTCGCGGATCTTCGCATCAGAACTCTCGGCGTGAATTCCAAGCAGTACAGTTTTACTATTTAAAGCTGAGGGGAGGGGGGGATTGACTTCGGCCATGGCAAAGCGTCCTTCACAGACGATGCACAACTGAGTTTACTATGATAGTAATAAAAGAGAACTGACGCCAGATAAAATACCCCCGTGGAATTCAGAAATGCCAACGGCGACAAATTACCCACCGTACCTTGTATATTCCATGCGTGTGAGGAAGAACGGAATTTATTTTACGTCTACACCTAAACACTTGTATTAACACCCTATTTTAGAGGCAAAAGCCTCCATTATTTTCAAATATAGATAAAAAAAAGTCGTAGATACACAAAACACCGCATATCGACAAATGTCTACATAACTGCTCATAGAGCAATTGTACACACTCCATTCTTTGGCTAAGTACTCTGTGAATTAATCTTACATACGTGAAAGCACAACCTACACTTCATTCAGGTGTGGGAATGAGCAACTGCACTTATTTCACTATAATACATAATCAATGGGTAAGGCGCATTGCAGGTGGACTGTTAATTCTACCCTCTTAACGCCTTAAGAAGTTTTGGATTGTTTTGCTCGTGTGAGGTGGTGTATGTGTACGGATATTTGTGCGTATGCACCTGTGTGTGTGTGGGATCGAATCCCAAGAAACCCATTAGCCAAGGGGGCCCCAAAAATCAGCATTCCATAACCAAAAGAAGACATGTCATAAACGGCGATTCTGCCGAGGATCCAGGTCATCTTATTGCTGGGTAGCGGAGATAGAGTGAGGCAGTGGGCCTGGGGCACGACAACACCTCTCTCTCTCTCTCTTTCAAGCACCTGACAATTTGTGGAGCCTCCGCCATCGCCCCTCCCCTACCGGCTAATTAGGGACCACAGCAGGGCCAGGATGGGGAATGGAATGCGCAATATTTGAGAGAGGGAGAGTAGATAAGGAGAATGAGTAGAGAGTAGATGGAAGAAGCAGAGTAGATGATATGTAGAGACGAGGTAGTAGAGAGGGTAGAAAATGTAGAGAGACAGTATAGAGAGAGTGAGAGAAATAGAGATATAGAGAGACGGAGAGAGTCGAGAGAGACAGAGAAAGTCGAGATAACGAGAGAGAGTGTCGAGAGAGATAGAGAGGGGGTTGAGGGAGGCACAGAGCGACTCAAGAGAGAGAGAGAGAGAGAGAGAGAGAGAGAGAGAGAGAGAGAGAGAGAGAGAGAGAGAGAGAGAGAGAGAGAGAGAAGGAGCTAGAAGGATAAGAAGTATTCTAGAAGACCTTACGGTCCATTCAGAGAAGGTATTTTTGGACTAGCCATCGAGCAGAAAGAGAGAGAAAGAGAGATAGAGAGAGAGAAAGAGAGAGAGAGAAAGACAGAGAGAGAGACAGACAGACAGACAGAAACAGAGTTGGGAGAGGCAGAAAGTCCAGACAGATAGAGAGTTACAAGGAATGTAAGTAATTCAAGAGACCATTCGGTCCATTACAACAGAAGTACTTTTTTTGATTCTAAATATATACACTAATACGGATAATGCATAAGATAGTAAAGATAAATTCTCTCCTGTCTTATCTTTCCCATCGTTTCCGAGCTTGGAAAAGTAAATTATATACCTGGTAATGTTGAAAGATAGACACAACCAGGAAATTTTAACAGGAAACCAGGAACACGTTAAAATACTTATCTTATTGATCTAAATTTAGAACACGCTTTTTTTAACAACGTGCAATGATTTCTCACTTATTATATAATAATTTTACTTACTAGGTCCAGTCTAATTTTAAAAGTCTCCACTGAACTATGTATTGTGCACTAGTACCTACGGTTGCAGATGTTAACGATTCTATAGGATATTTTGAGACATCGAGGTACACGTCTAAGATTTTTTTTTTATTAGGAAAGCTTGACTTGAACGTATATAGAAAAACTGGTTAATATAATATTAATAATGATGATGATAACATCTTACTAAGCTAAATTTAGAACATTCTTTTTTTTATTAGCATACAATGTCACTTGTCCACTCTAATTTAAAAATTATCAACTGAACTACTGGACACCGCATCTTCAGGTAAATGGTTCCATATGTTTACATTTGTAGGGAAAAAGTTTCTATATAGTTCGAAAATCTTTCGGCACGATTTACATACCATTATTTCTTGTGTAATTTTTGCTCAGTTCGAACCAAGTAGAATAGTCTACGTTATCTATTCCTTTCAAGGTTTCGAACACTTCTATTAGTTATCCTCTCAATCGTCTTGTTTCTAGCCTGGATAAGTTTAACCTTTCTAGTCTTGTCTCATAATTATGATTTCGTAATTCTGGTATTAATTTGGTAGCACTAGTTTGTACCTTTTTCAATCTGTCAATATCCTTTCGTAGGTATGGTGACCAGACCTGGACACAGTACTCTAATTGTGACCTTACCAATGCATTATACATAGTTAAAATTTTATTTTTATTTTTACAACTAAATTGACGCTTGATATAGTTGAAAAGCTTCAATACAGTGCCGAGAAAACGTAAGATCATTTGATATATCGACTCCAAGATTTTTTTTCTTATCAATTATGTAATTATTTGATTAAAAAGTGTATATTCTGCTCTTGGGTTTTTATATCCCACATGCAGCACTTTACAATTATCAAGATTTAAGTGCAGTTCCCTTTGGACCTACCATTGTGCTATCTTATCAATATCATGTTTAAATTCTAAAACATCTTGTTCAGTTATTATAGCTTTTCCTAACTTGTTGTCATCTGCGAATTTAGACATTTTGGACAGAAAGTCAACATCTACATCATTAACATACATACTAAAAAGCAGAGGTCCAAGGACAGAACCTTGAGGAATACCACTACTCACAGGAGTCCATTCTGACGCTTGTCCGTGAATGACTACTCTCTGCTCACGATCAATGAGACAATTCTAAATCCATTTTCTATTTCTCCCTCTATTTCTAAGGCAAAATTCAGCTGATCTGTTATTGTCATATTGGGAAATTAATATAGTGAAAAAATCTAATAAATTTGTGAGGCATGACCTGTGTCTTCTAAAGCCATGCTGAGAATCATATAATAATTTGTTCTTTTCGAAATGCTCAACTAGTTTCTCAGAAATACAGGTTTAGAGCAGTTTTCCAACTACTGAAGTTAAACGTATTCTGCGATAAATGCTAGCTAGTTCTTTACATCCATTTGTAAATATTGGCGTTCCATTTGCTAGCTTCTAATCTTGTGGAACGATTCCACTTTCTAACAATAAATTAAAGATCTGCATTAGGTGTTCAGCCACTTGATATTTGATTTATTTTAGAATCTTGGAGATATTTTATCTGGTCCCGGAGATTTATATTTGTTCATTTTCTAGATAAACTTTCTTATAGTATTGACGGTGCATCTAACCAATTTAAGTGGTCTATTGCCAGCATTTTCAATAGTTGGTGTGGGATTATTAATCATACCCCCTTTTGTAAACACTGATGTAAAATATTCATTTGAAGTATTAGCTACACCAACATTCTTAAATTTTAAAATATCATATTTGTCTTTTATGGGCCAATGCTGTTTTTTTATCGGTTTTCTACTATTTACTAAAGCAAAAAAAAAAACTCGTTTGGAGATTTATAGAATTTAGAGATACTCTTATTTCTTTATTTCGTTTGGCTTTTTTTGGTTTCACCTTTAATTTTATTCTCAATTCTAAATAATGATTTATATTTTCTATGTTGCTATTAGATTTTAGCATTATATACGATGTATCCTTGTCTTTTGTGATTTTCTTAATTTCAGCAGATAACCATTTAGGTTCATTGACATTTTTAACGTTCCTGACATTTAATGGTATAAAGTGAGCTTGTTTATTAAAAATAAATGTTTTTTTTTTTTTTAAATTCACACCATATTGATTAATTTCTTGATTATTTAAGGTATAATTGCTCAAACGCTTCCTTAGCGCAGCAAAATTTGCGTTTTTGAAATTTAGTTTACGTTGACATTTTTTTCTAACGTAAGGAATATTAATTTCAAATTCGATTAGATTATTATCGCTATTAACATTTAGATTTGAAATTCATCGTCTGATGTTAACACTAAATCCAGTATATTTTTGCCTCATGTTGGTTCTCTCACCCACTGAGTCAGGAATTTTTCATCTATGAAACTAAGCAATCTTGTCCTTCTGAGTCAGCAGTTTTCATAGGCCAGTTTACTCCAGCGCAATTAAAATCCCCAATGAACAACAAGAGCTTATCTTTACTGCTATTGGTCATGGATTCATAAAATTGATTATTTACCTCCAGAAGTTGATATGGCTTACTGTAAACCAAATTGACATATAAACTCTTTTCGGGGTTTATTTGAATTCCTATTACTTTGAAAAGAGAGTCGGTGCTACAATCTATAGGATGCAAATTTTTACGAACGTACAAGAAAACTCCTCTACCCTCTGCCTCGACTTTATCTCTATTAAATATTTTGTATTCCTGTAATTAAATTTCTGAAATAAAATCCCAATAATGTCGTAGTTCTTAATCGATATTAACGCTCGAAACTCTGAAAACCTTTTCCTAATTGACCTCGCATCGAATAATATGATTTTTAATGTACTTATTTGATTTCTTTTGTTGAGGAGTTTGGGTCGTTTCCCTGTGCTATTTGTTCTTCTAGTACCAAAAGGTTTCTGTAAGTTTATTTGTAGCGATTCTCTCTGTCGAGAGAGAGAGAGAGAGAGAGAGAGAGAGAGAGAGAGAGAGAGAGAGAGTTACATAGAGTTACATAGATACACAGATCACACGGGCCTTACGGCCCAGACTAAGGTGATCTGGCCTTAAATCTACTGCCACTTACACATAGAATAGTAGAAGTAAAGGATAGAAAAGTTTTAGGCTCTCCCCACCCTCCACTCCCTCCGGCAAAAGCCGTACATGAAATAATTTGGGAAAAGTACCTTGCAGGTGTAAGAAGACAGTACCTGAAGGAAATTTGCATTGAATAGTAATTAAATGAAATGAATATGAAAACCACTTACATAAACCTGAAAGAGTTATATTTTTGTAATATTATTTTATTTTGTAGCTTATGCTAAACAATTCCAATATTTGTTAAGTGTTTGTCTAATCTCATTTTAAATGAATCTATAGTTCTGCTGTCCACTACTGCGTTTGGCAAATTATTCCAATCATTAATAATCGAGTAAGTGAAGAAGTTTTTTATTACATCCATAGTGGCTCTTTTACCCTGAAGTTTTGAATCATGTCCACGGGTGGGACACTCCCCTGTCAGTGTGAACAAGTTATTGGCATTAACGTTGTTAAATCCTTTAAGTATTTTGAAGCACTCTATAAGCTGCCCCCTTAGTCTTCGTTTTCTGACGGAAAATAGATTGAGTTTTTTTAGCCTCTCGTGGTAAGGTTTGTTACGTACTGACGGGATAAGTTTTGTCGCTCTGTGTTGTACAGCTTCTAATTTATCTATGTCTTTTATTAAGTAAGGGGCCCAGAACTGTACAGCGTATTCGAGATGGGGCCTGACAATACTTTTATATAGTGGCATAATTATCTCCTCGCTTTTATAAGTAAAGTTTCTTTTTATAAATCCTAGTGCTGTGTTAGCTTTGTTTGCAGCAGCTGCGCATTGGTTTGATGTTTTTAAGTTTTCTGTAATTATTACTCCTAAATCTTTAACCTGCGGGGTTGTGTTTATTAAGCCGCCTTGCATTGTATAGGTGTATTTTTTGTTTTTTGTTCCGCACTGAGAGAGAGAGAGAGAGAGAGAGAGAGAGAGAGAGAGAGAGAGAGAGAGAGAGAGAGAGAGAGAGATAGAGAGAGATAGAGAGAGATAGATAGTAGAAAGAGAAAGAAAGAGTAACAAGGAGTAACAAGGAAAGGAAGTACCCTAGGAGACCTTACGGTCCATTCAAAGAGGGTACCTTTGGACTAGCAATCGAGTAGGCACATGGCTGCTCAATTGTTTTGCGTCCCTAAACGGCCACTTTTCAAGACTTTGTCTAGTCTTGACTTGAACTGGTCAACAGATTCACTGTTGACAACTTCCACTGGAAGTGCGTTCCACTCACCGCAGATACTGTAAGTGAAAAAGTTTCCACACAGATTGCGGTTGTAACGCTTCAGTTCAAGTTTGAAGCCGTGATTGCGCGTTCTGTTCTCACTCAGTGTGAAAATATCCCGGTAGTCAACATTGTCGAACCCTCGAAGTATTTTGAAAACTTCGATGAGCTGACCACGCAGTCTACGGGTTTCCAGCGAGAACAGATCTAATTCCCTTAGTCTATCCTCATAACTTTTATGTCAGATAGAAGGAATCAGTTTGGTTGCCCTAGCTTGTACGCGTTCAACCCTTGCGATGTCCTTTCGAGACGAAGGACTCCAAAATTGTACGGCATACTCCAGGTGCGGCCGAACGAGGGAGTTGTACAGACAAAGTACTATCTCCTTGTTACGGTATCCAAACTGGCGCTTTATGTAGCCTAACATCCTTTGGGCTTTCTTCTCTGCCTCGATCCACTGTTTCGAGAACTTGAGGTCACTAGTGATAGTAACACCCAAGTCCTTCTCAGTGTCACTCGATTCAAGGGCAGTGCCCTTAAGGATGTACTGAGATTTTGGGTTTCGGTGGCCGATATGCATCACTTTGCATTTGTTCACGTTAAAAAGCATTTGCCACGTGTCCGACCACTCCCCAATCTTCCAAAGATCTTCCTGCAGGCTGGCATTATTTCCATCCTTTGCAACGTTCATACCAAACTTGGTATCGTCGGCAAATTTGGAAATCTTGGCAACCATATCACCGTCCATGTCATTGACGTAGATGATGAATAGTAGTGGTCCCAGGACAGAACCTTGAGGCACCCCGCTAGTAACGGGCACTCACTCAGAAGCCTGTCCATTCACCACCACCCGTTGCCGTCTGCCACTTAGCCAGTTCTCGATCCAGCCGGCTACCTTTCCGTCTATGTCCAGCGCTTGCACTTTCCGGAGAAGGCGGCGGTGTGGTACCTTATCAAAGGGTTTCTGAAAGTCTAGGTAGACCACATCCACCGCCTTGTCCCGATCGCGCTCACTGAACACGAAGTGGAAGAATTCCACAAGGTTCGTCAGGCATGGCCGTTGCCTTCGGAAGCCATGCTGGGAACTATTCAGTAGCAGGTTTGACTCTAAATAGGACTTTGTTTTGTCCACTATCATGCTTTTCATGAGTTTACCGACTATCGAAGTCAAACTGATGGGTCGGTAGTTTGACGGATGGCTGGGGTCTCCTTTCTTGAAGATTGGAGTCACCTCCGCCTCACGCCAGTCTCTAGGAACGCATCCGGTCCGGATTGACATGTTAAAGATAGGGCACAGATGTCGTGATACTTCATCGCACACTTCCTTCAACACCTTGGATAGAAACCCGTCCGGTCCGGGGGACTTATTCGTCTTTAGGTCAGCAATCTTTCTCTTTATTTCTCCTTCGGTGAAGTCCATTCCCTCCAGCTTTTCCCCCGAGTAGGAATACGTGGGCTGGGGGATGGGACCACACTCTTTAGTAAACACTGAGGAGAATTATTCATTGAGAAGGTTAGCATTTTCTGCATCTGAGTGAGTTAATGCACCCTCCTCGTCCACTAAGGGCCCAATCCT
This sequence comes from Ceratothoa steindachneri, assembly GCA_963969495.1. Lineage (NCBI taxonomy): Eukaryota > Metazoa > Arthropoda > Malacostraca > Isopoda > Cymothoidae > Ceratothoa > Ceratothoa steindachneri. The sequence continues at coordinate 115,540,017 of OZ018333.1, read as the reverse complement.
ACGATGGATTGGTTTACGGCTCTTTACATAGCCGAAGAACTCATTGGGATTCTCTTTGCAGAGCCTCGCCACTTGGAGTTCCTCAGTACCCTTAGCCGCCCTTATGCTGGACTTCACTCTCCTGGCTAGCCTCCGGTACTCGTCAAAGTCACCCGAGATTTTCGATCGCCGGTACGCATTTCTCTTCTCCCTAAGCAGTTGGCCGATTTCTCGATTAAACCACTTTGGTTGAACAGAAGACAGACGGGGGCATTTCAGAGGGATGAAACGCGATTGAAGACTCATGAATGTGGTTTTGAAACTATTCCACGAGTCTTCAACAGCATTGCACACTTCTAGCCTCGCGTCAGTCAGTCCAGCACGAAGGCTTGCAAAGTCTGCTCTTCTCAAGTCAAGTTTCCTTGATTGACTGGCAACAGACCTTACCTTCGAGATCTTGACGCTAAATCTAACTAGCTGGTGATCACTGCCACCGAGCTCTTTGCCTACAGAGACATCCTCAACGATATCATCCTCAGAGGTGAAGACCAAGTCGAGGATATTGTCACCTCTCGTCGGTTCTCTGACCCATTGAGTGAGGAACTCGTTGTTGGCGAACTCCAGGAGTAGCGCGCTTTCGCCACAGGCAAGAGAGATAGAGAGTAGAAAGAGAAAGAAAGAGAAAGAGAGAGAGAGAAAGAGAGAGTGTGAGTCGAGAGATAGGGAGTAGAGAGAGCAAGGGAGTCGAGAGAGACTCACAAGGAAAAACAGTACCTCATAAGGTCTTGCAAACCATATCGAGGAGGCACCGTAGACGCAGACCTAACATAAGTATGAGGGAAAGTATAGCCGAATATATGAAGGCTCGCCCCCCCACCTCCTCCCCTGAAATATTGCGGTTAGGAAATGGAAGAACGACATAGGCCTATTGAAATAGTGCATACCTAGGAATTTGGAGAGGATAACTGAAAGTGTTCGTCTGTCTATCCTAACTCGTGCAGTATGTACTCTGTCCAGCCGAGACTTAAACTGTTGAACTGTTCACCACATCCGCTCGAAGATGGTTCCATCTTTCATAGGTACTGTGCGAGTACAAGTTCCCCCAGACGCTGGTCCTAAATCTTGGTCAATCTAACTTGTTGCCGTGGTTACGCGTCGGATCCACGTTCAAGATGACCATGTTCCTGCGGTCCACGTTTTCTACTCCCCGTTTTACTTTATAGGGTTCAATTGGCTGGCCCCGTATACGGCGCGTCTCAAGGGAGAACAGCCCTAAATCTCGTAGGCAACATCGGTATCCTTTGTGCCTAAGGGACGGGATCAGTTTGGTGGCGCTGGCTTGAAACCCTTTCTAGCCGTTCGATGTCTTTGCGCAACGATGGTGACCAGAATTGTGCGCCGTCCTCAAGGTGCAACCGGGCTATAGAGTTGTACAGTTTGAGCACAATCTCCTTGTTTCGCTAACAAAATTGTCTCTTTATTTACCGAACAGTCTTTGGGCCCCTTTTTTTACCTCAGCGCAATGTCTAGAGAACTTCAGATCGCTGCTGATTTGCACGCCTAAATCTTTCTCCAGTTCGGTCACCTCCAATAGCATAGCTAACAAATAGTAGACTTCTTGAGGGTTAGCGTAACCGATGGGGATCACCTTGCACTTGTCAAGGTTGTATGGCATCTGCCACATCTCGGACCACTTACCTAAGGTGCGAAGGTGGCTGTATCTCAGGTATTCTACTGCTTTGTGCGAGCTAACCCTGCCACCTAGTTTGGTATCGTCTGCGAACTTGGCATTGTGCATAGCAGTCCTCTGTTTTTATCATTGGTGTAGACAATGAACAGCAGTGGACCAGGGAAGGATCTCTGGGGCACCCTGCTGGTCACTGGAGCCCACTTTGAGGCTGCCCCTCTGACTTTCACCCTCTGCCTCCGGTCCATCAATCGGTTCTCAATCCGGTCGGCTACCTTTCCGATGATGCTGACGGCGCGGACTTTGCTTATTAACCTGCGGTGTCCCCGTAAGGGGCGCGGCGATTTGCCTTCCTGGCTACCATGGTGACGGGACTCAGCACCCCCTCCGGCACCAGCTTAGCTTCTTCTCCTCCTTTCTGACACCTTGTCTTCTTACCCTGCTTCCTCACATCCCATACAACCTCTCCCACAACTTTCTCAGGTCGGCCTCTAATTTCACACGGTAGATGCCGACCAGCTTTCTCTCACCCAACCATCTCCCATCGGGGCTGAGGAGGGAAGGGACAATGCCCCCTCACCCCTGAACTCCGGTTTCGGGTGGTGGGTTTTTAACAACCTGCTTCATCCCCACACCTTCCTTACATCCCCTTTCTTTCTCCTTTCATTTTCTATCAAGTTTACGCTGTGCCTAAGGTGGAGGCGCCATGCCGACGGGCTGCCAGGTCACTAGGCGGGAGGAGTGGCTTCAAATGCGGCACCTAGTTCTAATGGCCCTGTATTCACTCCTCGTAGAGCGGGATACTGCGTGGGGTGATGAGCATATGTATCCCCTGAAATGCTTAAGGTTACCATGCTTAATAATGAGTTATCACACCAAAATTCTCTCCCCTTACCCCCCTTCCCCCTATACAAGGGTTGTCCAACCTTTTTTCCCAACGGACCAAATTATAAATTTAAGTATATTCACCGAGCCAAAGATGTACTTAAATATAAATTTTAAAAAGTTCAAAGATAATTACAAAAAAAATACTGTATACAGGGTGACCTCTCCCCCCCCCCCAAAAAAAAACAGGCCTGCACACACTTTTTATGATATATCCTTCATTCAGCCAGATGGGTGGAGGGGAGAAGCGGATTCATTCCCCGCCCTCCTCTCCCCAAAAGAAAAGAGAGAGAAAAAAAAAGACTCGGGGCTCCTCTCCGTCTGTGAAATCCACGGGGGTGGAGGTCGCTGCCCCTTCGGTATGCGACCAAAATAAGAACGGGCGGGCACTCCCTGACGAACAACACCAAAAGTGCGCAGAGCGAAGCCTCAATTACGTCGGGGCTCATTCAGAGGTTAGCGGCGTTTTTGAGCCTACTGGCTTCAAACGCTTCTTCGTTATTCGCTCCACTGATGAGAGTTTTAGCTAGCGTGATTGGGAAAGAGCCAAAGGTGACGAGTTTCTTGGACGGGAGCCTTCTAGAAAATGCGTCGAATCCATAAGAGGCAGCCATGATTAGTGCCCTTCGGACACTTGATGACACGCCGGTGAGTGTCATGCCGCACTCTATCATGAACTCTGTGAAAGGAGTAGTTTATGCGAGGGAACTCGTTGACTATTCCATAGAGGACATCACCTCAGAGCTGGCCGACCATAAGGCGGTCAAGGTCGAACGTGCGATGAGAAAACAGGGAGGGGCTTCGAGACTCTCCCCTACACTCTTTGTCACGTTCGACTGTGACAAGTTCCGTGAGTCGGTGCGTGCCGGTTGGTATCGCTACCACGTGAAGGCATTCGTGCCACTACCACGAAGGTGCTACTACTGCCACCGATTCGGCCATACTAATCGCTCCTGTCGACGTGCAAAGTCGGGGTTACCCGAAGTCTGTGTAAGTTGCTCCAAGGCCGCACATGATAGGTCTAAATCGTGTGTGGTCAAGTGTGTCAATTGCAGAGAGCCGCTCCCCACTTCTTCGGCCAGAAGGAAATCCTGGCCGTTCAGGTTACGGGTCGTCTCTCATTTCGCGAGGCTAAGGACTTGGTCCTTGCACTCCCGGCTCTGCCTGGGGCGTCCTATGCCTCAATGTTAATGGCCCCTCCAGGCCTACGAGCACGGTCTTTTCTACGCCCATTCGGAACCCTTCTACGGGTTCTACCTACCCCGGGTCCTTCCCTGGTAAAGTTGGCGCCACAAAGGGTTCACACCAAGCCACAGCTAAAGCCAAAGATCCCCTCCATTCCACCAGCTTGACCGTTTCCCGCAAGACGAAACGGCCGCGTGTCTCCACCGAGACGTTAGATTCACAGGAGGCAACACCCCTGAAGTTGGTCGTGAGACTATCTTCCGAGTTTCCTAATGCTGCCCCCCGAAAGGAGCACAGCACTAAGGATGCTTCGGCTCCTTCGCCCACACCCAGTGATAGGCTGGATGGCTCGGAGAATGTGGATCCTCCAAAAGAGGACCCCCTGCCTCCAAAGACACCAGTCCTACCTAAGGTTTCGAGACGGAGGGAGGAAAAGACTCGCATGGCAAGCTCAACCTCCCCCGATAAGTCATCGAAGGCGACAGCACCGTCAACACATTGTCCGGCCAAAAGCTCACGGAGTTCTGCCTCCAGTAAGCGTACAGCCATTTCCGTGAGGGTCTTCTCTTCGAAGAGGGCCCACGCATCTCTTACTAGCTAGGCCTAGAGGGCATATTCCTTTAATGGAATTGCCGCGGACTCCGGGCCAACTGAGAGGAGTTGCGGAGGCTCGTCTCCTCTCGATTCCCCTTGCTATCGTTTTGCAGGAGACCATGCTGGGCGCGTGCCCCCTGACCACCTTCCCTGGGTATAAGGGTTTAGTGACCCCACCATCACGCGATGGGGGCCGGGTAGAAGGATGTGCGATTTACACCCGGCATGATGTCTCTGTGCTTCTCTTCGCTTTAGATACCTCCTTTCAGGCAGTAGCTGTGCAGCTGCACCTTGATAGGATGTATACTGTTATTTCTACATACATTCAACCGTTATCCGAATTCGCGCGGGGTACTTCCGCCGCGTAGTGGTATTATTGCCTAGGATATTTCTCTGCTCGGAGATCTGAACGGTAGACACACTCTGGGGAGACTACTTACTTAATCCCCAGGATTAGGTCCGTGCCCAGCTGGAGATAGGTGTCCTAAATGTGGATGAGTTTACGCATCACTGCCCGAGAACCGCTTCATTTTCCTGTTTCGATCGATCTTTGTGCTCTCCGGATGCACAGCTTGATTTTGGAGGGGGGGGGGGACCTCCATGGTAGTGATTACTTTCCTATTCAATTATCATTTTCTGGGTCACTGTCACCGTAGAGCCCGTCCATTTTAGAAGAAGTGACTGATTTTTCTGTCCCAGTCGAGGAGTTTAGATCGGTAGATGAGGCCGTTGAGTTCTTCTCCAGCAACATCATCACCACGGGCCTAACTACTATTCCTAAAACGTCTGGAGGTTTTGCACACCGACTACTCCCGTGGTGGTCGGCCGAGTGTGAGACGGCTCTCAAACAGAAGCGTTATGCCTACATGCGCTATAAGCGCCGCCCGAACGATTTCACTGTCGCTGAATTTCGTCGGGCTAGGGCTAGGTTCCGGTATATTTCGAAGCACGCCCGCCGCTCTTCTTGGCGGGCATACGTGTCTTCACTTAACGGGAAGACCCCTTTAGCTGAGGTGTGGAAGCGAGTCAAAAGGATTCGGGGCAAGTTCTCGCAGGACCCCCCTCCCGTTCTCCGGGAGAATGGGACTGCATTCACAGGCCCCCACGTCCGTGGTAGATTCCTCCGCGACCTGCTTGGCAAAGAAGATGGGAGACGGTCGAGGGGAACCTAAAGTTGCGTGCCATTGCGCCGCGACTGTTCCCATGGACCTACCCCCCAATTCCGCGACCGCTTCAGGTTGCTTTCTGTCGTCTCCGAATTGGACACACTCGCGGGACGCCCCGCCATTTGATGGAGCGCTCGCCTGCGCCCTTTTGAGAAGACTACGTTGTCTCCCAGACTGTTCGGCACATTCTTGTTGAATGTCCCAGTCTGGGCGATCTCCGCGCACGTTACCTGTCCCAGTACTGGGACGAGTGGGGTCGGTACCACTTGTCTTTTATACTCGGGACGAGTTCGTGCACACTGACTTGTAGACTTTACTTTTTTAGGAGGATGGCCTCCTCCACTTTATTTGACCGTTTTACGTGGTTCGCATGCTCTTGCGCCGGGGAAGGTGGCCTACCCCCGACGCTGGAGAGCGCTTCCTTTTTCCTCTGTTTTTGTTTTTAGCCTATGATCTTTTTATACCTATTATTTGTTATTTATTTATTTGCTTTTTTTTAATATAGCCTAGGCTGTAGTAAGTACGGCGACTTATACCCAAGTAGGTCGTCGCCAGATGGGCTCTTATACCTAAAAAAATAAAATAACCTGGTGTGCAGCACCTTATCTAAGGCTTTTTGAAAGTCTAGGTATAAGATGGTCACAGCCCGAAGTCGATTTTACTCACTAAATATACTATGGAAGAATTCGAGTAGATTTGTGAGATACGATCAGTTTCTGCGAAACACATGCTGTGAGCTTAAGATCAAGTCGTTAGATTCTAGATCCAGTTGATCTATCGCGCTCCGAAGGCCGTCAAAGTTATCTCGTCGGAAATCGGGTTTATAGGTAGCGATGCAACCGAGCATGTTGCAAGGAACGTGAACGAAACACGTGATGGTTCAGTGATCGCTCCCGCCCAAACACTCGCCCACGCTCAGCCCTGAGACCATGTCTCGTCCTCGGTGGTGAACACCAAGTCGAGCAGGTTCTCCCCTCTCGTCGACTTCTCGAGGGACTTTAATCCCTTGTGGGTTAAAGTTCCACCATGCGCAAACTTGGGCGACTATTCACCATCTCTGCTACCTTAGCATACATGTTACAATATGATTCCTCAGACTGAGTTTGGGGCCTGTACACTATTACCACCAAACGATTTGAAGACCTACTTAGGTTTATATCTCCCCTTAGAACCTCGCGGTCACTTCTAACATTGCACTCGACCGCGTTAAGGCAGTTTCAGACGTCTTCTCGATCTTGTCGATCGCGGTGGAACATTGCATAGCCGAGGACCACAAACTCACTCTCGAGTGTTTGTATGAAGCGAGGCTTCCGTGATGGCTACAATATCTACACAGGCATAACTGGCAAAGGCGACCACAAGCTCGTCCAACTTGTTCTGAATCGACCTGGCGTTGAAGAATAAGACTTTACGGGAACGAAGGATATTCCACACGTTCTCTACCCTGATGCGTTTCCCTGCAGCTTGGTCAGGGCGTTGTCCCCTGAAGGGGGCACATCACCTCGAGCGTCAGCCGAGCGGTAGGGTTCCTCTCCATGGGCTTTCGGATTCGCTTCACCGGTGGAGGACTCTGTACTCCCCTCCAGGCGGGGTACTGTGAGTTCCCCTGCTACAGTTGCTTATCCACTGCAAAGGGGGGATCATCTTGGCGGCGTCCTCTGGTCGCCCATCAACACTCTTATTGCTACGTGTCGCGCTTGTGGCAACTACGGGGGGCAGTCAATAAGTTTTTAGAATCGGTAGGGCAAAACAGAGGAAGGGGGATGGCTGTTTGTGGGGGTGTTAGGACAAGTTAGGACAAGTCAGGACCAGCAGCCGCACGCTCCTGCCTCGTCTATTTAAGAAGCAGGAGCTGGTCGCAGATCGTCAGTCACAAATTATTCGACAATGGAGAAGGTTGAGCAAGGAAGGCAAGAATGCAAGAGAGATCCATGAACGCATGGTTGCAGTGTACACCGACACCGCCCCTTCCTATGCAACCATTGCTCGCTAGAATAGGGAGTTCCGCCATGGTCGTGAGTCTCTTGAAGATGATCCCGGTCCAGGACGCCCATCAGACGTGACCAACGAGGACAATGTGACCCGTGTGGAGAGGATGATCCTCGAAAATCGACGGGTCAAGGTCGAAGAAATCGAGCGAGAACTTGGAATATCACATGGACGTGTTATCAACATCATCCACGACCCATGATCGACTTCAACGTCGTCAAAGTCCACAAGGCCAGAGTTTCACAAGCTGCCCTGCGCGAGTGCGGATTCGAGGAGCTCAACCATCACCCCTACAGTCCAGATCTGGCCCCTAGCGACTACTTTTTATTCCGCCAGCTCAAGGCTGCACTGCGTGGACGCCTGTTTGGGGACGATGAAGATCTCCAGCTCGCCGTCCAGGAGTGGATTGAACAGCAGTCGGGAGATTTCTGGTGTCGGGAATTCGAAGCCTCAGGGACAAGTGGCGCAAGTGCATTGAAGTCCAGGGTAGTTATATTGAAAAATAATAAAATACTCATATTTCGTTTCCTTATATTCGAATTGCAAAGCTTATTGACGGTCCCTCGTATTTCTTTTCCTCCTGCTAATTGCCTACACTCGGGCCTTAGCCTACCCCCTTGACTGCCTGAGAGGGAGTCGAAAGAGAGAGACAGATGGAGTCGAGAGATAGAAAGGTGGAGTCTAGAGAAAGAGTGTCGTGAAAGAAAGTCGTAAGAGAGAGAAAGTGTCGTGAAAGAAAGTTTTAAGAGAGATAAAGTGTCGTGAGAGAGAGAGAGAGAGAGAGAGAGAGAGAGAGAGAGAGAGAGAGAGAGAGAGAGAGAGAGAGAGATATTTGTGAGAGAGTCGTGAGAGAGATAGAGAGGCTCGTGAGATCACATCGAAAAGCTGGTAACAACAGATCTACTATTCTTTACTAGGCTACCAGGAGGATTATGAATTAATAGGTCTATGTAATAGTAAAACCAAAGGCAGGAAATCTTCTACAAAAGCAGATTGCAAGTTCATTAATTATTATTTTACTTACAGAGGATCTTGAGGAAGAGGCAAATTATGCCTGTGGCTCCAGGTGGACTGCCTGCCATGGCTACGAGCTCCACCAACACTTCTCCACCGTGGTGCCCAGTCACGGAGGTAACCGCCCTAGTAAATAGTGTCAGCTTTTTAAAAAGAATCCGGACGGAGATTCGAACTCCCCATCCAACAAATGTGGGACATGCGCGCTAACAACTACGCGCTTTTTTATCTAGCGTAAAACAAGACTGAGTTGGGATTTGTCATTATCCATTTCTCAAGTCTGTCTTTAAATGAACCTATACTAGCTGAGCTAACCGCAGCATCTGGTAGATTATTCCAGGTTATTATGGTTTTGTTGAAGAAGAAGAAGAATTTCGTTTGGTCTGCCCGAAAGTGACTTCCCTCAAGCTTAAGGTTGTGACCTCGCGTTGATTCATTTGATACAAATATTAGAAATTTTGATTTGTTTACATTTTCAAAACCATGAACGATGTTAAATAACTCCATCATGTCCCCGCGTATGCGTCTCTGTCTCTTAGAGCTTTAAGACTGTCTTGGTAATTATTTGTTCGCAGGTGAGGAATCATATTGGTCATTCGACGCTGGATTCTCTCTAATCTTTCCGTGTCGCTCTCTAGATGTGGTGACCAAAACTGCACGCAATATTCCAAATATGGCCTCACAAGTGGAAGGCTCAGATTATCTGTTGTTTTTCTCTCTTTACACTCTAGTTAAGTATTCCCTGATAAAGGAGGTAAAGTTTTGAGTAATTTCGATTGCGCGAGTTCGTTCAAACTTCGCACAAATAACCTTTTCCACGTCGCTGCTCCCAATATTAATGCGTGCTTAGTCAGAGTGGAGGGACCTCCTGTGGCTAAGCACGGGGTAGTTCCCCCCATAAGGGTACTATCCACACTTAGTGCCTTTGACTCTCATGCTTCTATCATCACTTCGCAACATAACACAACCCTTATTGCGCCCAGACCTCCTTGGTAGTACGGTGTAGTGAACCCCGGGAGGAAGCCCTGATAGGGGGCGTGAAGAAGGGGGTCCCTTAAGGACATGAGCCGGATACCTTGGAGAAGTGCATTATAAAGTGTTAGAATACATCTTTTAGACTTTTTTTGAAATGAACCATCTATGAAACCTGTTTGCCTTTTTCACTGCCTCCACGTTTGCCTTTTCACTGCCTCCATGTTTGCCTTTTTCACTGCCCCCATGCATTATTTACTTGATTTAAGTTCGCTGGAAATTTTTACACCCAGATCTTTTTCTACGTTGACGTTTAGTATGTCGGTTCCGCCCATTAGAGAGAGAGAGAGAGAGAGAGAGAGAGAGAGAGAGAGAGAGAGAGAGAGAGAGAGAGAGAGAGAGAGAGAGAGAGAGAGAGAGAGAGAGAGAGAGAGAGAGAGAGAGAGAGAGAGAGAGAGAGAGAAAAAAGAATGAAAGATAGAGAGAGGGAGTAGAAAGAGAGACAAGGAGGAATTAGAGAGAGAGAGAGTAGAAAGAGAGACGAGGAGGAATTAGAGAGAGAGAGAGAGAGAGTAGAAAGAGAGACAAGGAGGAATTAGAGAGAGAAAGTAGAAAGAGAGACAAGGAGGAATTAGAGAGAGAGAGTAGAAAGAGAGACAAGGAGGAATTAGAGAGAGAGAGAGAGAGAGTAGAAAGAGAGACAAGGAGGAATTAGAGGAGAGAGAAGAAAGAGAGAATGTGAATGAGTGAGTTTTGTTGGGGGTAAGAAAGAGCTTTTCTGTTTTTCTCTCGTTCCCTTTGCGTTTTTTCTTTTTTTTCTTGTTTTCTCTGGTGGTCTCTCATTCTCATATTCCCTTTGTTCTTTCTTTCTTTCTTTTTCTCTCTTCTCTTTCTTTCTCTTTCTCTCTTTTCGCTGCATTACGATTTTTCTTTTTTTATTTCTATTACTCTTTCTCACCTTTTCCTTATTTCTCTTTTCTTTATCTTTGTTTTATCTTTCTAATTTTCTAAAACTGTTCTCCTTTTTCTATTTTTTTCGTTCTCTCTTTTTAGCTTTCTCTCCTGTTCTCTTCCGTTTTATTCCTGTCCTTTTCTTCTTATTCTCTCTATTTCCCATCAATTCGTTTTTCTCTTTCTCCCTATTTCTCTCTTTACCTCTTTCTATTTATCTTTTGACTTTTCATTTTTCTCTTTCTTTTTCGCTTTCTCACTTTTCTCTTCCTTTCTCTCTATTTTTATTTTATCTTTCTCTTTTCTCTCTATTTCTCTCCTTTTATCTATTTCTCGGTTTTCTCTCTTCACTCATTTTCTCCTCTTTTTCTATATCTTCTTTTCGCTCTCCTATTTTCTCTCCTTTCTTGTCTCTTTGTGTCTCTCTTTCTTCCCAGCGAATCGGTTCCTTCGGATTCGCCTGAAAGAGGAAATGAATGGGAGACAGACGATACTTCTAGGGGGAGAGGGGGGGGGGATGGCCCCCTGCCTGGCCTCTCTCCTGAACGGGGAGGGGTCGGGGGGACCACCAGCTGTGACAGCTGTCATAACGCACCCAAACTAGCCCAAACATCCCACCAGCAGAGATATACACCCACCCACACACACACACACACACACATATATATATATATATATATATATATATATATATATATATATATATATATATATATATATATATATATATATATATATATATAGCGCGTGGGCCTATGTTGACGATATTAGAGGTCAATATGGAACAAAGTCTAGTGAATTATTGGTGAAAAATGAAAATGATCTCATTTATGCTTTTCTGACCGTCTAAAAAAAGATATAATGTTAAAATATGGCAACGGTCAATCGGCACAAATTTGAATGAGTTCTGTCTAAATGTGCTTCATCGCAGGATCTGAAAGCTTTCGAAAGGATTTCCAAATCAAGAAGAAGCAATGTGTAAGTGTAACAGAGCCGTGAAAAAAAACAGGGTTCAGACTCTTACGTGGTAAGTTTTCCAATTCATGTTGTTGAGAAGATAATATTCAGTGATGGGAAATTTCCCCCATAATTAAAATAACGTTAACGGACGATGGTCCAAAGACTCGATTATATCCTGAGAGGACGAGATTTCCAAATATCGGAACGAGAGTTTCAGAACGTTCAAAGTGGCGTTCATTTTATTGAAACGAAGGAATTCCTTAAATTAAATGGAACTTGAAAAAACGATGTTGTTACCAGCGTCGTCGTCTTTATAATTCCTTAAATTAAATGGAACTTTAAAAAAAAACGATGTTGTTACCAGCGTCGTCGTCTTTATAATTCCTTAAATTAAATGGAACTTTAAAAAAACGATGTTGTTACCAGCGTCGTTGTCTTTATAATTCCTTAAATTAAATGGAACTTAAAAAAAAACGATGTTGTTACCAGCGTCGTCGTCTTTATAATTCCTTAAATTAAATGGAACTTAAAAAAAACGATGTTGTTACCAGTGTCGTCGTCTTTATAATTCCTTAAATTAAATGGAACTTAAAAAAAACGATGTTGTTACCAGCGTCGTCGTCTTTATAATTCCTTAAATTAAATGGAACTTAAAAAAAACCGATGTTGTTACCAGCGTCGTCGTCTTTATAATTCCTTAAATTAAATGGAACTTTAAAAAAACGATGTTGTTACCAGCGTCGTTGTCTTTATAATTCCTTAAATTAAATGGAACTTAAAAAAAACCGATGTTGTTACCAGCGTCGTCGTCTTTATAATTCCTTAAATTAAATGGAACTTTAAAAAAACGATGTTGTTACCAGTGTCGTCGTCTTTATAATTCCTTAAATTAAATGGAACTTAAAAAAAAACGATGTTGTTACCAGCGTCGTCGTCTTTATAATTCCTTAAATTAAATGGAACTTAAAAAAAAACGATGTTGTTACCAGCGTCGTCGTCTTTATAATTCCTTAAATTAAATGGAACTAAAAAAAAACGATGTTGTTACTAGCGTCGTCGTCTTTATAATTCCTTAAATTAAATGGAACTTAAAAAAAAACGATGTTGTTACCAGCGTCGTCGTCTTTATAATTCCTTAAATTAAATGGAACTTAAAAAAAAACGATGTTGTTACCAGCGTCGTCGTCTTTATAATTCCTTAAATTAAATGGAACTTTAAAAAAAACGATGTTGTTACCAGCGTCGTCGTCTTTATAATTCCTTAAATTAAATGGAACTAAAAAAAAAGATGTTGTTACCAGCGTCGTTGTCTTTATAATTCCTTAAATTAAATGGAACTTTAAAAAAAACGATGTTGTTACCAGCGTCGTCGTCTTTATAATTCCTTAAATTAAATGGAACTTAAAAAAAAAACGATGTTGTTACCAGCGTCGTCGTCTTTATAATTCCTTAAATTAAATGGAACTTAAAAAAAACGATGTTGTTACCAGCGTCGTCGTCTTTATAATTCCTTAAATTAAATGGAACTTTAAAAAAACGATGTTGTTACCAGCGTCGTCGTCTTTATACAGAAAATAATTTCCATTTTTTTAACCAGATGAGGTACAATCCCATCCAAACCACACCACACCACACACGTGTTTCTGAATAGTAATAATAATACATCCAATTTCAGATCCTGTTTCCTTCTCTTTGGTCCTATTGAAAGGGACAAAGGCGCTTGTGAATCGGTCTCTCCTTAACTTCAGCACATACAGGGTGTCCGAAAAGTTACTATGCACTGGAAATATACAGTCTTGCCAGCAGTGCCGGTTTAACCTAGTAGCACATGTAGCACGCGCTACGGGCTCCGCGCTTCAGGGGGGCCCGCGGGGATGTAAAAAATTAGTAATAATTAAGTTTTTGCCATTACGCACAGAGGGCCGAGATAAAATAGTTATTCATTTTCCTGATCATCATCATCACTAACTCTATAATTTAAGAAGGGGATTTTTATTGAGTATTTGAATAATAATTACATCTTAGTTTGGTTATGACTTATGTATATTTTAAATTTTAATCAAGGTAATTTCTAAGAATTTCTTTAGAGTTTGAAAAAACAAAATAGTTTAGTTCAGAAAAAATAAATATGATTATCCAATATTTTATAATGTTCTGAAAGTAAATGAATTACAATTGGTTAAGTTCAGAAAATTTATTAAAATTTAAGTAAGTCTGCTTTTTTATTTTATCTATAACTATATTTTAGCAACGTGATATTTTGAAAGGGGGGAAATTTAGTTTAGAGTCATTTTTAAAATTATTATAATTGGCGAAGTTCAGAAAATTTATAAAAATTTAACCATGGCTGCTATTTTTTAGATTTTAAATTTTAATCTTAGTAGCGAAGCGCAAGCTCCCCCCCGTAGGGCGGAGTGGCGAAGCCATTGCCTGGGATTTTATATTATTACCAGGCAACGGCTTCGCCGCTCCTAAGATTAAAATTTAAAATCTTTAAAAAAGCAGCCATGGTTAAATTTAAATAAATTTTCTGAATTTCGCCAATTATAATAATTTTAAAAATGACTCTAAACTAAATTTTCCCCCTTGCAAAATATCCCGTACTAAAATATAGTTATAGAAGAAGAAGATATATAAAAATATATTTTCTGAACTTCACCATTTGTAATTCTTTGGGTTTTAAAAAATTCACAAAATTTTGATACCTATTTATTTCTGAACTTCACCATTTCGATATTATAAAAGAATTATTTGAAATAACTTAGATAGAAAACATAAGTCATAACCAAACTAAGATGAAATTATTATTCTAAACTCAAAAACGTCCCCTTTTTAAATTATAGAGTTAGTGATGATTAAATATATTACTCTAAATAAGAAAAATATAGAAAACTTCACTAGAGCATACTGCTTAGTATAATAAGTCTGGTATTTTGTTATACAGTGGCGGCAACAAAAAAAGTGACATTGAATATTGGCAACAGAAATCGATACACAAAATCGCTTTCACTATTTTACTTGCCAACAATTCAATGAAAATGTGCGGAGCTTATGCCGCAAGTGGACGACTCTCCTGGGCTAAGACAACAGAACTGCGCTCTATTGGAACTCAGTGTCTCGTTTGAGCTCGTACAACGAGGTTTTAGTATATGGCACTCCAGCGTGCTGATTATCTGCATTCGTGCCTACATTTGACGTGCTATAACTTCTGTGCAAGTGGATACAATGGGGTGGAAAAAGCTTTCTATGACAGAGAAAAGCCGTGCCTTGACCCTATTAGAGCAGGAAAAGTCTTTTATTGATGTAGCAGCAGATTTAGTAACCTCAAAAATACGATTCATCGCCTAAAACGTGCAGCTGAGTTATTGCCACCAGGTACCATACCAAAGAGGAAGGAGGGCATTGGTGCAGCTAGGAAGACATCTCCAAGGACTGATAATATCCTAAGGCGTAAAGTGATGTCAGACCCTTCTGTAACCTCCGCTTCAATCAAGAAAAAACACCCAGACCTCCTCCAGAACGTTGCCCTCAGGACCATCAGTCATCGCTTACAGAAGGACTTAGGCCTACCGTCTCGCCGCGCTGCCAAGAAGCCACTTCTTACCAAGGCTATGAAGATGGAAAGGCTCAATTTTTGCAAGACCTATAAACATTGGACAGCTGCCCATTAGAAGAAGGTCATGTTCAGTGATGAGAGCACCTTTAGGCTGGTCAGAGGAGAGTCAAAGATCGTGCGTCGTCCCAGCACTGTGTCTCGGGATGACCCGAAATATACCGTGAAAACTGTGAAGCACCCTGATAGTGTGATGGTGTGGGGTGCCTTTAGTGGAAAAAAGGGCAGAGGAGGTCTGTACTTCCTTGCCAAGAATGTAGCCATGAGGGGGACTAACTATCTTGAAGTTTTGAGGCAGCACATGCTGCCATTTTGGGAAATTCATCAGTGTGAATTTTTCATGTATGATGGTGCCCCTGCTCACAGGTCCCAGTTAGTAAAAAGGTTCTTCAATGATAATAATATTAGTGTTTTGGAGTGGCCTGGTAATTTCCTGGACCTAAATCCTATTGAGAATGCTTGGAATCTGATGAAATCCAAAGTTCAAGAGACAGCACCCAGCAGCATCAAGGACCTGATAGAATCACTGAAGCAGATCTGGGTTACGATCGACCCCACCTACTTCGCAAACCTCACTGAATCAATGCCCAATCGACTCAGGATGGTCATCAAGTGCAAGGGCAACATGACCAAGTAATAACTTTCATGAAATATTCATAATAAAATATGTAAGTTACATTTTTCTGTTTTATTTTCCCCGAATTGTCACATGTCACTTTTTTTGTTGCCGCCACTGTAGTAGTACACCGTATAGTACAGGGCTACTCAACTGGCGGCCCGAATGCAGCCTGAATGCAGACAACAGGCTAAAGGACTCTTGATAACCATGAAAACATTGGAGACAGGGCTTATGGTCATACTGTGGGATCAGATTCTGTAAAGATTTAGGAAAACCAGTGTTTCATCGCAGTCATTAGATCAAGACTTGAATTCTGCTTGTGCATTGTACGAATCTTTGCAAGGTTATGTTGAAGCTCTTTGACCAACTTTCACAGCTATGGAAGATAAGGCCAAAATTCTTACTGGTTACCATCAATATCGCAAGGACGTTTCACGACAAAAACGACGGAATCGCAAATATGACCACTACAATGGTTCTATCTCAAATGATAGCCGCATAGAATCCATCCAGCCATCTGAATCATTCAGAATTGGAGCTTTTTTGGTTATCGTGGACAGTTTGGTTGCTGCTCTTTCAAAACGGCAGATGACACATATGAAGTTGAAAGGTATGTTTGGGTTTCTTCGAAAGCTGCCAGAGCCTACTCCCGATGAAGTCAAAGCTGCTACAACAAAACTGCTTCACGCTTACCCTGAAGATTTGGAAAAGGAGTTCGAAGAGGAATTGATCCAGTTTAGTGAACTTTTGAAAACTGACCGAGCTGATATTGTTGCTGGATCTCAACAAGACCTTTATGAACTGACATTGTATCGTCTGACATTGTATCTTGTTTTCCTAATGTCAAGATCGCGTTGAAGATTTATTTAACTCTAATGGTTACCAACTACAGTGGTGAACGCTCATTTTCAAAACATTTAATAGAATCAAGAACGAAGTAAGAGTCAGTAAAGGGTCAAACAAGATTGAACCGTCTCTTTCTAATCAGTATTGAGCACGAGTTACTGAGAGAAATTAACACGTCAAGGATAATTGAGGAGTTTTCTGTTGCCAAGTCTCGTAAGTGCTTCATGTGAGCCACGTAACTAGTTGGTGTGCACCCAGTCCAGCAAATGGTTCCAAGTTTCTCCAAGGCAGCACAAATAGTCTACTAGCTAAGCTACTGGTATGCAAGGTGTGGTTCTTTAAAAAGGACTAAAAAGTGTACCAAATACAACCCTCTTTTTTCGGTTGATTCCAGCCATACCAGTAGTTCTTTTAAATTCATCGGATATTTTCCCCCCCTCTGCAAAGGAAAATGAGGGAGGGGGGTGAGATACAATATATATATATATATATATATATATATATATATATATATATATATATAGCCCCCCTCTTAACATACCAAGGGACGACTTAAGAGAACTTCTCTTGCTCTACACTACAGAAGCCCCCTTTTATGAACCTAGAGGCGACCTATACGTGCAAACCGACGGGGTTGCAATGGGATCCCCCCTCGGAGTACTCTTCGCAAACTTTTACATGGGAAACGTGGAAGAACGAGTCCTTAAAAATCTGCCACAACAACATATTTACTGCAGATATATAGACGACATATATATAAATATACAAACCGATGAAGAAATCCAGGAATTATTAAGAGAGTTCAAGAACTGCTCATCACTTAACTATACCACTAAACACGACGACAAAATAACTACCAAAGTTTACGTAAAAAAGACAAATCCAGGCCTTTGTGTGAACGCTAAGAGCGAATGTCCCGACCTTTATAAAAGAAGTGTGATTAATGCATATATCAACCGCTCTTTCACCCACTGCTCCACATGGAAAGATACACACGAAGAGCTTGAGAGGGCTACACAAGTACTCGTAAATAATGGATTTACAAACAACGACATACAAACAGCTATACGGAAGAAGATGGAAAAAATGGTACACGTCACATACCTTTCAGCTCCAATCAGGAAGCAAAAGGAAATACTATTAAACTATTTTACAAGAATATTATGAGTACAGTGTACAAAACTGACGAAAGAGTAATCAAGGAAATCGTAAACAAAGGAGTGAAACCAACCCAAAACGAAAACAACGTATCACTCACAATTTATTACAATAATAAACGGACATCCAACCTTATACTCAAAAATAACCATACACCCACCCTAACACCTAAACAAAGAAGTCATTTAATATATGAATACACTTGCAAAATGGGAGACTGTAAGCTCCTACCTCATTCATATATCGGAATGACAGAAACAAAATCAACACGAAGAATGAGCTACCATTTAAACAACGGTGCACCCAAAACACATACATTTGAAAACCATGGAAGACAATTGAACCGGAAGTCACTCGAAGATAACACCGAAATTCTTGCATATGCTCCAAATCGACAACAATTACTCATATTAGAAGCTCTCTATATAAAAGAAAAACAGCCTAAATTAAATACACAAACAAACATACAGTTCACCCTTCTTCCTCGCGTCCTCGTGCGCCAAGTAATAATCCCCGCCTATCTTAATCTCGCGCCCATTTTAAACTAGCCTCTTTAAGCCGTCTTAATCCTTTGGTTTTAAGAATTTCCATTCCCTATAAATATGTTCGTATAATTGTTAACCTTCAAACCCCGATATATATAACCATGTTTTTATTTCCTTATATTATTTCTACCTTCCTTTGATAATGATACAGGAGTGTATCGAAACGCGTTAGGCCAATAAATGTTTCGTTTTATCCAGTGAATTAATTTCCTGCCCTCGTTCATCAGTGCTTTTGTAATGGATTTTGGCGAGCTTATACACGGGTTAACCAACGACCAAAAGCGGAATATTAGAGAAATCGAGAGACTCGAAAAGAAAATTATTAATGCTGAATTCGCAGTCGCCTTCAACAATATATATATATATATATATATATATATATATATATATATATATATATATATATATATATATATATATGTACATATGCATATACGGGTATGGACCCTGCTGTTCATTGTGCTACGGTCCCGGCAGTTTCTTAAACCACTGCTGCTTGCCAGGATTACAATGATCAGAGACTCTCACTGTCGCCAAAACTCCCAATCAAAGGCGTGTATAGCAACAGTCCGGATACGTCTTCTTGTGGTCAGGAAGTTGGCTTAAGAAAAAATGACTGTAGTAAAGTACCACATGACAGTTCTTCCTACAACATATATTGACCGCCCCCTCTCTCCCTACCCCGAAGACGTATCCGAACAGTTTTAATACCTGCGACTGTTGCGATGAACGCAGGTGCTTGGGAGCATGGTTGTTTGGGCGACAGTGAGAGCCTCTGACCTTTGTGATCCTGGCGAAACTATATAATCTCCACTCCATAGTAACTTTTTGGACACCCTGTACATATCTATCTTTCCGACTGTCTCGATTTATGGTATGTTAATCTTTATCTGTGGATTCAACCTGTGAAATAGTTCAATGCAGTTACGATAGCGCACCGTTGATTCTGCCTCGGGCACGCCCGAGTTTGCATATTATAATTTGGAAACCCCCTCTTGGTGTGGCTGGGGTGCGTCCCCCAGTTGTACCCAATGCAGATTCAATGTGGCGACAGATTACTATCGCAACCACATATCCTGACTGCATCAGTGCAGCTTATTTAAAATAGTTCTCTGAAATTCATTGGAATGAAGCAACAGAGAGAATTCAGACAAACTGACGCGTTTCGATACAACCGTATCATCTTCAGAGACAAAATAAAGATTTTAAAAGTAAAATTGGCTTATATATTATGGTAGTTAATGTTACAAACGTACTAACGAACATTGCGTGGAAAGATAAGTTTGCATAATAAAATAAAATGTCATGCATATAAGTCCTAAGAAACGTGTAACACGGAAATATAATTAGAATCTCGTTGATGGTAAAAGCATTGGTTTTCACACTACTTTATGACCTCTAATCTTTCTACGTTCTCAAAAGGATTTTGACAAAACAGAAAAAAATGGCTAAAGCCCTGTAGTAGTCGCTATCTCTACCCGTGTATTCGTCGTTGCAGTTCCTGCTTGTTATACCCCTGCTGAATGTCACCAGACGAGCACATTAAATAAACTATATATATATATATATATATATATATATATATATATATATATATATATATATATATATATATATATATATATCTTCATAATATTAGGTAAAATGGACCATTTGTGTCATTTTGGAATAATTAAAACAAAGTATTTTGAGTGTTCATCGCACACCAATGAGGCCAAGCCTAGCCTGATTAGGTTATTAACTGGGACTAGGCTAACCTCATACTGAAAATCAGTGGGCCAATTTTGACAGAACCGAACAATTTGGAACTTGACAAACAGAATAGTGATATACTAACTTGGCCTAGGATAATAAATAAGACCATTTTGACAGCAACGAACAATTTAGAAATTGTCAGAGTACTGATATAATAACTTACCTAGGGAAACTGAATAATTGACAGTAACAAATAATTTATAACTTGTCAAACAGAGTAGTAATGCACTAAGTAGTTAGTAAGGGAAAAAATAAGCTAATTAAGACAACCGAACAATTTGGAATTTGTTAATAAGAGTAGTGATATACTAAACTGGCTAGGCATATAAATAAAACAATTTTCACAGGAACGACTAATATAGAAATTGTCATAGAAAGAAGTGATAGACTAACTTAGGTAGAGAAATAAATAAACCACTTTTTAAAGGATCGAACAATGTAGAACTTGGCAAAGCGAGAAGTGATAGAGTAAAATGGAAATAAATAAAGGCAATTCTGGAAGAAACGAACAATTTAGACCTTGGTAAACAGACTAGCTTGACTAGGTCGACAAATAAGCCAGTTTTGAAGGTAAATGACAATTTAGAACTTATCAAATTATACAGGGACGAACAGTATAGAACTTGTCAAACAGTTTAGTGACAGACTTACTTCTTTAAAGAAATAAATTAGCCAATTTTGCCACGAACAAACAATTTAGAACTCGAGAATTATTTGCAATAGTGCAATATAATTATGCAACTAAGGGCAATTTTATAGCTAATTAGCTCTTCATGGAAGCCCTCGGAAGGAGCTCTTCTCACATACACGAGAAGATAACGCATAAAACAGCTTTCCTAGGACAGACCCCCAAATCTTTCTTTCAATCAGCCTTTTTAATTGTTATCCCTGCTTATCGAAGTAAATGGAAACTTTGTTTTTTTCACTCTAACTCGGTATTGTAAAATCGAGAATTATTTGCAATAGTGCAATATAATTATGCGGTTAAGAAGGCAATTTCATAGCTAATTAGCTCTTCATGGAAGCTCTCGGAAGGAGCTCTTCTCACATACACGAGAAGATAACGCATAAAACAGCTTTCCTAGGACAGACCCCCAAATCTTTCTTTCAATCAGCCTTTTTAATTGTTATCCCTGCTTATCGAAGTAAATGGAAACTTTGTTTTTTTCACTCTAACTCGGTATTGTAAAATCGAGAATTATTTGCAATAGTGCAATATAATTATGCGGTTAAGAAGGCAATTTCATAGCTAATTAGCTCTTCATGAAAGCTCTCGGAAGGAGCTCTTCTCACATACACGAGAAGATAACGCATAAAACAGCTTTCCTAGGACAGACCCCAAAATCCTTCTTTCAATCAGCCTTTTTAATTGTTATCCCTGCTTATCGAAGTAAATGGAAACTTTGTTTTTTTCACTCTAACTCGGTATTGTAAAATCGAGAATTATTTGCAATAGTGCAATATAATTATGCGGTTAAGAAGGCAATTTCATAGCTAATTAGCTCTTCATGAAAGCTCTCGGAAGGAGCTCTTCTCACATACACGAGAAGATAACGCATAAAACAGCTTTCCTAGGACAGACCCCAAAATCCTTCTTTCAATCAGCCTTTTTAATTGTTATCCCTGCTTATCGAAGTAAATGGAAACTTTGTTTTTTTCACTCTAACTCGGTATTGTAAAATCGAGAATTATTTGCAATAGTGCAATATAATTATGCGGTTAAGAAGGCAATTTCATAGCTAATTAGCTCTTCATGAAAGCTCTCGGAAGGAACTCTTCTCACATACACGAGAAGATAAAGCATAATCCAGCCCTTCTAAGACAGCTGTCATAGAAAAGCTTATTTTATGCTTTATCTTCTCGTGTATGTGAGAAGAGCTCCTTCCGAGGGCTTCCATGAAGAGCTAATTAGCTATAAAATTGCCTTCTTAACCGCATAATTTAGAACTAGTTTAATAGTGTAGTAATAAACTAATTTAGCTATGGAAATAAATAAGCCAAACTTTTACAGGACCGAATAATTTAGAAATTGTCAAAGAGAATAGGGATAGAATAAATTGGGTAGAAAACTAAATAAGCTATTTTTTAAAGGAACGAGTAATTTTGAACTTGCTAAACAGTGTAGTGATCCATTAACTTGGCAAGGGAAGTAAATCAAGCAAACAATTTTGAACTTTTTAAACAGAGTAGCAACATACTAACTATAATAGCTTCGTCCCTCATTATGGAGTGATGCGTTATTAGTTCAATTTTATTTGTTATTTTATTTTTTTATTTTGTCTAAAAAAAATCAAGACCAATATGTAAAATAAAGGTTAAATTTACCTTTATGTTATTATTATTTTTCCTTCAACGACGCGAACTCTCCCGATGACCTATTGTAAGGACTCTATTAGTTAACCTAATCGAGGTAACCATGGAAACCTCATAATTAGCTAAATGGCTGCGTTTCCGATTTCTTCTTATTTTAGCAGTGTCCTGCCAACTTCCGCTTCACAATAATGATAATAATTTATTATTATTTATTTATTTATTTTACTTCACTTCTTTGTGTTTTTAGTCATTTATTTTACTCTCATTGCCCGTTATTCCTAATGTACATATATCATTGCATATTCTCTGAATTGACTTCACTATTTTTCTTTAGTTAACCTCACTATTTTTTTAAATTTGCCTTTTTTTCCCTTCACCCTACCTTTTTCCCAAGTTTTCCTCACTTTTTCCCGGTTTTCCTCACTTTTCCACATTTTTGTCGGAGTTGTCCTCACTCTCCAATTTTCGTCACATTTCCCGAGTTATCCTCACATATTTTTTTCAATTATCTTCACATTTTCCAAGTCGTCCTCACTTTTCCCGAGTCGTCCTCACTTTCTCCAAGCTGACCTCACCTTTTCCGACATACCTTCACATTTTCATACTTGTCTTCACATTTTTCGACTTACCAGCATATTTTTAGACTTGTCCTCACATTTTCCGACTTGCCTTCATATTTTGCGACTAGTCCTCACCTCTTCCGAGTTGTCCTCACTTTTCCGAGTTGCCTTCACATTTTCAGACTTGTCTTCATATTTTTAGACTTGTCCTCACCTTTTCCGACATACCTTCACATTTTCAGACTAGTCCTCACCTCTTCCAAGTTGTCCTCACTTTTCCGAGTTGCCTTCACATTTTCAGACTTGTCTTCATATTTTTAGACTTGTCCTCACATTTTCCGACTTGCCTTCATATTTTGCGACTAGTCCTCACCTCTTCCGAGTTGTCCTCACTTTTCGACGTGCCTTTTGTGTTTAAGTTCTAAACCAGTTAAGGAAACGCGTCGCTTCAATCTGGATCGTCGCTTCTGAAGAAGATTTGCTGCGCGTTCTCTCTCTCTCTCTCTCTCTCTCTCTCTCTCTCTCTCTCTCTCTCTCTCTCTTTCTCTCTCTCTTTCTCTCTCTCTCTCTCTTTTTCTCTCTCTCTCTCTCACTAGTGACCTCAAGTTCTCGAAACAGTGCATTGAGGCGGAGAAAAAGGCCCAAAGGATGCTAGGCTATATTAAGCGCCAGTTTGGTTATCGGAACCAGGAGATTGTACTGTGCCTGTACAACTCACTTGTCCGACCGCACCTGGAGTATGCCGTACAATTTTGGAGTCCTTCATTGCGAAAGGACATCGCGAGATTGGAACGCGTACAAGCCAGGGCAACCAAGCTGATTCCCTCTATCTGACATAAAAGTTATGAGGATAGACTAAGGGAATTAGATCTGTTCTCACTGGAAACCCGTAGACTGCGTGGTCAGCTCATCGAAGTCTTCAAAATACTTCGAGGGTTTGACAATGTTGACTACCGGGCTATTTTCACACTGAGTGAGAACAGAACGCGCAATCACGGCTTCAAACTTGAACTGAAGCGTTACAACCGCAATCTGTGTGGAAACGTTTTCACTTACAGTATCTGCGGTAAGTGGAACGCACTTCCAGTGGAAGTTGTCAACAGTGAATCTGTTGACCAGTTCAAGTCAAGACTAGACAAAGTCTTGAAAAGTGGCCGTTTAGGGACGCAAAACAATTGAGCAGCCATGTGCCCGCTCGATTGCTAGTCCCAAGGTACCCTCTTTGAATGGACCGTAAGGTCTCCTAGAGTACCTTCTTTCCTTGTTACTCCTTGTTACTCTCTCTCTCTCTCTCTCTCGATGTTGCATTAGAGAAGGGGCGAAGGGTCTCCTCCTCCCTCTACCATACTCATCTACCGCAATTCACCATCTCGTCAACCACTTTCGTGAGGATAGCACGCATCAACGCATGATTGAATGACTCCCCCCCCCCAATTACGTATATATCTCCCCAGGATTAATATACTTTCACAGCCCTTCATGCCCCAGGGTTCTACGCTACCCAGGAAAACCCCTTTGGTGAAGGGGGCCAAACCTCATGAGGGGGTTATCCCCACATTTTACATAGGGTGGGGAAGAAGAATGAAAATGGACTCACCTGCAAACGAGGTCATTCCCTTCTTGGTCATCTGGCGGTGACCCTGGAAAATCTGGGGTCATTCTGGGTCACGGGAAAGAGGAAGCAATTAATTAGGGCCGGATTCAGCCTGAATTACAACCACCTTAACCTAACCTAACCTAACCTCAGCCCCAACCTTGTTCAATAGCCCAACCATTCAAGAGCTGCGTATTTCATGGGGGGAGGGGGTCCTAGTTCATGCAGCCACAGAACGCGGCCCCAAGGGAGGGCAAGGACATGATCCGGGAGATGACAAGGACTCGATCCTGCCTATAAAAATGGCCTGATCCGCGATGACAAGGACTCGATTAGGGGATGGCAAGGACTCGATCGGGGGTGATGACAAGGACATATCCAGGGATGACAAATCCTCGATCCGGGGGTGACAAAAGCTCGATCGGCGGGTGTGTGTGTGTGACAAGGACTCTGTCTGGGATGACAAATCCTCGATCCGGAGGTGACAAGGGCTCGATCGGCGTGTGTGTGTGTGACAAGGACTCGATCGGCGGGTGTGTGTGACAAGGACTCGGTCTGGGGTGATAAATCTTCGATCCGGGAGTGACAAGGGCTCGATCAATGGGGTGTGACAAGGACTATGTATGGGATGACAAACCCTCGATCAGGGGGTGATAAGAGCTAGATCGATGCGTGTGTGTGTGTGACAAGGACTCGACCGGGATGACAAACCCTCGAACATGAGTGACAAGAACTCAGTCAGTGATGACACACCTTCGACAGGGGGGTGACAAGGACTCGGTCCGGGATTACAAACTCTCGATTAGGGGGTGACAAGGGCTCGGTCCGGGATAGCAAGGTTTCGTTCAGTGATGTGACATGGGTTTGACCCAGGAGTGACAAAGACTCGATCCGGGAAGGTGACAAGGGCTAAGTTTAGTATAACAAGGGCTTTGTCCGAGATGGTAAGGACGATCTGGGTTATGAGCGTTGGGTATGGGAAAACAAGGACTCGATCGGGATGGGTTGACAAGGTCTTTTTCCGGGATGACAATAACTTGAACCAGGAGATGATAAGGGCTCGGTCTTGGTTGACAAGGATTTGATCTGGGGTATGATTTGGGCACCGCGAGGACAAAAAACTGGATTCGACAAAGATTGAATCTGGGAGATGACAAGGGCTCGATCCAGGATGGCAAGGACTTGGTTCTAGATTACGAGTACTTAACTGACGGGATGGCAAGGACTGTTTCCGGGGGTGAGAAGGACTTGGTCATGGATGGAATGTGTTCGTGGGTGACAAGGCCTCGATTCGCTGGATGACAAGGACTGTGTCCGGGGGTGAAAAGGACTTGGTCATGGGTGGAATGTGTTCGTGGGCGACAAGGATTCGATTCGCGGGATAACAACGACTCGACCCTGAGGACCAAAGTGATCCAGATCCTTGCATTAAGAGGGCCCCACCCCATTCATGGTTGATTAAACTATAATACCAATCTCAGTGCCCCCCCCCCACATGTGTACGTGCTCGGAAGTCTACAGGGTGATGCAATGACTGCGAGTACCATATTTCGTGATGAGGTACCTACCACTCGCCACCGCGGGACGGGGCGAAAAGGGGCGCGAGTATCGCTTTTACTCTCCAAATGGCCACGTGGTACATATATGTACCGTGGGTTTATTTTAAGCAGCGACACAACGGGAATCCCCTTACCCCCCCGGGGACATGTAGAATTTAAGGTCACACCCCATACCCTCAAACACACGCGCGCCCCTCGAATTTCAGAGCTAATATCAATTATTCCAGAGGGAGTTGGGGGTGGGGGTGGGGGGTAATTAAAAATTAATGGCCATAAATTAGTTCTCGTTCGATAAATTGAATTAATTTGATAAAAATAATTTTAATTCGAGTTTTTTTTTAGCTTTAAATTGAATCCAATAATATATATATATATATATATATATATATATATATATATATATATATATATATATATATATATATATATATATATATATATCCATAACCCTATATTTTAAGAAGGAGATTTTTTGAAGGTGTTTGAATAAGATTTTTTTCTTTTAGTTCGGTTGTCACCTAAGGAAAAAAAGAAGAAAAAGATAAAAAAAGAAGAAAAAAGAAAAAGAAAAGAAAGAAAAGAAGAAGAAGAAAAAAGGGTGTTTAGGGTGTTAAAATAAAGAGTCTATAAAGGGAATTAAAAAAAAGAAGTTAAGATTAGCAAATAAGGCCGTAGGCAACCCCTTCTCCCCTGGGGTGCCTGTGTAACTAAGCTCTTCCTGTTAAGGAAGAGAACAGCGGCTTGTATATATATATATATATATATATATATATATATATATATATATATATATATATATATATATATATATATATATATATATATGACATTGAGAGTGCACTATAAATGTGTCTGTTCACTCCTCTAGTTGTGGTGTTTGTCCGCACTACACAATGAAGGCCGTTCTTCATCTTCACATTCCTCGAATTCACTCCACTTTTGGCGTGAAAATTCTTTGGTTCTCACTCGATACCACCACGGCAACCCGGACCGCCCCTGCCCCATATCATGGGTGCTCCAGCACTACCAGCACTACCACCCCGACTCCTACTGCCAGAACTCCATTAATGAACGAATCTTGTCCAGCCTCCTCCCGTCCACCCCCCTCAAACCCCTCCCCTCCTGTCTCCTACCAACCCCCCGGGCGAGGATCTGGGTATGTGGGTATCACACACATACGGGGCACCTGCGATCTTCCTCTCTCTTCTCTCTCTCTCTCTCTCTCTCTCTCTCTCTCTCTCTCTCTCTCTCTCTCTCTATATATATATATATATATATATATATATATATATATATATATATATATATATATATATATATACAAGCCGCTGTTCTCTCCCTATAGGCCCCTCTATATCTCTCTCCCTCCTATCTCTCTATTTCTTTCTCTCCCCCCCCTCTCTCTCTCTCTCTCTTACAGGTCCTATTCTTGGGAGGTCTAAAATAGTGGGATGAAATTTTGCCTCCAACGTTGCTACCTCTCCCCCCCCCAATCATCCACCCCACCCCCCTTTCTTACACACACACACACGCGCGCATCTATCTCTTGTAAAATTTTAAGTACACCTAACAACTTCCAATAGCTATCATCTATCTATCTATCTATCTATCTACAGATTCCTTTATATAAAGTGTTTATTTCATCGTTTGCGAGACACCGCAGAATCCCCCCCCCCTTCCCCTTCTCCACCTGTGCCCACCCATTAGTGAACTCCTCGTAACCATGGCAACAATGCAGACGCGGGGGAGTCAGGCATTTTCAAACCCTCCAACCTGTCCCTTGCTCCCCAAACTTCCACAATTCCGATATTGCCCAAGAGTAGGAAACTGTCCAAACACGAGACTCCCAATCAATCAAGACTCGCGAAACTCCTCAAATTTCCATCTTCCTAACACTCTTTAGAAAATTGCACGCTCTAAACTCCCCAAACTCTCTAAATTACTGAAACTCCCAAACTCCCTAAAGTTTCTAATTTTCTTAAACTCTCTAAAGTTTCTAATATCCCGAAAGTCACAAACTCCCCAAATTCTTTCATATCCTGAAAATCCCAAATTCTCTAATTTCCTGAAGCTCCCAAATTCTCTAATTTCCTGAAACTCCCAAACTCCACAAAGTTTCTAATTTTCTTAAACTCTCTAAAGTTTCTAATATCCTGAAAGTCCCCAACTCCCCAAATTCTCTAATTTCCTGAAACTCCCAAACTCCACAAAGTTTTTAATTTGATCAAACTCCTCAAAGTTTCTAATATCACGAAACTCCCGAACTCCCCAAATTCTCTGATATCTTGAAACTCCAAAACTCTCCAAATTCTTTAATACCCTGAAACTCCCAAATTCTCTAATTTCCTGAAACTCCCAAATTCTATTATCTCCTGAAACTCCCAAACTCCCCAAAGTTTAGAATTTTCTTAAACTCCCGAAAGTTTCTAATATTCCGAAACTCCCCAAATACCCAAATTCTATAATATCCTGAAACTCGCAAACTATCCAAATTTTCTAAGATCCTGAAACCCCCAAATTCTCTAATTCTTGAAACTCCCAAATTCTATAATTTCCTGAAACTTCCAAATTCTCTAATTCCCTGAAACTCCCAAACTCCACAAGGTTTCTAATTTACTTAAACTCCTCAAATTCTCTAATATCCCGAAACTCACAAACTCCCCAAATTCTCTAATATCCTCAAACTCCCAAACTCTCCAAATCCTCTAATATCCGGAAACTCCAAAATTCTCTAATTTCCTGAAACTCCCAAATCCTCTAATATCCTGAAAGTCCCAAATTCCCTAATTTCCTGAAGCTCCCAAATTCTCCAATTTCTTGAAATTCTCAAATTCCCCCAATTATCTAATTTACTGAAACTTTTAAACTCTTGAAATACTAATTTCTTGCAACTCCAAACTCCAATACTATTAAGTTTCCTGAAACTCCCCAAGCTCTACTTTCCTGAAACTCGCTAAGTTTCTGAAACTTCTAAACAGCCCAAACTATAAATTTCCTGAAACCGCAAAGTCCCTGAACTATGTAGCTCTCTGAAACTCCCAAACTCTCTAATTTGATGAACCCAAAATCTATTTCATTTCCTGAATCTCCCAACTTTTTCGTTTCCTGAAACTCCGCAAACTCCAATTTCCTGAAACTCCCAAACTCTCTAATTTGCTGAACCCAAAATCTATTTCGTTTTCTGAATCTCCCAACTTTTTCGTTTCCTGAAACTCCGCAAACTCCAATTCCCTGAAACTCCCAAACTCTCTAATTTGCTGAACCCAAAATCTATTTCATTTCCTGAATCTCCCAACTTTTTCGTTTCCTGAAACTCCGCAAACTCCAATTTCCTGAAACTCCCAAACTCTCTAATTTGCTGAACCCAAAATCTATTTCATTTCCTGAATCTCCCAACTTTTTCGTTTCCTGAAACTCCGCAAACTCCAATTTACTGAAACTCCCAAACTCTCTAATTTGCTGAACCCAAAATCTATTTCATTTCCTGAATCTCCCAACTTATTCGTTTCCTGAAACTCCGCAAACTCCAATTTCATGAAACTCCCAAACTCTCTAATTTGCTGAACCCAAAATCTATTTCATTTCCTGAATCTCCCAACTTTTTCGTTTCCTGAAACTCCGCAAACTCCAATTTCCTGAAACTCCCAAACTCTCTAATTTGCTGAACCCAAAATCTATTTCATTTCCTGAATCTCCCAACTTTTTCGTTTCCTGAAACTCCGCAAACTCCAATTTCCTGAAACTCCCAAACTCTCTAATTTGCTGAACCCAAAATCTATTTCATTTCCTGAATCTCCCAACTTTTTCGTTTCCTGAAACTCCGCAAACTCCAATTTCCTGAAACTCCCAAACTCTCTAATTTGCTGAACCCAAAATCTATTTCGTTTTCTGAATCTCCCAACTTTTTCGTTTCCTGAAACTCCGCAAACTCCAATTTCCTGAAACTCCCAAACTCTCTAATTTGCTGAACCCAAAATCTATTTCATTTCCTGAATCTCCCAACTTTTTCGTTTCCTGAAACTCCGCAAACTCCAATTTCCTTGAAACTCCCAAACTCTCTAATTTGCTGAACCCAAAATCTATTTCGTTTTCTGAATCTCCCAACTTTTTCGTTTCCTGAAACTCCGCAAACTCCAATTTCCTGAAACTCCCAAACTCTCTAATTTGCTGAACCCAAAATCTATTTCATTTCCTGAATCTCCCAACTTTTTCGTTTCCTGAAACTCCGCAAACTCCAATTTCCTGAAACTCCCAAACTCTCTAATTTACTGAACCCAAAATCTATTTCATTTCCTGAATCTCCCAACTTTTTCGTTTCCTGAAACTCCGCAAACTCCAATTTCCTGAAACTCCCAAACTCTCTAATTTGCTGAACCCAAAATCTATTTCGTTTTCTGAACCTCCCAACTTTTTCGTTTCCTGAAACTCCGCAAACTCCAATTTCCTGAAACTCCCAAACTCTCTAATTTGCTGAACCCAAAATCTATTTCATTTCCTGAATCTCCCGACTTTTTCGTTTCCTGAAACTCCGCAAACTCCAATTTCCTGAAACTCCCAAACTCTCTAATTTGCTGAACTCAAAATCTATTTAATTTCCTGAATCTCCCAACTTTTTCGTTTCCTGAAACTCCGCAAACTCCAATTTCATGAAACTCCCAAACTCTCTAATTTGCTGAACCCAAAATCTATTTCATTTCCTGAATCTCCCAACTTTTTCGTTTCCTGAAACTCCGCAAACTCCAATTTCCTGAAACTCCCAAACTCTCTAATTTGCTGAACCCAAAATCTATTTCATTTCCTGAATCTCCCAACTTTTTCGTTTCCTGAAACTCCGCAAACTCCAATTTCCTGAAACTCCCAAACTCTCTAATTTGATGAACCCAAAATCTATTTCATTTCCTGAATCTCCCAACTTTTTCGTTTCCTGAAACTCCGCAAACTCCAATTTCCTGAAACTCCCAAACTCTCTAATTTGCTGAACCCAAAATCTATTTCGTTTTCTGAATCTCCCAACTTTTTCGTTTCCTGAAACTCCGCAAACTCCAATTTCATGAAACTCCCAAACTCTCTAATTTGCTGAACCCAAAATCTATTTCGTTTTCTGAACCTCCCAACTTTTTCGTTTCCTGAAACTCCGCAAACTCCAATTTCCTGAAACTCCCAAACTCTCTAATTTGCTGAACCCAAAATCTATTTCATTTCCTGAATCTCCCGACTTTTTCGTTTCCTGAAACTCCGCAAACTCCAATTTCCTGAAACTCCCAAACTCTCTAATTTGCTGAACCCAAAATCTATTTAATTTCCTGAATCTCCCAACTTTTTCGTTTCCTGAAACTCCGCAAACTCCAATTTCCTGAAACTCCCAAACTCTCTAATTTGCTGAACCCAAAATCTATTTCATTTCCTGAATCTCCCAACTTTTTCGTTTCCTGAAACTCCGCAAACTCCAATTTCCTGAAACTCCCAAACTCTCTAATTTGCTGAACCCAAAATCTATTTCATTTCCTGAATCTCCCAACTTTTTCGTTTCCTGAAACTCCGCAAACTCCAATTTCCTGAAACTCCCAAACTCTCTAATTTGCTGAACCCAAAATCTATTTCATTTCCTGAATCTCCCAACTTTTTCGTTTCCTGAAACTCCGCAAACTCCAATTTCCTGAAACTCCCAAACTCTCTAATTTGCTGAACCCAAAATCTATTTCGTTTTCTGAATCTCCCAACTTTTTCGTTTCCTGAAACTCCGCAAACTCCAATTTCCTGAAACTCCCAAACTCTCTAATTTGCTGAACCCAAAATCTATTTCATTTCCTGAATCTCCCAACTTTTTCGTTTCCTGAAACTCCGCAAACTCCAATTTCCTTGAAACTCCCAAACTCTCTAATTTGCTGAACCCAAAATCTATTTCGTTTTCTGAATCTCCTAACTTTTTCGTTTCCTGAAACTCCGCAAACTCCAATTTCCTGAAACTCCCAAACTCTCTAATTTGCTGAACCCAAAATCTATTTCATTTCCTGAATCTCCCAACTTTTTCGTTTCTTGAAACTCCGCAAACTCCAATTTCCTGAAACTCCCAAACTCTCTAATTTGCTGAACCCAAAATCTATTTCATTTCCTGAATCTCCCAACTTTTTCGTTTCCTGAAACTCTGCAAACTCCAATTTCCTGAAACTCCCAAACTCTCTAATTTTCTGAACCCAAAATCTATTTCGTTTTCTGAATCTCCCAACTTTTTCGTTTCCTGAAACTCCGCAAACTCCAATTTCCTGAAACTCCCAAACTCTCTAATTTGCTGACCTTAAAATCTATTTCATTTCCTGAATCTCCCAAATTTTTCGTTTCCTGAAACTCCGCAAACTCCAATTTCCTGAAACTCCCAAACTCTCTAATTTGCTGAACCCAAAATCTATTTCATTTCCTGAATCTCCCAACTTTTTCGTTTCCTGAAACTCCGCAAACTCCAATTTCCTGAAACTCACAAACTCTCTAATTTGCTGAACCCAAAATCTATTTCATTTCCTGAATCTCCCAACTTTTTCGTTTCCTGAAACTCCGCAAACTCCAATTTCCTGAAACTCCCAAACTCTCTAATTTGCTGAACCCAAAATCTATTTCGTTTTCTTAATCTCCCAACTTTTTCGTTTCCTGAAACTCCGCAAACTCCAATTTCCTGAAACTCCCAAACTCTCTAATTTGCTGAACCCAAAATCTATTTCATTTCCTGAATCTCCCAACTTTTTCGTTTCCTGAAACTCCGCAAACTCCAATTTCCTGAAACTCCCAAACTCTCTAATTTGCTGAACCCAAAATCTATTTCATTTCCTGAATCTCCCAACTTTTTCGTTTCCTGAAACTCCGCAAACTCCAATTTCCTGAAACTCCCAAACTCTCTAATTTGCTGAACCCAAAATCTATTTCATTTCCTGAATCTTCCAACTTTTTCGTTTCCTGAAACTCCGCAAACTCCAATTTCCTGAAACTCCCAAACTCTCTAATTTTCTGAACCCAAAATCTATTTCGTTTTCTGAATCTCCCAACTTTTTCGTTTCCTGAAACTCCGCAAACTCCAATTTCCTGAAACTCCCAAACTCTCTAATTTGCTGACCTTAAAATCTATTTCATTTCCTGAATCTCCCAAATTTTTCGTTTCCTGAAACTCCGCAAACTCCAATTTCCTGAAACTCCCAAACTCTCTAATTTGCTGAACCCAAAATCTATTTCATTTCCTGAATCTCCCAACTTTTTCGTTTCCTGAAACTCCGCAAACTCCAATTTCCTGAAACTCCCAAACTCTCTAATTTGCTGAACCCAAAATCTATTTCATTTCCTGAATCTCCCAACTTTTTCGTTTCCTGAAACTCCGCAAACTCCAATTTCCTGAAACTCCCAAACTCTCTAATTTGCTGAACCCAAAATCTATTTCGTTTTCTGAATCTCCCAACTTTTTCGTTTCCTGAAACTCCGCAAACTCCAATTTCCTGAAACTCCCAAACTCTCTAATTTGCTGAACCCAAAATCTATTTCATTTCCTGAATCTCCCAACTTTTTCGTTTCCTGAAACTCCGCAAACTCCAATTTCCTGAAACTCCCAAACTCTCTAATTTGCTGAACCCAAAATCTATTTCGTTTTCTGAATCTCCCAACTTTTTCGTTTCCTGAAACTCCGCAAACTCCAATTTCCTGAAACTCCCAAACTCTCTAATTTGCTGAACCCAAAATCTATTTCATTTCCTGAATCTCCCAACTTTTTCGTTTCCTGAAACTCCGCAAACTCCAATTTCCTGAAACTCCCAAACTCTCTAATTTGCTGAACCCAAAATCTATTTCATTTCCTGAATCTCCCAACTTTTTCGTTTCCTGAAACTCCGCAAACTCCAATTTCCTGAAACTCCCAAACTCTCTAATTTGCTGAACCCAAAATCTATTTCATTTCCTGAATCTCCCAACTTTTTCGTTTCCTGAAACTCCGCAAACTCCAATTTCCTGAAACTCCCAAACTCTCTAATTTGCTGAACCCAAAACCTATTTCATTTCCTGAATCTCCCGACTTTTTCGTTTCCTGAAACTCCGCAAACTCCAATTTCCTTAAAACTCCCAAACTCTCTAATTTGCTGAACCCAAAATCTATTTCGTTTTCTGAATCTCCCAACTTTTTCGTTTCCTGAAACTCCGCAAACTCCAATTTCCTGAAACTCCCAAACTCTCTAATTTGCTGAACCCAAAATCTATTTCATTTCCTGAATCTCCCAACTTTTTCGTTTCCTGAAACTCTGCAAACTCCAATTTCCTGAAACTCCCAAACTCTCTAATTTGCTGAACCCAAAATCTATTTCATTTCCTGAATCTCCCAACTTTTTCGTTTCCTGAAACTCCGCAAACTCCAATTTCCTGAAACTCCCAAACTCTCTAATTTGCTGAACCCAAAATCTATTTCATTTCCTGAATCTCCCAACTTTTTCGTTTCCTGAAACTCCGCAAACTCCAATTTCCTGAAACTCCCAAACTCTCTAATTTTCTGAACCCAAAATCTATTTCATTTCCTGAATCTCCCAACTTTTTCGTTTCCTGAAACTCCGCAAACTCCAATTTCCTGAAACTCCCAAACTCTCTAATTTGCTGAACCCAAAATCTATTTCATTTCCTGAATCTCCCAACTTTTTCGTTTCCTGAAACTCCGCAAACTCCAATTTCCTGAAACTCCCAAACTCTCTAATTTTCTGAACCCAAAATCTATTTCGTTTTCTGAATCTCCCAACTTTTTCGTTTCCTGAAACTCCGCAAACTCCAATTTCCTGAAACTCCCAAACTCTCTAATTTGCTGAACCCAAAATCTATTTCATTTCCTGAATCTCCCACTTTTTCGTTTCCTGAAACTCCGCAAAATCCAATTTCCTGAAACTCCCAAACTCTCTAATTTGCTGAACCCCAAATCTATTTCGTTTTCTGAATCTCCCAACTTTTTCGTTTCCTGAAACTCCGCAAACTCCAATTTCCTGAAACTCCCAAACTCTCTAATTTGCTGAACCCAAAATCTATTTCATTTCCTGAATCTCCCAACTTTTTCGTTTCCTGAAACTCCGCAAACTCCAATTTCCTGAAACTCCCAAACTCTCTAATTTGCTGAACCCAAAATCTATTTCATTTCCTGAATCTCCCAACTTTTTCGTTTCCTGAAACTCCGCAAACTCTAATTTCCTGAAACTCCCAAACTCTCTAATTTGCTGAACCCAAAATCTATTTCATTTCCTGAATCTCCCAACTTTTTCGTTTCCTGAAACTCCGCAAACTCCAATTTCCTGAAACTCCCAAACTCTCTAATTTGCTGAACCCAAAATCTATTTCGTTTTCTGAATCTCCCAACTTTTTCGTTTCCTGAAACTCCGCAAACTCCAATTTCCTGAAACTCCCAAACTCTCTAATTTGCTGAACCCAAAATCTATTTCATTTCCTGAATCTCCCAACTTTTTCGTTTCCTGAAACTCCGCAAACTCCAATTTCCTGAAACTCCCAAACTCTCTAATTTGCTGAACCCAAAATCTATTTCATTTCCTGAATCTCCCAACTTTTTCGTTTCCTGAAACTCCGCAAACTCCAATTTCCTGAAACTCCCAAACTCTCTAATTTGCTGAACCCAAAATCTATTTCATTTCCTGAATCTCCCAACTTTTTCGTTTCCTGAAACTCCGCAAACTCCAATTTCCTGAAACTCCCAAACTCTCTAATTTGCTGAACCCAAAATCTATTTCATTTCCTGAATCTCCCGACTTTTTCGTTTCCTGAAACTCCGCAAACTCCAATTTCCTTAAAACTCCCAAACTCTCTAATTTGCTGAACCCAAAATCTATTTCGTTTTCTGAATCTCCCAACTTTTTCGTTTCCTGAAACTCCGCAAACTCCAATTTCCTGAAACTCCCAAACTCTCTAATTTGCTGAACCCAAAATCTATTTCATTTCCTGAATCTCCCAACTTTTTCGTTTCCTGAAACTCCGCAAACTCCAATTTCCTGAAACTCCCAAACTCTCTAATTTGCTGAACCCAAAATCTATTTCATTTCCTGAATCTCCCAACTTTTTCGTTTCCTGAAACTCCGCAAACTCCAATTTCCTGAAACTCCCAAACTCTCTAATTTGCTGAACCTCAAAACTATTTCGTTTCCTGAATCTCCCAACTTTTTAGTTTCCTGAAACTCCGCAAACTCCAATTTCCTGATACTCCCAAACTCCCCAATTATCTAATTTCCTGAAACTTCAAAACTCCCAGAATTATCTACATCCTGAAACACCCTAAACTGTCGAAACTGTCGAAACTCTAACCTCCTGAAATTCTCTAAACACATGATACTCTCTCCCTAAGTCTCTAGCCCCGAAACCCCGGAACCTACTCGACCCCCCACCCCAATTCTTGAAACTTCAGAAACTCTTACTCTCCTTAACTCCCAAATTTCACGAAACTCCGTCGAAACAGGGTGAGACAGTGAATTAGAAACTAACAGTTAGTAAACAGGAAAGAGACCTTACAAGGATTACTTGAACTACGAACAAATGGCTACCTCAAGCACACGAGCTCAGAAGTCCGAACAAGTTCGGGCACACGTGTTGATGAATTCGAAA
Organism: Ceratothoa steindachneri; assembly: GCA_963969495.1. Taxonomy (NCBI): domain Eukaryota; kingdom Metazoa; phylum Arthropoda; class Malacostraca; order Isopoda; family Cymothoidae; genus Ceratothoa; species Ceratothoa steindachneri. The sequence continues at coordinate 115,503,465 of OZ018333.1, read as the reverse complement.
TAATACAATGAGCATCTGGATTCGGAAGTACGAACAACTTTACCCAAAGGAACGTCAAATTTGTCCGTAAAAACGAATGAGTTGAACGAACAAGTTTAAGCAAAAATAACCCAAGAACGAAAAAGTTCGTGATAAGAGTGCGTTCGTATGTGTAGACATAACATAATGACTGGATTCGCAACTGCGAACAAACAGGGGAAACTCTTTACCGCGCACATTATGTTGTCAAAAACTCAAAGATCAATATGATTCATAGATGAGAACACCTCCCTATATAAAGAGAGGGACTCATAACTACGAACAAGTTACCCCACGTAACGCATGAAGTTGCACGTACAATCGAGTTTTTACCAAAACACGTAGATAGGAATATTCTTACATATAAGACGTGGGTAGACAAACAAAACTAGTAAATAGGTGCGTGGAAAAGTATGTATGAAGAAATTCTCAAAGGGCGCACAGACTCTAAGGTACGAACAAACTGGCCTATATAACACGTGTTGGGAGGGAAATTCGAGGGGAGGATAAGAGCATCCGAAAATCTCATAAGTACGAACAAGCTGCTCCGCAAAGGAAGGACTTCGTACAATTAATACATGAACTCGTAAGTACGAACTTCCGTCCAAAACTCTCCACTGAACTCCATTTTTGAAGACACAGCATACTCATTCTTTCTCATCCTCTCTCTCATTATCTCCCTCTCTCTCATTATCCCCCTGTCTTTCTTTCTCATTATCTCCCTCTCTCTCATTATCTCCCTTACTTTCTTTCTCAATATCTCCCTCTCTTTCTTTCTCATTATCTCCCTCTCTTTCTTTCTCATTATCTCCCTCCCTTTCTTTCTCAATATCTCCCTCTCTTTCTTTCTCATTATCTCCCTCTCTTTCTTTCTCATTATCTCCCTCTCTGTCTTTCTCATTATCTCCCTCTCTTTCTTTCTCAATATCTCCCTCTCTTTCTTTCTCAATATCTCCCTCTCTTTCTTTCTCATTATGTTCCTCTCTTTCTTTCTCATTATCTCCCTCTCTTTCTTTCTCAATATCTCCCTCTCTTTCTTTCTCATTATCTCCCTCTCTTTCTTTCTCATTATCTCCCTCCCTTTCTTTCTCAATATCTCCCTCTCTTTCTTTCTCATTATCTCCCTCTCTTTCTTTCTCATTATCTCCCTCTCTTTCTTTCTCATTATGTTCCTCTCTTTCTTTCTCATTATCTCCCTCCCTTTCTTTCTCAATATCTCCCTCTCTTTCTTTCTCATTATCTCCCTCTCTTTCTTTCTCATTATCTCCCTCCCTTTCTTTCTCAATATCTCCCTCTCTTTCTTTCTCATTATCTCCCTCTCTTTCTTTCTCATTATCTCCCTCTCTGTCTCTCTCATTATCTCCCTCTCTTTCTTTCTCAATATCTCCCTCTCTTTCTTTCTCAATATCTCCCTCTCTTTCTTTTTCATTATGTTCCTCTCTTTCTTTCTCATTATCTCCCTCTCTTTCTTTCTCAATATCTCCCTCTCTTTCTTTCTCAATATCTCCCTCTCTTTCTTTCTCATTATGTTCCTCTCTTTCTTTCTCATTATATTCCTCTCTTTCTTTCTCAATATCTCCCTCTCTTTCTTTCTCATTATCTCCCTCTCTTTCTTTCTCATTATCTCCCTCCCTTTCTTTCTCAATATCTCCCTCTCTTTCTTTCTCATTATCTCCCTCTCTTTCTTTCTCATTATCTCCCTCTCTGTCTCTCTCATTATCTCCCTCTCTTTCTTTCTCAATATCTCCCTCTCTTTCTTTCTCAATATCTCCCTCTCTTTCTTTCTCATTATGTTCCTCTCTTTCTTTCTCATTATCTCCCTCCCTTTCTTTCTCAATATCTCCCTCTCTTTCTTTCTCATTATGTTCCTCTCTTTCTTTCTCATTATCTCCCTCTCTTTCTTTCTCAATATCTCCCTCTCTTTCTTTCTCATTATCTCCCTCTCTTTCTTTCTCATTATCTCCCTCCCTTTCTTTCTCAATATCTCCCTCTCTTTCTTTCTCATTATCTCCCTCTCTTTCTTTCTCATTATCTCCCTCTCTGTCTCTCTCATTATCTCCCTCTCTTTCTTTCTCAATATCTCCCTCTCTTTCTTTCTCAATATCTCCCTCTCTTTCTTTCTCATTATGTTCCTCTCTTTCTTTCTCATTATCTCCCTCTCTTTCTTTCTCATTATCTCCCTCTCTTTCTTTCTCATTATCTCCCTCTCTTTCTTTCTCATTATGTTCCTCTCTTTCTTTCTCATTATCTCCCTCCCTTTCTTTCTCAATATCTCCCTCTCTTTCTTTCTCATTATGTTCCTCTCTTTCTTTCTCATTATCTCCCTCTCTTTCTTTCTCAATATCTCCCTCTCTTTCTTTCTCATTATCTCCCTCTCTTTCTTTCTCATTATCTCCCTCTCTTTCTTTCTCAATATCTCCCTCTCTTTCTCTTTATTTCTCTTTCATTATCTCTATATCATTCTCTCTCTCTCTCCCACACACACAAATACAACCCCATCCTCACTTTAGTTTTCTTGTCTCGCCTCTGAATGAACTCCTGAGTCAGGAAGCGCCCTTCCCCCCCGCCCCACTTATCCTCACCGTGGAGCGGGGCGTCCTTCTCTCTCTAGATCGAGAGCGATTGGGAAGGGGGGTGGGGGTGATCTCTTTTCTTTCCGCTGCCTAGAACGACCTCCCTAATCCCCCCCCCACCCAGGTCACTTTTCAATCTGGGATGAAGTCACCCGATCGGATTGTGAAATTTGCATAAAATTCAGAATGACAATCGCTGGTTTGGTCAAGAATGTGCGGTATCACTGTACGTTGTTTGACATCTCATTCGAACGCAGCTCGGTTGGTGGAAGAGTGATATGTGTGAAGACGATTGGCTATGTATGCGATGTTGTACGCACCTCAGACTCGACGCACCGACTGCTTGGCGGAAGCTCCCTGCGAGGAGTTACCATGGAAACCTATACATGCCATAGTTCTTATTTATCTCTCTAAAAAAGAAAGAGAAGTAAACAAACATACAATCAATCTATCATTGAAATGTAAATGGAAATATTTTTTATTTAGTAAAACACTAAAATTAGAGACGACAATTTGCCCTTAAATATAAAAAAAAATCGTCCAAACCAACTAAATCCATAAAACATCCTAATTATCATTGTGAAAAATCCTCCTTAAAAAAAATCAGTTCTAGTTGATAAATAATAAGTGAGATATTTCAAAATTCCTTTAATTATGCAATGAAATTAATTCGAAATTTCATAAATTAATTAATTTTTGAATCTGTGGAAATAAAATATGTGGCCAATGTTTACGTAAATTTGAAGGGGCGGGGCCTCTTGAAAGAACCAATCAAAGAAGAGGATTGACTGGGAAGGACCGCCCACTTTTTTCCTATTTCAGAATTGGTGCTCTTATCATCCGACCGCCACATTTGGGTTAATTACGGGTCGACCTCGCTTATTATCTACCCTCAAAAGGCATCATTTTTTAACCTATATTCTTATATTGAGAGGCCGCCTCCGCGAACACATTTATTTATCTACCCCAACTACTTCGTCATCCTCATCCACACCCGATTTGTTCGTAGACGTCATCTACACCCAAATTGTTTTTGACGGCTTATCTACACCCAAATTGTTTTTGACGGCTTATCTACACCCAATTAGTTCGTAGACGTCATCTACACCCAATTAGTTCGTAGACGTCATCTACACCCAATTGGTTTGCTGATAGCTTATATACGCCCAATTTGTTCGTAGACGTCATCTACACCCAATTAGTTCGTAGACGTCATCTACACCCAATTAGTTCGTAGACGTCATCTACACACAATTAGTTCGTAGATGTCCTCTACACCAAATTAGTTCATAGACGTCATCTACACCCAATTAGTTCGTAGACGTCATCTACACCCAATTAGTTCGTAGATGTAATCTACACCCAATTAGTTCGTAGACGTCATCTACACCCAATTAGTTCTTAGATGTCATCTACACCCAATTAGTTCGTAGACGTCATCTACACCCAATTGGTTTGCTGATATCTTATATACGCCCAATTTGTTTGTAGACGTCATCTACACCCAATTAGTTCGTAGACGTCATCTACACCCAATTAGTTCGTAGACGTCATCTACACCCAATTAGTTCGTAGACGTCATCTATACCCAATTAGTTCGTAGACGTCATCTACACACGATTTGTTCGTAGACGTCATCTACACCCAATTAGTTCGTAGACGTCATCTACACCCAATTAGTTCGTAGACGTCGTCTACACCCAATTAGTTCGTAGACGTCATCTACACCCAATTAGTTCGTAGACGTCATCTATACCCAATTAGTTCGTAGACGTCTTCTATACCCAATTTGTTCGTAGACGTCATCTACACCCAATTTGTTCGTAGACGTCATCTACACCCAATTTGTTCGTTCTCAATTTTTATCTTTTTATCTCGTTTTCTTTCGCTCTTTTCTCTTTATTCCCTCCTTCTTTATATTTCTCCTTTCATACTTTTTTCTTTTCTCTCCTTTTCTTTCTTTTCATCTGTTTCTCATTTTCTGTTTCTCTCCTTTTCTCTCTTCTCTTCTTTTAGCTTCTTTACTCTTTCCTTTTCTCTTTCGCTTTTTCTTTTCCATCTTTTCTCTTCCTTCTTTTCGCTTTTTCTCTTTTCTTTTTCTCGATGTTTTTTTAACTTTTTAAATTTGTATTTTTCTCTTTTATTATCTCTTTTCTCTTCTTCCTGTTCTCTTTAATCTCCTTTTTTGGAGAGGAGCTTGCGAGATTACGCCACGTACCCACTTGGTCCCCCCCACCCCCCTTTCCATGCGTTTGCGAGATTACGCCACGTACCCACTTGGTCCCCCCCACCCCCCTTTCCATGCGTTTGCGAGATTACGCCACGTACCCACTTGGTCCCCCCCCCTCTTTCCATGCGTTTGCGAGATTACGCCACGTACCCACTTGGTCCCCCTACCCCCATTTCCATGCGTTTGCGAGATTACGCCACGTACCCACTTGGTCCCCCCCACCCCCTTTCCATGCGTTTGCGAGATTAAGCCACGTACCCACTTGGTCCCCCCAACCCCCTTTCCATGTTTTTTGCGAGATTACGCCACATACCCACTTGGTATCCCCCCACCCCCTTTCCATGCCATTTGAGATGGTGCCATCCGATTTCGTGAGAGGAAGTGCCATATATTTATCCTTTGTCATTTGAGATGGCAACTCACATTTCTCCCAAGCCATAGGGGAGACCTCCCCAGACCCAAGGTCCCCTCCTGGGCAAAAGCTCTTCGTGGCAACACGAGCCCCTGGGTACTCAAGAGAATAAGCGAGGGCCCCGTCTCCCTCTAATAGCACAGACCTTTGCGCTGAGGCTGGTGCACGTCCAGCCTTGGGGCCCCTCCCTCCCTCCCTCCGCTACTAAAGAGTTAAAAAAAAGAGTAAACAGACCATGGGGGGTCCTATCCAATCCTGGGAGAAGAGGGGCTTGAAGGGGACTTGTCACATACCGACTCAGCAGGGGACCGGGAAAATAATAGCCTTGGGAGTCCCTCGGGATCTGAGGGATTTTAACCAAATACAGGGGAGGGGGGGATAATTTGACGCCGTTGACAACTTGATTTCCCCGCGTGGCTGTTGTCTGGCTTCGGTTCTCTCTTCTTATCATATTAGATTAGGTTGTGCATCGTCTGCGAAAGAAGCATTACCATGGCCGAATTCAATCCTCTCAAAACTTGAAATAGGCGACCTGTGCTGCTTGGTATTCACGCCGAGAGTTCCGATGCGAAGATCCGCGAGTGTTTGGGTGTCAATCTGATGCATTTGCAGAGGATCAGCAAAGAATCGGATTAGTCAGACTGTGATTACGAAAGTGCAGCTGGTCTGAAACTTCATTTTAAGCGTTTTGATATGAAAAGAACTTCCGAATATTTCTCGGATATTTTGGCCATCATTGACAACCATCCCGCCCCGCGAGTCATTGAGGTCCAGAGCCAGGGATAAGGGCGGCGAGTTACTCTCTCAGTTAATGCATGATGTCATCCGCTCCCTTTCATACAAGATGAGAAAGGTCCAACATATGTCTCATAAGATCAAGGGCAAAGGGAAGCTTGTGAACAAACTGAAGCATCACTCGACCCTGTCTCGCATGCTTTGGTTCTTCTCAGACGAGAAGAATTTCTGCCAGGACCAGTGAGTGGTGAACTTGCATAACAACCGCTGTCTTGCTCTGTCTGTCCCCCAAAGATGTAGAGGGAATTAAGACCAAGTTCCCATTCCACAACATGGTGTTTGTTTGGGGTGGTCAGTAGTGAGGACAACGTTATGTCTCTATTTATTTTCCCGGAGGCCCTTCCACTCAATATGGAGAGCAACATCGTTCCTGGAGGGGTTGATGTTGCCTTTGATCCAGGAGGTGGCTGTTGGAAAGCCTTACGCTTGGCCGCAGGACTCAGCACCATAATACACAAGAGGACTCAGCACCATAATACACAAGCAGGACTCAGCACCATAATACACAAGCAGGACTCAGCACCGTAATACACAAGCAGGACTCAGCACCACAATACACAAGCAGGACTCAGCACCACAATACACAAGCAGGACTCAGCACCGTAATACACAAGCAGGACTCAGCACCGTAATACACAAGCAGGACTCAGCACCACAATACACAAGCAGGACTCAGCACCACAATACACAAGCAGGACTCAGCACCGTAATACACAAGCAGGACTCAGCACCACAATACACAAGCAGGACTCAGCACCACAATACACAAGCAGGACTCAGCACCACAATACACAAGCAGGACTCAGCACCACAATACACAAGCAGGAATCAGCACCACAATACACAAGCAGGAATCAGCACCACAATACACAAGCAGGACTCAGCACCACAATACACAAGCAGGACTCAGCACCACAATACACAAGCAGGACGACCCAGTCTTGGATGTCAGACAATTTTTCATTTACCACAATCCTCCCAACAGCCTCCCAAATCCCCAGACTGCAAACTCATGGACTATTATGGGTGGGGTGTGATTGAGAGAGAGAGAGAAGCCAACAAATACCTGTGCACCACCAGGATGGAGCTTAGGTCCAGGATCCCCGCAGTTTTCACTCAGTTAAACGGGGGGGGGGGGGGATGGGACCGTCGAGAAAGCTTTCAGAGTAGGTTCCGACGCCTCCTGGTTGAGGCCGACCGTAATTTAATTGAATGAAAATAATAGTAAAATTCTTTAGGTCTTTAACCTGTAATTTTGCTAAATATCTGTATAAATTAACTGTGTTGTTTTTTTTTATATTGAAGGTAGGCGACAAATTACCCACAACACCCTGTAGTAGTGTGGTGAGCGTAGCCTCGGTGACGTCAGGGCCCCTCATCAAGAGGCTACTGGGCGTATTCGAGCCTGCCGGCTTCAAACGGTTCTTAATTATTCGTGGTCCCGGAACGAACATGTGACTCAAAGAGCTCAATCAGCATCAGTCACTTAGAGGATTGTCGGAAGACAACCGGAAGTCCCCGGATTATCGGATCGGACCCTGCTGGCGAATACGGTGGGCCCTGGACACTGCATTATACCATGAGCTTCGTGAAAGGAGTAGTTCATGCCAGTGAACTCTTGGACTACTACAGAGAAGACATCACTGAAGAGCTGATCTACCGAGGAGTGGTCATGACCGAGCGCATGCTGAGAAAACCGGGAGCGGTCTTTAAGCCCAACCCTCTTCGGCACGTTTGATCGTGACGGGTTCCCTGAGTCAATGCGAGCTGCCTTCGCGTGGAAGTGGTGGATTCGCACCGTTTCCTTGGTCTTGGTTTCGACCAACGCCTCACCTGGGATGCTCATATTCGCAGCCTTAGGGTCTCTTGTACCCGCGCCATGGAGATTATTCGTTCCGTGTCCTTCAGCACTTGGGGTATTGATAGGGCTACCTTCTTACTTTTTTTTACCGCTCCTTTCTTCGTTCCAAGCTAGAGTGTGAAGTTGAGTTTTATTTATCTACAACCGAGCGTAATTTACGAAAGGTTCACGCGATGCATCAAACGAGTCTCCGTTTGGCGACCGGTGCTTTCCAAATGTTCCCTATTGAGAGCCTGCTTGTCGATGCTGGGGAAATGTCAATCGTTGTGCGTCGTACAGTTCATTATACGCTTGAGCCCAACGTCTTTTTCAGTCGTCAACGGCTATACTTTCATCCCAGGAAAACTCGAACGTTTCCTATGACGTGAGAAAACAATCCTCCCCTAAGCTATTTGGGCTTATGGCAATACAACTCCACCAAGAGTTCTATGTAACTCTTGGTCCAATGGGTCATCTGATTCTGGCCAAAACGTCACCGTGGAATTTACCACGTTTGACCCCTCGTGGTTACGTCTTTGATCTCAATGCTTCTACGGTACCGGGAGTTTCGTTCTACCGTTTTGAGCATACGCCGTGTCAAGCTCGATCCGTGCCGTGCCATTTAAAACAGATGGCTCCAAATGCGAAGAGGGGATCAGCTTTTACGCCGTTTAGGACTTTTCTGAAGCAGGCGAGGCTCTACTGGGCGCTGAATCAGTCTTCACAACTAAGCTGTTTGCAATGCACAGCTCGCTACAGAAGATTACGCGTCCTTTGTATCATCGAAGCGTGGAAATCTCCTCACCACCCAATTCGCTTTATCCATGACATTACGCCTGCCGAGAGCGGGAAGGATTTGGAGATTGCCTTCTACTAGGTTCCTGAACATGTAGGAGCTGCCGGATATAAGCGCATTTCGTTCTTACTCACTCTAAGTGCATGACAGGAATCAAGGCTGAGGGAAACCTAAAGTTGCGTGCATTACGCCGCGACTTTTTCCATGAATCTAACCGCGAATAGATCGACCGTTGGAGGTCGTTTTCTGTCACCTCTGAATTGAGTAGTCGAGGACGTACCGCCATCTAATGTGGTGCCTCCTTGCACCTTAATGGGACGAGGATCCGCTACAACCCTATTGAATGTCCCAGTCTGGGAGGATCTTTGCTCTTGCTGGGTGGCGGTCGTGCACTTAGAATTTTGGGAGATTTTAAGTTTAGGCAGGAGTACGTGATCATGTTTTCCTCTTATTAAGGCTTAGTTTTGAGTTTGTTGCGTCAAGTTGGTTGTGATCTTTTGATCAGTCTTAAAATATTAGACCAATTACTACGCTCAAAAAAATCTTCCTCGTCATAATGGATGGTGCCCAACCTTTACCCCACTTTATAAGGGACGGTGCCCAAAGCTTCCCCATTGACATATGGGAAGATGTCGAACCCTGAACCAAGTCATGTGCGATAAGACCAAAACTTTCCCCTTTGTCAAATGGGCGGTATTTTTTTTACATTAGCGACTCGGGATTTTTTTCCTGTTATCCCCAAATGATTCGTCGTTTGTTACGAAATCTTTCCTTGCACTACTTGTTCCTGAGAGCGAGCGTAGAAGGTATGGGTGGAGGCGGAACCCCCTCCATATGGCAACTCATAGCATGGGTCGAAACCGGCTTCCAGTAACCAAACGCATATACGACTAATCTATAAGTATAAATTAGCACACTTTAGTGACCACAACAATTAATGTTTAATTTTGTAAATATGGAAATCAAAATGGGCTCGCTTGCCTATCGTGACGTCATCTATACCCAAATAACTATTTTTACCTGCGGCGAAGCGCCAGGTCTAGCCGTCAGATTTTTTTTCAAAAGGAGTAAAGTTCAATTGTACACATTTAGAGCAATTAAATGACCCATATGACCATGGGACAGATGGTTATTCACCCTAGAGATTTCAAATCTGCCATCGGATTTGGCGCTGGGTGGTGCCATCTAGTGGCAGAAGCTTCATTTAGCCATTCAAAGGCACTTGTAAGTGGTAGGAACCATAGGAAACCATCAAAGCAATAACCTTTTATGATCTGATCACAAAACCCTGCGAGTCATCGGGGGGGGGGGGACTTTTCCTCCCTTTTTACTTTAGTTTACACGTTTTTTTTTATTATATCATTTCCTTTTTACCAGAATTTTTTCATTCTTTTTTTTTTCTCTGCCCCGCCCTTAGTCTAATGACCACCTCCTTTCGTTGGGTATTCAGTATTACCATAGTTTGCCTATGAAATTGCGCCCACTATTTCTTGTAAAAGTTGCCCATTAACATGTCTCGAAGTTCTTAATTTAATTTTTAATCACGAAGGGTTAATTGCTTTTTTAGGGGCCCATAATCTCATTCGGCTGGAAATCCCCTGTCCCCATTGTCAAAAACCCCCGACTATCCAAAATGCTGGATCATTTCGGTGCTCTAAATTTCGCGGGAAGAATCAACCGGCGAAAGCACCCGTTGGGCCTCTGAGACCCTTTCCTCCCCCCTCCTTAATCGCTCCTCCCAATTGAAACAATCCTTCAAATTCATGAACTTTTTCACACTTTCATCGCAGTCACAGCAAATCTATATAAACCCGGATAATGTAAGTAACCAATATCTTATTTTTAGTTTATTTTTCCCCTATGTTCACTTGTACATAAAATGGCGCCTTCAAATTCGAACGGATGAACGAAAGATGAAACGCGAATATCGTTCACTTTGGAACGAAACAACAACAAAAATACCCGAGTCGCTAATGTACAAGATTCCCAAGGGGGAAAGTGACGGGGGTTTCTCAGTTTCCATGTGGAAATGTGGAGAACATTTTTCCCTTGAAATAATGGATGTTGCCGAACTTAGAGGAGCAGAAGGTCCCCCCGAACCGAGTGCTCCGTCCCTGAGCTGACGTGAAACTCTTTGACGACGGTTGGGGAAGCTGGTGCATGACCCCTTTTACCTTCTAACACCCACTTTGATCTAGGAGCTATCCCCTCTCTACTTTTTCTAATTTCTTTCCCTATGCCCTCGATGGAAGTCACCAGTAATATATATATATATATATATATATATATATATATATATATATATATATATATATATATATATATATAGTACAAGATAAAGAGAAATTGGACGCGAATAAGCAATGAGACAAGAAACAAGAGTTCTTTAGAGGTAAGAGAAAGGGACATTAGAAGAAGACTAGAATCAAAGAGGGCAGAAGGGGACACAATGAAGGCAATCCTTTGCTCTTTCTTTGCATGTGGCATGGGGGATGAGCCTTTAACTTGTGAGCGGGTAAGAAGATGTGGTATAAAAATTTCTTGGAGGTTCCTAGCTTAGCGAGATACTGGGCTTGATGGGGTAACGCTTTGAGCGAGGTAGAGTCACTGTGCCTGGAAGCTTAGCGGTAGAGTATCTGACCGGCAATCAGCAGATTCGGGGTTCGAGTCTTTTTTTTTCCCCTGTCGTTTTTTCTGTCTTCTCAGTAAAGGATTGCCTTCATTGTGCCGCCCTCTGCTCTCTATGATTCTAGTCTTCTTCTAATGTCCCTTTCTCTTACCTCTAAAAAACTCCTGTTTCTTGTCTCATTGCTCATTCGCGTCAAATTTCACTTTCTTGTACTATGTTGTTATGTAGTCTGCATCTTTCTTTCTGTCTTCAAAATTGTTTTGAAAGTCAGAAAATAAATATGGCGAAAGCCCTGTGGTGGTTGTTACCACTCGCAGAACTTGTATTTGCTTTCTTCATATATATATATATATATATATATATATATATATATATATATATGGAAAAAATATCCCAAACAAATTGGTGCGGTTAAGATAATGGCATAATTAGACAACTGCTCTGCTTCAGGTCCAGCAGGTGATCCTATCCTCCAACAAAAGAAAAAAAAGACGGAGATGGCTGATGGATGGGTCATCCCTAAGTGTTGTCTTCCAGTTTTGGAGGATAATATCACCTGCTGAACCTGAAGCAGAGCAGTTGTCTAATTATGCCATTGTCGTAACCGCACCATATATATATATATATATATATATATATATATATATATATATATATATATATATATATATATATGATAATGAAACGACTGTATAGGAGCCTAGAATTTATTTACGAGACTAGTTTTGGTATGAAGTTTACCATAACCTCTTCAGTCGAATAATGAGAATGGAATGAACACACAAGTTACTAAATATAAAAATACCAACAAAAGAAAAAAAAAACTGGAGAAAAAAGGTCATTAATTAGGAGGTGTGGTTCTAAGACCATTAACTAAACTCTTTACGATCAGGTTCCGGGAATAGGAGATACATTTAAATTGACCACCCGAAAGATTAAAATTGGGAATTTCTCCTATGAGTATCGATTCTAAAAATTTTTCTTTTATGGAAATCTTTACATTTTTATATAATTTGGGCCTTTGAATAATAAATTTGGTAGATGTAATTGCTAATATGGTTAAAAATACTGGATGTAGTACTGAAATATTCGGGTTTTTTTTTAATGTTCTCTCAGTCTCTCCTATGTAGAATGAGTGACAGTTGGTGGATTCACACGGGATTAAATACACTCCTTCATTTGGCTGATTCACGGGCTTGGCCGAAGGGATAGATTTAAGGATGGAAAAAGGGTATTTAAACGAGGCTTGACCTGGAGAAATTCCTGTGTTTACTCCTTCGAGGAGGGGAGAGAACGAGAGGGATAGACAATTCGTGTTACTCACTTTTTTTTTTATCCTTGGGACGGTAATGAGATAAACTCTCAGTGATGAGGTGGAGGGGATAATTTAATTGAATGAATCTGCAGGTTATATATGTAATCTCGGCTTCTAGAAAGCAGGAATCACATATTCTAAGTGCTCTCATAAACATACCTGATGCAACGGCTTTTTTAATATTAACATCATGATGTAAAAAGAAATGGATATAAGAGTTATAATGGGTCTGTTTACGGTACACAGTAAAGCTAATTTGGTCAATGACTAATAATTTTGACATCGAGAAAGGCTATACAATTATCTTTTTCCCATTCTACTTTAAAATTGATGGTGGGATGGAGGTGGTTAAGATTTTTTGAGGGAATTGTCGAATGAATTTAAACTTTTTATAGGCACAATCGATCATGTAGATGATTTAATATCAATTTGGCCTATAAAAAGTTTAAATTCATTCGACAATTCCTTTAAAAGTCTTAACACCCTCCATCTCGTAAGGGGCACGGCGATTTGCCATCCTGGCCGCCGTGCTGACGGGATTCAGCGCTCCAACCGACCCCACTTTAGCCTCTTCTCCTTCTTTCAGACAGCCTGCATTTCTTCCCTACTTCGTCGCTTTTCATACAACCTCTCCCACAACTTACTCTGGTCAGCCTCTATTTTCACAGGGTAGATGCTGACCTTCTTCTCAGCCAACTATCCCAGATCGGGGCTGAGGGAGGAGGGAACAATGTTCCCTAACCCCTGAGCTCCGGTTTGGGATGGTGGGTTTTTAACAACCTGCTTCATTCCCACCCACAACCTTCCTCACATCCATTTTCCTTCTCTCCTCACACTCTAGCCGCCATGCCGAAGGGCTGCCAGGTCACCAGGCGGGAGGGGTGACCTTGAATGGTGGCACCTGGTTCTGCCAGTCCCGTAAGCACCCATTGCAGCGCGGGCTACTGTGAGGGGTGATAAGCGATTGCTCCCCGTAAGAGAATAGGGTCACCATGCCCAATGATGATGCCAAAAAATCTCCCCTCAATTTCCCTTTATCGACGTCGGATCCACCCTCGGGCAGCTCCACAGAAAAAAATGGAGGTCCCCACCCCTGTGCTCTCGCATGGGACCCTCCAAATCTCTATAACCGGAGAGGAGGCTTACTTCTTTCCTTTGCCTAAGTGTGTAGGGGACTCCCCCTCACCCCCTTCTCTGGAGGTGCTTTCGGGCACTTCACTCTTCCCAGCCGCGGACCCCCTTTTCTTTTCAAGGGGACTGCCAAGAAAGCCAGCAGGCAGCCCATAACCGACCGTTCCCCATTAAAGCGGCTCGGTAGGACAAACTCCCTTAGGGGGAAGAGGGAAGCCAGGCCCCTTCGGTCGCTTCCCTCAAAAGACCTGCTGGCTAGAATACTAAACTTAGTGGGGGTCAAGGCCTGTGCCTCCCAAGACTCGACTTGTGACACCGATGCAAATGGGACCTGTGATATCCTGGGGAGGATGGGGGGGGGGCAACTATGGGCCTGCCCTGAGAGAGACATAGTCCTTGAGGCAACCCAGCACCAGATGGTAGGGGCTTCCATGGGAGCGAATCCGGGCTCGGCGCCAAGCACCGAACTTGTGTCCGCCCCTATGCAAGTTCCTCCTCAAACGGCTCGGGTTTCCAAGGCAGCACAAGGAGGGATCTCATCGGACCGGTGCCTCTGCGACTGCACAGCCCTTCTCCATCTCGGAGAAGGACCTTGCTGAGGCCGTTCCATCCGGCCTGGGGGCTCCTGTCGGCGGATGAAAGAAGCGGGTTCATTTCCCGCCCTCCTCTCCTAAAAAGAAAAAAAAACAGAAAAAAAAATAAAAAGACTCGAGGCTCCTCTCCATGCGCGAGAGCTGCGGATACGGATGGGTCTGCTGCCACTTCGGTAAGCGACTAAGCCAAGATCAGCATATCCGGCCCCTCTGCCTCCCCCTCCCGGGTGCAGAGCCCCTGACTAAAACCAAAAGTACTAGTGCGCAGAGCGGAGACTCGATTACATTGGGGCCCCTCATTCAGAAATTACCCGGCGTTTTCGAACCCACTGGCTTCAGTCGTTTCCTCGGTATTCGCTCCAGTGATTGCAGCATGTTGGCTAAGGGCAACATGATCCATCAAAGGAGATCTCTAGCTAGTGTGATTGGTAGAGAGCCGAAGGTGACCTGTTTCTCGGACGGGAGCCTTTTGGCGAATGCGTCGAATTCCTCCGAGGCGGCCATGATTAGTGCCCTTCGGACACTTGTAAGTGTGACGCCGCACTCTACCATGAACTTTGTGAAAGGAGTAGTTTATGCGAGGGAACTCGTCTCGAGGACTACTCAATAGAGGACATCACCTTATAACTGGCCGACCATGGGGCGGTTTAGGATGAACATGTGATGAGAAAACTGGGAAGCGCCTCGAGACCCACCCCTACACTCTTCGTCAGGTTTGACTGTGACAAGCTCCCTGAATCGGTGCGTGCCCGGTGGTGCCGCTACCTTGTGAAGACATTAGTGCCACTGCCGTGGAGTTGCTATTACTGTCACCGCTTCGGTCATACGAAGCGATCATGTAGACGTGCAAAGTCGGGGTCACCCGAACTTTGTGTAAATTGCTCCAAGGCCGCACACGATAAGTCCAAATCGTGTGTGACCAAGTGTGTCAATTGCGGAGAGCCGCACCCTGCTTCTTCGAAGCTATGTGGTGCATATCTCCTCAAAAAAGAAATCCTGGCCATTCAGGCCCAGGATCGAATCTCATTCCGCGAGGCTAAGGACTTGGTCCTGGCGCGCCCGGCTCTGCCTGGGACGTAATATGCCTCAATAGTTAGAAAGGCACCCTCTGCTCCTGGCCCATCCAGGCTAACGAGCACGGTTGTTTCCGCGCCCATTCCGAGCCCTTCTGCGGGCTCTACTCAACCCAGGCGCTCCCCTGGTAAAGCTGGCGGCAAAAAGGGTTCACACCCAGCCCCGGCTAAAACCAGGGCTCCCCCTCTTCCCCAAGCGTGACCGTTTCCCGTAAGGCGAAACGGCCACGCGCCTCCACCGAGTCGTTAGACTCACAGGAGGCAACACCCCTGAAGTTGGTTGCCAGGCCATCTTCCGGGGTTCCTAAAACTGCCCCCGAAAGGAGAAAAGCAACAAGGGAGCTTCGGCTCCTTCGCTCACGCCTAGTGGTGGGCTGGGTGGTTCGGAAACGGTGGTTCCTCGAAAAGAGGGCCCTTGCCTCCGAAGCCGCAACGCCCTCCTAAGGTTTCGAGGCGGAGGGAGGAAAAGACTCGCATGGCGAGCCCAACCTCCCCCAATAAGTCCTCAAAGGCGACAGCGCCTTCAGCGCTTTGTCCGGCCAACAGCGCCTGGGGTTCTGCCTCCGGGAAGCGTATGGCCATTCCCGTGAGGCTCTTCTGTTCGAGGAGGGCCCCCGCGTCTCCTCCAAGCTAGGCATATTCCTACAATGGAATTGCCGTGGACTCCGGGCCAACTGGGAGGAGCTGCGGAGGCTCGTCCTGTTCGCTGTTAGCTTTTTTCTGCAGGAGACCATGCTAGGCGCGTGCATCCTGCCCGCCCTCCAGGGGTACAAGGGTTTTGCGTTCCCACCACCACGAGATGGGGGCCGGGCTGGGGGATTCGCGGTTTACACCCTGCATGATGTATCTGTTCTTTTTTTCACTTTGGATACCTTCTTTCAGGCAGTGGCTGTGCAGCTTCACCTGGATAGGAGGAATACTGTTATTTCTGCGTACATTGCACTGTCAGTTGACCTTGACGCGGGGAACTTCCGCCGCGTCGTGGCACGGTTGCCGAGGCCCTTTCTCTTGCTTGGAGATCTAATCGGGAGACTTCTTTTCGGGGGAGACTACTCAATAAATCGCAGGGGACAAGTGTTTGCCGATCTGATCGAAGAGCCTGAGATAAGTGTCCTAAATATGGATGAATTTACGCATCACTGCCCGAGAACCGCTTAATTTTCTTGCTTTGATCTATCTCTGTGCTCTCCGGATGCACAGCCTGAATTTGATTTGGGGTGGTAGATGACTTCCATGGTAGTGATCACTTTACCATTCAAATATCATTTTCTGGACGGCTGCCGCCTGAGAGCCCACCTCGGTGGTGTTTGGCACGGGCGCAGTGGCCTGCATTCCAGGAAATGACTGAATTCTCTATCTCGGTTGAGGAGTTTAGGTCGGTAGATGAGGCCGTTGAGTTCTTCTCAGGTAACCTCATTGACGCAGGCCTGACTACTATTCCCAGAACGTCTGGCCGTTTTGCACGCCGCCAACTCCCATAGGGGCGGCCGAGTGTGAGACGGCCCTCAAACAGAAGCGTTATGCCTACATGCGCTATAAGCGCCACCCGAATGATTTTACTGTCGCTGAATTTCGTCGGGCTAGGGCTAGGTTCCGGTATATTTCGAAGCACGCCCACCGCTCTTCTTGGCGGGCATACGTGTCTTCACTTAACGGGAAGACCCCTTTAGCAGAGGTGTGGAAGCGAGTCAAAAGGATTCGGAGCAAGTTCTCACAGGAACTCCCTCCCGTTTTCCAGGACAATGGGACCGCAATTTAGGACCCCGCGTCCGTGGCGGAATCCTTAGCGACCGCTTTTTCCGCATTTTCTAGCCGTGATGCTGCTCGCCAGCATTCAATGCACTTTGTGATGTCGCGGAAGGCCGCCGGCTGGACTTTACCTCCAGAGGCGGAGAACCCTTCAACGACAGGTTTACTGTGAGTGAGTTGCGTTCCGCCCTCGCTTCGCGTGCAGACACCGCCCATGGTCCGGACGATGTCCCGTACGCCATGCTTCAAAACATGGGTGAGTGAGGCATGGCCTTTCTCTTAGATTTGTTCAACAGGACCTGGCAGAGGGTTTCTTTCCAGGTTCCTGGCGAATCGCTACTATGCTCGCCTTTCGCAAACCGGGGAGATATCACTCTACTCCGCCCGGTTTCCGCCCAATCTCTCTAACCTCTTGTGTGTGCAAGTTGATGGAGAAATTGGTAAATGTTAGACTAGCCTTTTTTTCTGGAGAGCGGAGGCCACCTGTCTTTTGCACAGTGCGGATTCCGCAAGTTCCATTCCACGTCAGATGCTGTGCTCCGACTGGAAAATGCCGTCTGCAAGGCCTTCCTGCGTAGACAGCACTACACCACGGTGTTTTTCGATCTGGAGAAAGCCTATGATACCGCTTGGCGATGCGGTTTTATGGAGACTCCACACGTAGGGGGCAAGGGGACGCCTCTCAATCTTCATATCTGAATTTTTGCGAGATCGTCGATTCCGCGTACGGTTGGGGGTAGCCCTCTCCGGCCTAATGCAGCAGGAAGAGAGTTTCACGCAGGGAAGTGACCTTAGTGTCACACTCTTTGCCCTGAGCATCAACGGCATCACCTCGGTGCTGCCGGAAGATGTTCTCGGTACGCTCTACGTGGACGACCTTTCGATCTATTTTGGCCTGGCCCAGATGCCGCCTCTAGAGCGTTCAGTCCAACAGGCATTGAACCGCGTCTCTCGCTATGCCGAAGCACACAGGTTTCGGTTTTCCCTGGCCAAGACTAAGATGGTGCACTTTTTCCGCTATCCACGGCTACACCCTGACCCAGACTTTTTACTTAATGGGGTATGCTTGGAAGTGGTTGAATCGCACCATTTCCTTGGTCTTGTATTTGACCGACCCCTCACCTGGAAGGCTCATATTCGCAGCCTTAGGGTCTCTTGTACCCAACCATGGATATTCTCCGTTCCGTGACGTTCAGCGTTTGGGGCGCTGATAGGGCTACTGCCTCACGTTTTATCGATCCTTTGTTCGTTCGAAGCTCGACTACGGATGCGAGTTTTATGCATTCGCAGCCGAGCGTGTATTGAGGAAGGTGGAATCGATCCACCGCACCGGCCTTCACCTGGCAACCGGTGCCTCCCGCACTTCCCCCATTGAGAGCCTACTAGTCGATGCTGAGGAGATGCCACTCGCTCTAATTCGTGTACAGTGCATCATCCACGTTTACGCGCGAGCCCGGCGCCTCCCACAATCGCTAACAGCTCTCACTGCATTTGCAGCTGAGTTCGACTGTGCCTATGCCGCCTAGAGACTCCAGTAATACCCTAACCCCTTTGGGTTTAGGGCCAGGAAACTCCTTCGAGACCTAGGTATTGCTCACGGGCCGGTGGTTGATTCACAAAGCCCCCTCAGTGCTTTCGGGGTATTGGAATCTTCGCATCGTCTGGTTCGCGATATCCATGACACCACTGTTTTGGCAAGCCGTACGGATGTCGAGATTATCTTCTGCTGGGTTCCTGGACATGTAGGAATTGCGGGAATGAGCGCGCCGATGAAAGCACCAAAGAGTCCGCGAGGATTCTTCGACCAGACCTGCGCTTCGCTCTTCCTCACACCGACTACATGGAAGGAATACGGGCAACTCTTCGGGCTGCTTGGCAAAAAAGATGAGAGACGGTCGATGGGAACTTACAGTTGCGTTTAATTTCGCTGCGACTGTTCCCATGGACCTACCCCTTCAATGCCGCGACGGCTTCACGTTACTTTCTGTCGTATCCAAATTGGACACATTCGCGGGACTCACCGCCATTTGATAGAGTGCTCGCTTGCACCCTATTGTGACGACTGCGTCGTCCATCAGACTGTTCGGCACATTATTGTCGAATGTCCCAATCTGGGTGATCTCTGCGCACGTTACCTGTCCCAATACCGGGATGGGCGGGGTCGCTACCGCCTGCCCCTTGTACTCGGGACATATTCGTGCACATTGACTTGTGGACTTTTAGACTTTTTGGAGGAGGCCGGCCTTCTCCCCTTTATTTAAATAGTTGGGGATTTTTTTGTTCTTTCTTATTTTAGTAAGTCGCATGTTCCTGCTCCGGGGGGAAGCGGACCTTCCCCCCGTCACCGTAGCTCGCTTCCTGCTTATTACCTTTTTTCTTTGTTTTATTTTTATTAATATTTTTTTTTGTTTCTTTTAGCATTCTCTTTCAAAGATGCCTAATTTTAGGCAATGTTGAATACGGCCACTAATACCCAGTAGGCAGTGGATAAAGGAGCTCTTAAAAAAAACAAAACAAAACACCCTCCATCCCCCCATCATTTTTAAAGTAGACTGGGATGCCGGTTTGCCGGCACAAGACAAGACGAGAAAAGGTAGCCCGAATGAGATCCGTGTTGTCTTGGGAGGGGGGGATGGCCACATGGAAGCGCCTCCCTGAAATGGACATGGTCCCTGAGGTGACCCAGCCCCACACGTTAGGATCTTCCATGGGGTAGAACCCGTGCTCTGTGCAAAGAAGGGGACTCGAGCCCGCCTCTGTGCAGGTTTCCCCTAAGACGGCTCTCCATTTCAGAGAAGGATCTTTCCGAGGCTGGTCAATCCGTCCTAAGGGCTCCTTCCACAGAGGAGAGAAACGGATTTATCCCTCCCCCCCTCTCCTAAAAATAAAAAAAAGCGTAAGACCAAAAAGACTAAGGTATCTCTTCCTCCGCGGGAGCCACGGGGACAGACGGATCCGCTGCCGTTTTGGTAAGCTATCAAGCCAAGATAGGCGCATCTGCCTTCGGTGCTTCTGAGGGTGGGGAGTCCCAGACGAAGACCATAACTGCGCAGAGCGGAGCCTCGATTGCGTAGGGACCTTTCATTAATAGGTTACCTGGCGTTTTCGAGCCCGCTGGCGTTAAACGTTTCCTCGTTATTCGCACCACTGATGGCAGCATGTTGGCTAAGGGCAACATGATTCATCAGAAAAGAGCTCTAGCTAGTGTGATTGGTAGAAAGGCAAAGAAGGTGACCCGTTTCTCGGACGGGAGCCTTTTGGCGAATGCGTCGAATCCCTCCGAGGCGGCCATGATTAGTGTCCTTCGGATACTTGATGTCACGCGGGTGAGTGTGTCACCACACCCTACCATGAACTTCGGGAAAGGAGTGGTTTATGTGAGAAAACCCTTAGACTACTCCATTGATGGCATCACCTTAGAGCTGGCCGACCATAAAAAGTCAAAGTCGAACGTGTGATGAGAAAACAGAGAGGGGTCTGAAGACCCACCCCTATACTCTTCGTCACCTTCGACTGTGACAAGCTCTCTTAGTCGGTGCGTACCAGTATGTATCGCTACTGCATGAAGGCATTCGTGCCACTACCGCGGAGGTGCTACTACTGCCATCACTGTGGCCATGTGAATGGCTACTTTAGACGAGCAAAGTCGGGGTTATCCGAAGTCTGTGTAAATTGCTCCAAGGCCGCACACGATAAATCCAAGTCGTGTGTAACCATGTGGGTTAATTGCCAAGAGATGTATCCCGCTTCTTCGAAGCAATGTGGTGAGAATCTCCTGGAGAAGGAAATCCTGACCGTTCAGGCACAGGATCCTCTCTCAGTTCGCGAGGCTAAGGACTTGGTCCTGGAGCGGCCGGCGCTGCCTGGGACGTCCTTTGCCTCAGTATTACAAAAGACACCCTCTGCTCCTGGCCCCTCCAGGCGCACGAGTACCGTCATTTCTGCTCCAATTCGGATCACTTTGCGGGTTCTACCCACGCCGGGATCTCCACTGGTTATGCTGGTGGCAAAAAGGGTTCACACCCAGCTCCGGCTAAAACCAGGGCTCCCCCCTTTTCCCCAGCGTGACCGTTTCCCGTAAGGCGAAACGGCCGCGCGCCTCCACCGAGTCGTTAGATTTACAGGAGGTAGCACCCCTGTGGTTGGTCGTGAGGCCACCTTCCAGGGTTTCTAAAGCTGCCTCCCGAAAGGAGGACGGCACTAAAAGAGTTTCGGCTCTTACGCTCACACCAATTGCTAGGCTTGGTGACTCGAATGCGGTGGGTCCTCCAAAAGAGGTACCCCTGCCTCCGAAGGAGGCGGGAGAAGAAAAGCTCAACCTTTTCCCAAAAGTCCTCGAAGGCGACAGCGCCTTTTCTGGCTAACAGCGCCCAGAGTTCTGCCCCTGGGAAGTGTACGGCCATTCTTGTGAGGGTCTTCTCTTCGAAGAGGGACCCCGCGTCTCCTCCAAGATAGGCCTGGAGGACATATTCCTTCAATGGAATTGCCGCGGACCCACGCCAACTGGGAGGAGCTGCGGAGGATCATCTCCTCTCGTTTTCACCTATCTATCTTTTTGTAGAATACCTTGCTGGGCGCATGCCCCCTGCCCAACTTCCCGGAGTATAAGGGTTTTTCGATCCTAAAACCACGGGGTGGGGGTCGGGTGGGAGGATGCGCCATTTTCACCCGGCATGATGCCTCCTTTCAGGCATTAGCTGTGCAGCTGCACCTGGATAGGAGGAATAATGTAATTTCTTCGTGCAATCCACCTTCAGTCGACTTCAACGCGGAGGACTTCTGCCGCGTCGTGGCAAGTTACCGAGGCTCTTTCTCTTGGTCGGAGACTTGAACGGGAGACACGTCCTCTGAGGAGAATACTCGATCAGTCCCAGGGGTCAGGTCCTTGCCAACCTAATGGGTGAGCTGGAGATTGGTGTCCTAAATGTGGGTGAGTTTACTTAACACTGGCCAAGAACCGCTTCATTTTCCTGCCTTGATCTATCTTTGCATTATCCGGTTCACAGCCTGATTTTGTGTGGAGGGTAGTCGTTCACCTCCAAGGTAGTGATCACTCATATTCAATTATAATTTTCTGGGACGTTGCCCCCTTAAAGCGTGCTCCGGTGGTGCTTGGCGCTGGCGCGTTTGTCCACATTTCAGGAAATGAAATATTTCTCTGTCTCAGTCGAGGAGTTTAAGGCGGTCGATGAGGCCGTTGAGTTCTTCTCCGACAACCTCATAACCGTAGACCTAATTATTATTCCTAGAACGTCTTGCCGTTTTGCAGGGCGACCACTTCAGTGATGGTTAGCCAAGTGTGAGACGGCCCTCAAACAGAAGCCTTATGCCTACATTCGATATAAGAGCCGCCCAAACTATTTCGCTGTCGGTGAATTTGGCAGAGCTACGGCAAGGTCCGGGTATGTTTCAAAGCACGCCCACCGCTCTTATGGGCGAGCATACGTATCTTCAATTAATCTGAAAACATCTCTAGCAGAGGTGTGGAAGCGAGTCAAGTTCTCGAAGGACACCTCTCCCGTTCTCCAGGAGAATGGGACTGCAATCTCGGACCCCGCGTTCGTGGCTGAATAAATCGCGACCGATTTCTTTGCATTCTTTAGCCAGGATGTTGCTCCACCAGCATTCAATGCGCGTTGTGATGTCGCGGAAGGCCGCCTACTGGAACTTACCTCCAGAGGTGGAAAACCTTTCAACGACAGGTTTACATTGAGTGAGTTGCGTTCCACTCTCACTACGTGCGTAGACACATCACCCCTGCTCCACACCATGTCCCGTACGCTATGCTTCGACACCTGTGTGAGCAAGACATGGCCTTTCTGTTAGATTTCTTAACAATAATCTAGGTAAAGGGTATCCTTCCAGACTCCTTGCGAATTGCTACTGTGCTCGACTTCCTTAAACCGGGGGCAGATAACTCTTCCCTGGCCTGTTTCCGCCCAATTTCTTTAACCTCTTGCGTGTGCAAGTTGATGGAGAAATTGGTAAATGCTAGATTAACCTTTTTTTCTGGACAGCGGAGGCCATCTGTCTTCTGCACAGTGTAGTTTCCGCAAGTTCCACTCCACGTTTGATACTTTCTCCCGATTGGAAAATGTCGTCTGCGAGGCCTTTCTTCATAGACAGCGCTACCCCACGGTGTTTTTCGATCTGGAGAAGGTCTATGATACCGCATGGCGATACGCTATCATGGAGACTCTCCACACGATGGGGGCGAGGGGAGACCTCCCAATGTTTATATCTGAATTTTTGCGAGATCGTCGATTCCGCGTATGGGTGGGGGAGCCCCATCCGGCCCAAGGGAGCAGGAAGAGGGTGTCCCATAGAGAAGTGTCCTCAGTGTCACACTCTTTGCCCTGAGCATCAACGGCATCACCTCGGTGCTGCCGGAAGATGTTCTCGCTACGCTCTACGTGGACGACCTTTCGATCTCTTTTGGCGCGGCCCAGATGCCAACTCTGGAGCGTCGACTCCAACAGGTGGTGCACTTCTGCCGCCATCCACGGCTCCACCCTTACCCAGACTTGTTTCTAAATGGAGTGCGCATGGAACTGGTGGACTCCCACCGTTTTCTTGGTATTGTATTTGACCGACGCCTCGCCCAGGAGTCTCATATTCGTGTCTTAGGGGCTCTTTTACCAACGCCATGGATATTCTTCGCCCCGTGACCTTCAGCCCCTGGAGCGCTGAGAGGGCTACTGCCTTACGTTATTATCGTTCCTTTGTTCGTTCGAAGCTTGACTACGGATGCGAGTTTCATGCATTTGCAGCCGAGCATGTATTTCGGAAGGTGGATTCGATCTACCACACCGGCGTTCGCCTTACGACCGGTGCCTTCCGCACTTGCCCCATTGAGAGCCTACTTATCGATGCTGGAAAGATGACACTCGCTGTGCGCCGTGCACAGTGCATTATTCGCCTGTATGCGCGAGGCCGACGCCTCCCTTAGTCGCCAACAGCTTTCACTGCATCCGCAGCTGATCTCGACGATGCCTATGACGCCGAGAGACGCCCTTTTGGTTTAAGGCTCGGGAACTCGTTTGAGAGCTTAGTATAGCTGTCGGACCTGTAGTGCTTCTGATTCTGCCCAGAACGCCACACTGGAGAGTACCTACCACCTTTGACTATTTGTCACCACGAATCCGCTCCCAAAGCTACTAAAGCGCCGGGAGTATTGCGTTCTTCCTTTTGGGAGCAAATTCGTGTCACGCTGGAACCGTGCTAATGTATACAGATGGCTCCAAGCCCCCAAAATGGGTCGGCTTCCATGCCGTATCCTCTCTGTTTGAAGTCAGCGGGGCTCTGCCAGGCGCTGCGTCTGTCTTCCCGAACGAGCTAGTGGCACATGCCACTAGATACGGAAGATTAAGCGACGTGCCCGGTTCGGAGACCGGATTGTGATTTATAGCGACTCACAAAGCGCCCTGAGTGCTCTTCGGTCATTGGAATTTCCCCATCCCCTGGTTCGCGATATCCGTGACGTCACGGTTTTAGCGAGCCGGGAAGATGTCGAGATTATCTTCTGCTGGGTACCTGGAGATGTAGGAATTGCGGGGAATGAGCGCGCCAAAGAGTCCGGAGGACTCTGAGACCGGACCAGTTCTTCGCTTTTCCTCACACGGACTAAAAGGCAGGAATATGGAAAACTCTTGGGCTGCTTGGGAAAGAAGATGGGAGACGGTCGATGGGAACTTAAAGTTGCGTGTCATTGCGTCACGACTGTTCCCATGGACCTACCTCCCAATGCCGCGACGAATTCAGGTTGCTCTCTATCGTCTCCGAACTGGGCACACTCGCGGGACGCACCACCATTTGATGGAGCCCTCTTCGCTACTTTGAAAACCGCGTTATTTACTTGTTTTTTAATCTAACCTAATATTAGGCTGTAGCGTAATTACTGCGACCTTTGCCCTAGTGTGCAGTCGCCAGATGTGCTCTTAAAAAAACAAAAACAAACGTGAAAACTCTGACTGCAGCATCATTTTTTTTTATTAGATGCCTTAATCTTCACAACTAAAGCAGAATTTCGTCATATTTTTTTGTTTATCATTACGAGACTCGTGTAGCAACTACCACCGAGTGCATAGCCGTCGGAACCTCAGACTAGGATATTCTCACACTGCATTTGGTCCAAAAAGTATTCGCCTAGTACTACAGTTTTTCGCCATAGTTCATGAACCGTTGTTGTAGAGTAACCAAATTGCTAATCGATACACCCGCAAAGGTTCGACAAGTTTAATATACAAATAAAAGAAAATTAATACTAGGACAAGTTACAATCAAAATGTATTCATCACCTATACAATATCATAACTACTAGTATGACCTTTTTGCATAATGACACTCCTCAAAGTATTATTATAGTTTTTGACTCGGTACATATGCGGATAGCTTAGAGTAGAAAAAGGGGTAAAGAAAAATAAAGAAAGAAAATTAAAGTAGCAAAACGAGTTTCGATCCCGCTTCCTGCGTCGCTGGAGAGCCGTTAGCGAGAGTCTTAAACCACTCGGCCATCCTGAGTCCGAAAAAGACTCATTCAAGCGAAGCATTTAAGCCGTTAGCCTGAACTTCTCGCACACTACACAGACCCCCTCCTAGAAGCGGAGCGTATTTTGAGGATTGAGGAGAAGGGCGTCAGGAAAATGTTATTTCGAGGACTAATGTTCTCCCTCCCCGGCCTGTCGGGTCTGGGCACCATAGTAAATAGCTTAGAGTAGCAAAGGGTACAAAGAAAGATAAAGAAAGAAATGTAGCGAAACCAGTTTCGAACGCGCTTCCCGCGTCCCTGGAGAGCCTTTAGAGAGTCTTAAACCACTCGGCTATCCTGATTTCCCCAAAAGACTCATTTAAACAAAGCATTTAAGTCGTTCGCCTGAACTTCTCGCACGTTACACATACAAACATGGAATGCAATATTTTCCTTCACGTCTCCGCAAAGCTTTCCCAATTCTTTGATGTTTTGTGGGTGTCTTACATGGACGCGGAGTTCATACCATAAATTTTGTTATTGGATTGAGGTCGGACGACTGTGATAGGCACTTCAAAACTCTAATTTTATCTTCCTTTAAGCAGGAAGAAACCTATTTCAATGTATATTAGTGGTTGTTGTTGTGTTGAAAGGTCCCATCTTTTTTCTAGGCATAACATGTGAGCATCACTCTTTAGATAATATTCAACAATTTATTGTATTCTATATTCGTCGTTTCGTTGATTAGATAAAGTGTACCAACGGCTGTAGCACAGAAACTGCCCCATAAATAATAGATCCACATCCATATTTTACTGTAGGGAAACAATACTGTTTGGAAGAGCTGCT
Organism: Ceratothoa steindachneri; assembly: GCA_963969495.1. NCBI lineage: Eukaryota > Metazoa > Arthropoda > Malacostraca > Isopoda > Cymothoidae > Ceratothoa > Ceratothoa steindachneri. Next base: position 115,476,995 of record OZ018333.1, on the reverse strand, counting down.
TTACCAATCTTCGTGTCATCAGACCAAAGGGCGTGACTCCAATAATTCAAATTTTTCTCACAATGATCTTTGGTACCGGACTTTGTGTGGGTTCAGCGTAAGGAGATGAACTAAAGAGAGTGAGCAAGTTTAAGGTACCTAGGAATTACGCATTGGGTGAGGTTTGAGTTGATAAACTGGAAGAAGGCATAAAGGGTGCTATGAGATCGCCGAATGAGAATGAATGTTAAGGGGAAGGTTTATAAGACCATCCGTGCCTAAGGTCGAGCCGCCATGCCGATGGGCTGCCAGGTCACTAGGCGGGAGGAGTGGCCTCAAAAGGCGGCAGGTGGTTTTGCCGGCCCCGCGTTCACCCCTCGCAGAGCGGGCTACTGCGTGGGATGATGAGCGCATGCATCCCGTGAATTACAAAGGGTCACCATCCACAAGGATGAGTTCATAAAAACAAAAAATTCTCTCCCTCTACCATAACCGAAGCCGCTTTTGGACAGCTCCACTGAAAAAAAATGAAGGTTTCCCCCACCCTGTGCTTTCTCAGGGGACCCTCTAAATTTCATCTACCGAAGGGAAGGCTTACTTCTTTACCCCGCGACCGTTCCCATGGAACTAGCCCCCAATGCCGCGGCGGCTTCAAGTTGCTTTCTGTCATCTCCGAATCGGACACACTCGTGTGACGCATCGCTATTTGATGGAGCGCTCGCCTGCGCCCTATTGCGACGACTGCGTCGTCCCCAGACTGTTCAGCACATTCATGTTGAATGTCCCAGTCTGGGCGATCTCCGCGCACGTTACCTGTCCCGGTACCGGGATGGGCGGGGTCGCTACCGCTTGTCCTTTGTACTCGGGACTGGTTCGTGCACACGGACCTGCGGACTATATAGCTTTTTTGGAGGAGGTTGGCCTCCTCTACTTAATTTGACTGTTTGTTGTGAGTCGTATGCTCCTGCGCCCGACTCCGGAGCGCGCTTCCTTCTTGCCTTTGTTTATTTTATTTTTTTTAGCCTTTGTCTTTTTTATCGTTGTTATTTGTTTTGTTTTTTAAGCCTACTAATAATAGTCTGGGTCAAGTAGGGCGACTTATGCTCAAGTAGGCCGTCGCCAGATAGGCTTTTAGAATTAAACCCCCCCCAAAATGGAATGATATCAGCGATCATCTACGGAGTGTAGGTGATGAAGAAACTCAGGAGAATAAATTGAATGTAGTGGAGATGGAGTTGTTCAGATGATATGTAGACTGTTAAAGTTGAGTAATCAGAAATGAAAAGATAAGAGGCAAAAAGAAAGTTTGAAAAATATGGAAGAAAGCACAGGAAAGAAGACTGCAATGATATGGACATGCGATAAGAAGAGATGTAGAATATGTATGCAGGAAGGTTATGGAAATGGAAGTGCATGGGAGAAGGAAGAGAAGAAGGCCGAAGCGAAGGAGGATGGACTAAATGATTCGCAACCTCAGAGAAAAAGAACTGTCCCGGGGAGGAGGCGCGGAACCGAGACTTATGGCGGAGACGTATTACAAACCTCCACCTTGAGTGATGATTGGGAGAGGATGAGGATAATGAAGTGTTTAAAATTAAATTTGAATTCCAGTGGTAAGGTCTAATGTAATTTTAATTGTACTCTTAGAATTGCAGAGCGTCTGAATTTTCCATTTGATTTTCATTTTCTAAATTTGCATTGGAATTGCGACAATTTCGTCTAAAATGCATTTATATTGTGGCGTTCGGATTTAAAATTAAATTTAAATTACAAAATTTACATTTCGGAGTGTATCCCTTTAAATTTATGGGGCAATTTCATATTAATTTCAGCAGTTTCATTTATATTTTCCATTGAATTGCAACGAATACTCAGATCTGTTCCTTTGACTTGTATTTATCTTTTGTTTTCATTAAAATTTGCCTTGAAAGTTCAGCTTCTTTTTCAAATTGCTTTCAATGGATAGAGTCGCGTTTATAAATGCAATTCTTATGTTGGAAATTGGAATTGAAATTTGACTGTTTTACTTTAACGCTGCATTGAAATTACAAATGAGTTTAAAATTAAATTTGAGTAATAGCAAATTGTCAGTGATATTACATTTCATTTGAAGTGTTTAGGTATAAATGTACATTTTCATTAGCAGTGTTTGTGTTGATATTTAAAAACACAATACAAAGGTTTGTTTAAAATGGAGATAAAGTTTGCGTTTTATCCTGCCCTTTGTTTAAAATGGAGACAAAGTTTGCGTTTTATGCTGCCTTTTGTTTAAAATGGAGATAAAGTTTGCGTTTTATCCTGCCCTTTGTTTAAAATGGAGACAAAGTTTGCGTTTTATGCTGCCTTTTGTTTAAAATAGAGACAAAGTTTGCGTTTTATGCTGCTTTTTGTTTAAAATGGAGACAAAGTTTGCGTTTTATCCTGCCTTTTGTATAAAATAGAGACAAAGTTTGCGTTTTATGCTGACTTTTGTATAAAATAGAGACAAAGTTTGCGTTTTATGCTGCCTTTTATAGAAAATGGCGACAAAGTTTGCGTTTTATGCTGCCTTTTGTTTAAAATGGAGACAAAGTTTGCGTTTTAGCTGCCTTTTGTTTAAAATGGAGATAAAGTTTGCGTTTTATGCTGCCCTTTGTTTAAAATGGAGACAAAGTTTGCGTTTTATGCTGCCTTTTGTTTAAAATGGAGACAAAGTTTGCGTTTTATCCGGCCCTTTGTTTAAAATGGAGACAAAGTTTGCGTTTTATGCTGCCTTTTGTTTAAAATGGAGACAAAGTTTGCGTTTTATGCTGCCTTTTGTTTAAAATAGAGACAAAGTTTGCGTTTTATGCTGCCTTTTGTTTAAAATGGAGACAAAGTTTGCGTTTTATGCTGCCTTTTGTATAAAATAGAGACAAAGTTTGCGTTTTATGCTGCCTTTTGTTTAAAATGGAGACAAAGTTTGCGTTTTATGCTGCCTTTTGTTTAAAATGGAGACAAAGTTTGCGTTTTATCCTGCCTTTTGTATAAAATGGAGACAAAGTTAGCGTTTTATGCTGCCTTTTGTATAAAATAGAGACAAAGTTTGCGTTTTATGCTGCCTTTTGTTTAAAATGGAGACAAAGTTTGCGTTTTATGCTGCCCTTTGTTTAAAATGGAGACAAAGTTTGCGTTTTATGCTGCCTTTTGTTTAAAATGGAGACAAAGTTTGCGTTTTATGCTGCCTTTTGTTTAAAATGGAGACAAAGTTTGCGTTTTATGCTGCCTTTTGTTTAAAATGGAGACAAAATTTGCGTTTTATGCTGCCTTTTGTATAAAATAGAGACAAAGTTTGCGTTTTATGCTGCCTTTTGTTTAAAATGGAGATAAAGTTTGCGTTTTATGCTGCCTTTTGTATAAAATAGAGACAAAGTTTGCGTTTTATGCTGCCTTTTGTATAAAATAGAGACAAAGTTTGCGTTTTATGCTGCCTTTTGTTTAAATCGGAGACAAAGTTTGCGTTTTATCCTGCCCTTTGTTTAAAATGGAGACAAAGTTTGCGTTTTATGCTGCCTTTTTTTTAAAATGGAGACAAAGTTTGCGTTTTATGCTGCCTTTTGTTTAAAATAGAGACAAAGTTTGCGTTTTATGCTGCCTTTTGTTTAAAATGGAGACAAAGTTTGCGTTTTATGCTGCCTTTTGTATAAAATAGAGACAAAGTTTGCGTTTTATGCTGCCTTTTGTTTAAAATGGAGACGAAGTTTGCGTTTTATGCTGCTTTTTGTATAAAATAGAGACAAAGTTTGCGTTTTATGCTGCCTTTTGTATAAAATAGAGACAAAGTTTGCGTTTTATGCTGCCCTTTGTTTAAAATGAAGACAAAGTTTGCGTTTTATGCTGCCTTTTGTATAAAACAGAGACAAAGTTTGCATTTTATGCTGCCCTTTGTTTAAAATGGAGATAAAGTTTGCGTTTTATGCTGCCTTTTGTATAAAATAGAGACAAAGTTTGCGTTTTATGCTGCCTTTTGTATAAAATAGAGACAAAGTTTGCGTTTTATGCTGCCCTTTGTTTAAAATGAAGACAAAGTTTGCGTTTTATGCTGCCTTTGTATTGTAGTGTTGCCTATTAAACTTGAATTTCAATTGAGACCTTTGTAATTATGATTGCATTTAAACTAGTGTTAAAGTTAGCATTTAAATTGCAGTGACTGTTTCAAATTGGACTTGCCTTTGAATTGCGTTTCTTTTTAAAATTGCCTTTACTGCGTTGGTATTTGAATAAAAAATGAAATGCGTTTCAATTTGAAATAAAGGTTTGCTGACTTTATTTTTAACCGGAGTTCGTTCATAAATTACTCTTTTTTTACCTCCTGCGAGAGAGGGAGACGTCCTTCATAACTTTCCTTTCATACAGTCTTTGCTACATCCATTCCGAAGCGCACTTAAAACCCGACGTAAATAAAGTGTGGAGTGGGTATGATTGGGGGTGGCTGGTTGCAGCGGGTATGATGGCGGGTGGCTGGTTGCAGTTGGAATGATTGGAGTAGCTGGTTGCAGCGGGTATGTGGGGGGGATGGGTGGCTGCAGCGGGTATGATAGCGGGTGGCTGGTTGCAGTTGGAATGATTGGGGTAGCTGGTTGCAGCGGGTATGATGGGGGGGATGGGTGACTGCAGCGGGTATGATGGCGGATGGCTGGTTGCAGTTGGAATGATTGGGGTAGCTGGTTGCAGCGGGTATGATGGGGTGGGATGGGGGGCTGCAGCGGGTATGATGGTGTATGGCTGGTTCTAGCGGGTATAATAGAGGGGTGCTGGTTGCAGCGGGAATGATGGGGGATGGGTGGCTGGCTGCAGCGGGTATGATGACGGGGGGCTGGTTATAGCGGGTATGATGGCGGGTGGCTGGTTGTAGTGGGTATGATGGGGGTGGCTGGTTGTAGCGGGTATGAGGGCAGGGCTGGTTGTAGCGGGTATGATGGCGGATGGCTGGTTGCAGTTGGAATGATTGGGGTAGCTGGTTGCAGCGGGTATGATGGGGTGGGATGGGGGGCTGCAGCGGGTATGATGGTGTATGGCTGGTTCTAGCGGGTATAATAGAGGGGTGCTGGTTGCAGCGGGAATGATGGGGGATGGGTGGCTGGCTGCAGCGGGTATGATGACGGGGGGCTGGTTATAGCGGGTATGATGGCGGGTGGCTGGTTGTAGTGGGTATGATGGGGGTGGCTGGTTGTAGCGGGTATGAGGGCAGGGCTGGTTGTAGCGGGTATGATGGCGGGTGGCTAGTTGTAGTGGGTATGAAGGGGGTGGCTGGTTGTAGCGGGTATGATGGGGGGTGGCTAGTGCAGCGGGTTTGATGGGGGGTGGCTGGTTGCAGCAGGTATGATGGGGGGTACCTGTTTGCAGCGGGTATGATGGGGGTGGCTGTTTGCAGTGGGTATGAGGGGGTGGCTGGTTGTAGTGGGTATGATGGGGGGTGGCTGGTTGCCACGGGTATGATGAGGGGTGGCTGGCTGCAGCAGGTATGATGGCGGGTGGCTGGTTATAGCGGGTATGATGGCGGGTGGATGGTTGTAGCGGATATGATCTGGGTGGCTGGTTGTAGCGGGTATGAGCGGGGGGGGCTGGTTGTAGCGGGTATGATGGGGGGTGGCTGGTATAGCGGTTTGATGGGGGTGGCTGGTTGAAGCGGGTATGAGGGGGGGTGCCTGGTTGCAGCGGGTATGATGGGGGGGGTGCCTGTTTGCAGCGGGTATGAGGGGGTGGCTGGTTGTAGCGGGTATGATGGGGGGTGGCTGGTTGTAGCGGGTATGATGGTGGGTGGCTGGTTGTAGCGGGTATGATGGGGGTGGCTGGTTGCAGCGGGTATGATAGGAGGTGGGTGGTTGTAGCGGGTATGATGGGGGGTGGGTGGTTGTAGCGGGTATGATGGGAGTGGCTGGTTGCAGCGGGTATGATAGGGAGTGGCTGGTTGCAGCGGGTATGAGGGGGGTGGTTGGTTGTAGCGGGTATGATGGCGGGTGGCTGGTTGTAGCGTGTATGATGGGGGTGGCTGGTTGTAGCGGGTATGATGGCGGGTGGCTGGTTGTAGCGGGTATGATGGGGGTGGTTGGTTGTAGCGGGTATGATAGGGGTGGCTGGTTGCAGCGGGTATGATGGGGGGTGGCTGGTTGCAGCGGGTATAAGAGGGGGGACTGGTTGTGGCGGGTATGATGGCGGTGGCTGTTTGCAGTGGGTATGATGGGGGGGGGTGGCTGGTTGACGCGGGTATGAGGGGGGTGGCTGGTTGTAGCGGGTATGAGGGGGGGGCTGGTTGTAGCGGGTATGATGGGGGGTGGCTGGTGCAGCGGGTATGATGGGGGGTTGGCTGTTTGCAGCGGGTATGAGGGGGGTGGCTGGTTGTAGCGGGTATAATGGTGGGTGGCTGGTTGTAGCGGGTATGAGGGGGGTGGTTGGTTGTAGCGGGTATGATGGCGGGTGGCTGGTTGTAGCGGGTATAATGGGGGTGGCTGGTTGTAGCGGGTATGATGGGGGTGGTTGGTTGTAGCGGGTATGATAGGGGTGGCTGGTTGCAGCGGGTATGATGGGGGGTGGCTGGTTGCAGTGGGTATGATGAGGGGGGGCTGGTTGTAGCGGGTATGATGGGGGTGGTTGGTTGTAGCGGGTATGATAGGGGTGGCTGGTTGCAGCGGGTATGATGGGGGGTGGCTGGTTGCAGCGGGTATAAGGGGGGGCTGGTTGTAGCGGGTATGATGGTGGGGGCTGTTTGCAGCGGGTATGAGGAGGGGGGGCTGGTTGCAGCGGGTATGAGGGGGGTGGCTGGTTGTAGCGGCTATTATGGGGGTGGCTGGTTGCAGCGGGTATGATGGGGGGAGGGGTTGCAGCACGAATACGAATCACCGATCGAATGGGGCTCGAAGTGCTCATTGGTGATCGCCCAAGCTTCGGTGGTCTTGAGCTTAGCGACCCCCGGTAGGAATGGATTGGACCTAGTGGTTCTGTGCAGGCGACGTTGTAGAGACGCTTCCAGGGACCAGGGACGGTCCCGATTTCACAATCCTTTTTCACACCCACCCCTAGAAGAGGTGTCTGGTGTAGCATTGGGTAGTGATGAATGATGAAGAGGATGTGTTGATGAAGAGGATGTGTTGATAAAGTGATGAAGTGATGATGACGAATGATGAAGATGAGTCTTGGAAGCGACACCGAATTTTTATCCCGCCGAGAACAAGAATGTGCCCCCTGCCGAACAAAGGCCCCACCTGCCCCAACATACCACGGCGGGGCTTCTTTCATCTTGCCTACTTCATACCACCTGTAATATCCCCCCGCCCTCCTCTCTCCCGCCCCTCGACCCTCGTGACCGGGGCCCTGGAGGCACAATTAGGAGCACCAAGAAGCAATTGAAATACCGCGAATACCGCCCTCCCTTCCCCCTCCCCCTCCCCCCTTACAGCCATTGCCCGCGACCGTCATCCGGTCCATCGGTTTCCGAACCACAACTGAGTTAGGCGCTGGACAGCGCCTAACGAAACAGGCAGACGGCAACGAATACCCCCCACCCCCCCTCGGCACCCTTCTATTATTATTGTCCGAATCTGCGCCCCCCCCTCCTCCCCGTTTGAGACCTACCTTTGAGGGAAAAGGGAGAGGGTGGGGCCAGGGGCAGGGGGAGAAGGGTCGATTAGGCCGAGTCAGAAATGTTGACTCATTGGCCCTAATTGCACTCTATTTAAGACTGCTCCCCCCCTCTCCCTCCCCTTCCCCCCCCCTCTCTCTTATAAGCAGCGAGGTAGGTTATTTGGGATGGATAGACAGACATTGAACGAGTCGATAAACTAGGGAGATAAATAGACTGACATTTGTATTTCGTAAGGCCAATGGATCCTTGCTAAAGTCAGTCCCCCCCTCCCCAATGGGGGAGCATGAGCTACCCGGTGGGAGGGGGTCGCCCCGCTAGGCGATAAATTGCAGTACAACAAATCATCAATTGGGAGGAGACAAATAAATAATGAATTAGACCTCAGTAAACAATATGTAAATAAAACAAATATTAATAACATAAGTAAATTAGATGAATAATAAATTAATAAATAATAACAGGTAACCACAAAATTAACGTAATAAATGACCGAAGCTAAGGAAAAATAATGAGAAATTATGATAAATCGAGATAAAGATACGCTCCGATGTGTGAAGATTATTTTTTTTTAGAAATTTATACGCACACAGTATGTCCCTGTGTGTGTGTGGAGAGAGAGAGAGAGAGAGAGAGAGAGAGAGAGAGAGAGAGAGAGAGAGAGAGAGAGAGAGTGTGTGTGTGTGTGTTAGAAGGAGTTACAAGGAATGTATGCACCTTATAGACCTTACGATCCTTACTGAGAAGGTGCCATTTGGGAGACGGACCTTAGCCTTTAGGCTTTGTTGTTTTATATTAAGTTTATGACGAAAGTGAACTAAAAACGAAGGTTCTGCCCAGGAAATGTTGAAAAGATACTTAGTCACGTTGAACTAAATACTACAACTAGGAATTTTAAGACTAAAGGGATAATTTGGTGCAGTCTTCTCAATTTAGAGCTCATTACTAACTTTAAAAAATTCCTCCGGCAACTTGTTCCAGACGTTAGCTATTTTCTTTGAGAAAAAAATTACACATAAACTTGTTTTAAATGGCTTAGGAGCAAGTTTCACTCCATTATAACGTGTATGTAGGATTTATATTAACTTCAAATCAGATTGAATGGTCTATGTTATTTATTCCTCTCAATATTTTAAAAACTTCAATTAAATGACAGCTCTTACGTTTAGTTTTTAAATTGGTTTCTTAGAGAGGGGATTAGTTTTGTGGCGGTGGCTTGTGCTTTCTCTAATCTTTCAATACGTTTTCTTCAATCCGGTGACCAAGCTTGAGCACACTACTTAAGTTGGGTCCTTTTTCGATGCGTTATACGGGTTTAAAATTATTAGAGACAATTTAGTAGAGTTCCTTGCAAACAATATCCTAATACGAGATAGCCAGCATGGTTTTAGGTCTAAGAGATCGTGCTTAACAAACCTAATTGACTTTTACCATAACCTTTTCAACCTATATAACGATACTAAATCATTAGATATAATTTACCTAGATTTCAAAAAGGCATTTGACAAAATTCCACATCAGAAACTCATGAACAAAGTGCGTACGCTAGGAATTAACGGTAATATATACGGATGGATTAGTAGCTGGTTAAAAAACAGGAAGCAGAGAGTGATAATAAATGGCGTGGAATCGGACTGGGTATCTGTTACCAGCGGTGTTCCCCAGGGATCAGTCCTGGGGCCTATTTTATTTACTATATACATCATTGACATAGACATTGGAATAAATAATAAGAACATAAGAACATAAGAAAAGAAGGAGACTGCAAAAGACCATTCATGGCCTACACTTGGCAGCTCCTGTTCCAGACGACATGAAAATAGGTAACTCAGTATTATGCGAAGAGGACAGGGCTAGCCTGCAAGCTGATATAAATAAAATTACCGAATGGTCTGAGAAATGGCAAATGCCATTCAATATCGACAAATGCCAAATCCTTCAGTGCGGAACAAAAAATACAACTATACAATGCAAGGCGGCTTAATAAACACAACCCCGCCGGTTAAAGATTTAGGAGTAATAATTACAGAAAACTTAAAAACATCAAACCAATGCGCAGCTGCTGCAAACAAAGCTAACACAGCACTAGGATTTATAAAAAGAAACTTTACTTATAAAAGCGAGGAGATAATTATGCCACTATATAAAAGTATTGTCAGGCCCCATCTCGAATACGCTGTACAGTTCTGGGCCCCTTACTTAATAAAAGACATAGATAAATTAGAAGCTGTACAACACAGAGCGACAAAACTTATCCCGTCAGTACGTAACAAACCTTACCACGAGAGGCTAAAAAAACTCAATCTATTTTCCGTCAGAAAACGAAGACTAAGGGGGCAGCTTATAGAGTGCTTCAAAATACTTAAAGGATTTAACAACGTTAATGCCAATAACTTGTTCACACTGACAGGGGAGTGTCCCACCCGTGGACATGATTCAAAACTTCAGGGTAAAAGAGCCACTATGGATGTAATAAAAAACTTCTTCACTTACTCGATTATTAATGATTGGAATAATTTGACAAACGATGTAGTAGACAGCAGAAAAATAGATTCATTTAAAATGAGATTAGACAAACACTTAACAAATATTGGAATTGTTTAGCATAAGATTTATAAAAAAAAATAATATAAAAAAAACAACTATAAAATAAAATAATATTAAAAAATATAGAACTCTCTTTCAGGTTATGTATGTGTTTGTTTTCTTATTCCATCTTACTTAATTACTATCCTATGCAAATTTCCTTCGGGCACTTTCTTCTTACACCTGTAAGGTACTTTCCCCACATTATTTAATGTACGGCTTTTTCCGGAGGGAGTGGAGGGTGGGGAAGAGCCTACATCTTTTCTATCCTCTACTTCTACTCTTCTATGTGCTGTAGACTTAAGGCCAGATCGCCTTAGTCTGGGCCGTAAGGCCCTTCTGATCTGTATATCTCTGTAACTCTTTTTTGAAACTTTATTGCCTTTTAATGTAACCCAATATTTTTAAAGCCTTCTTTTCCACTACTAAGTTTAAAAATCCAATCTAGAAAAAGTTTAAATGTTAGTAGCATGGTTTGTTAACATAGAATTGAATCACATTCTGGTCACTAATACCAAATTTATCCCCTATATTCAGATTTGAAATCAAATCATCATCTGTAACTAAAGCTATAGCCAGGATATTTTCGCCTCTTGTAGGTTCTCTCACCAATTCTAAAGCTATAGCCAGGATATTTTTGCCTCTTGTAGGTTCTCTCAACAATTCTAAAGCTATAGCCAGGATATTTTCGCCTCTTGTAGGTTCTCTCACCAATTCTAAAGCTATAGCCAGGATATTTTTGCCTCTTGTAGGTTCTCTCACCAATTCTAAAGCTATAGCCAGGATATTTTCGCCTCTTGTAGGTTCTCTCACCAATTCTATAGCTATAGCCAATTGCGTTAAAAGGTTAGCAACTATAAACTTGAGTAATCTGTGAAGTTCAGAGAAATCATCATCCATAACAAAAGTTATAGCCAGAATGTTTTCGCCTCTTGTAGGTTCTCTCACCAATTCTATAGCTATAGCCAATTGCGTTAAAAGGTTATCGACTATAAACTTGAGTAATCTGTGAAGTTCAGAGAAATCATCATCTATAACTAAAGCTATAGCCAGAATGTTTTAGCCTCTTGTAGGTTCTCTCACCAATTCTAAAGCTATAGCCAATTGCGTTAAAAGGTTATCAACTATAAACTTGAGTAATCTGTGAAGTTCAGAGAAATCATCATCTATAACTAAAGCTATAGCCAGTATATTTTCGCCTCTTGTAGGTTCTCTCACACAATTCTAAAGCTATAGCCAATTGCGTTAAAAGGTTATCAACTATAAACTTGAGTAATCTGTGAAGTTCAGAGAAATCATCATCTATAACAAAAGCTATAGCCAGAATATTTTCGCCTCTTGTAGGTTCTCTCACCAATTCTAAAGGTATAGCCAATTGCGTTAAAAGGTTATCAACTATAAACTTGTGTAATCTGTGAAGTTCAGAGAAATCATCATCTATAACTAAAGCTATAGCCAGAATGTTTTCGCCTCTTGTAGGTTCTCTCACCAATTCTAAAGCTATAGCCAATTGCGTTAAAAGGTTATCAACTATAAACTTGAGTAATCTGTGAAGTTCAGAGAAATCATCATCTATAACTAAAGCTATAGCCAGGATATTTTCGCCTTTTGTAGGTTCTCTCACACAATTCTAAAGGTATAGCAAATTGCGTTAAAAGGTTATCGACTATAAACTTGAGTAATCTGTGAAGTTCAGAGAAATCATCATCTATAACAAAAGCTATAGCCAGAATATTTTCGCCTCTTGTAGGTTCTCTTACCAATTCTAACGCTATAGCTAATTGCGTTAAAAGGTTATCAACTATAAACTTGAGTAATCTGTTAAGTTCAGAAAAATCATCATCTATAACAAAAGCTATAGCCAGAAAGTTTTCGCCTCTTGTAGGTTCTCTCACCAATTCTAAAGCTATAGCCAATTGCGTTAAAAGGTTATCAACTATAAACTTGAGTAATCTGTGAAGTCCAGAGACATCATCATCTATAACAAAAGCTATAGCCAGAATATTTTCGCCTCTTGTAGGTTCTCTCACCAATTCTAAAGCTATAGCCAATTGCGTTAAAAGGTTATCAACTATAAACTTGTGTAATCTGTGAAGTTCAGAGAAATCATCATCTATAACTAAAGCTATAGCCAGGATATTTTTGCCTCTTGTAGGTTCTCTCACCAATTCCCAAGCTATAGTCAATTGCGTTAAAAGGTTATCAACTATAAACTTGAGTAATCTGTGAGGTTTAGAGAAATCATCATCTATAACTAAAGCTATAGCCCGAATATTTTCGCCTATTGTAGGTTTTCTCACCAATTCTAAAGCTATAGCTAATTGCGTTAAAAGGTTATCAACTATAAACTTGAGTAATCTGTGAAGTTCAGAGAAATCATCATCTATAACTAAAGCTATAGCCAGGATATTTTCCCCTCTTGTAGGTTCTCTCACCAATTCTAAAGCTATAGCCAATTGCGTTAAAAGGTTATCAACTATAAACTTGAGTAATCTGTGAAGTTCAGAGAAATCATCATCTATAACTAAAGCTATAGCCCGAATATTTTCGCCTCTTGTAGGTTCTCTCACCAATTCTAAAGCTATAGCCAATTGCGTTAAAAGGTTATCAACTATAAACTTGAGTAATCTGTGAAGTTCAGAGACATCATCATCTATAACAAAAGCTAGAGCCAGAATATTTTCGCCTCTTGTAGGTTCTCTCACCAATTCTAAAGCTATAGCCAATTGCGTTAAAAGGTTATCAACTATAAACTTGAGTAATCTGTGAAGTTCAGAGAAATCATCATCTATAACTAAAGCTATAGCCAGGATATTTTCCCCTCTTGTAGGTTTTCTCACACAATTCTAAAGCTTTAGCTAATTGCGTTAAAAGGTTATCAACTATAAACTTGAGTAATCTGTGAAGTTCAGTGAAATCATCATCTATAACAAAAGCTATAGCCAGAATATTTTCGCCTCTTGTAGGTTCTCTCACCAATTCTAACGCTATAGCCAATTGCGTTAAAAGGTTATCAACTATAAACTTGAGTAATCTGTGAAGTTCAGAGAAATCATCATCTATAACTAAAGCTATAGCCCGAATATTTTCGCCTTTTGTAGGTTCTCTCACACAATTCTAAAGGTATAGCCAATTGCGTTAAAAGGTTATCGACTATAAACTTGAGTAATCTGTGAAGTTCAGAAAAATCATCATCTATAACAAAAGCTAGAGCCAGAATATTTTCGCCTCTTGTAGGTTCTCTCACCAATTCTAACGCTATAGCCAATTGCGTTAAAAGGTTATCAACTATAAACTTGAGTAATCTGTGAAGTTCAGAGACATCATCATCTATAACTAAAGCTATAGCCAGGATATTTTCGCCTCTTGTAGGTTTTCTCACCAATTCTAAAGCTATAGCCAATTGCGTTAAAAGGTTATCAACTATAAACTTGAGTAGTCTGTGAAGTTCAGAGAAATCATCATCTATAACAAAAGCTATAGCCAGAATATTTTCGCCTCTTGTAGGTTCTCTCACCAATTCTAAAGCTATAGCCAATTGCGTTAAAAGGTTATCAACTATAAACTTGAGTAGCTGTGAAGTTCAGAGAAATCATCATCTATAACAAAAGCTATAGCCAGAATATTTTCGCCTCTTGTAGGTTCTCTCACCAATTCTAAAGCTATAGCCAATTGCGTTAAAAGGTTATCAACTATAAACTTGTGTAATCTGTGAAGTTCAGAGAAATCATCATCTATAACAAAAGCTCTAGCTAGAATATTTTCGCCTCTTGTAGGTTCTCTCACCAATTCTAAAGCTATAGCCAATTGCGTTAAAAGGTTATCAACTATAAACTTGTGTAATCTGTGAAGTTCAGAAAAATCATCATCTATAACAAAAGCTATAGCCCGAATATTTTCGCCTCTTGTAGGTTTTCTCACCAATTCTAAAGCTTTAGCTAATTGCGTTAAAAGGTTATCAACTATAAACTTGAGTAATCTGTGAAGTTCAGAGAAATCATCATCTATAACAAAAGCTATAGCCAGAATATTTTCGCCTCTTGTAGGTTCTCTCACCATTTCTAACGCTATAGCCAATTGCGTTAAAAGGTTATCAACTATAAACTTGAGTAATCTGTGAAGTTCAGAGAAATCATCATCTACAGTATAACTAAAGCTATAGCCCGAATATTTTCGCCTTTTGTAGGTTCTCTCACACAATTCTAAAGGTATAGCCAATTGCGTTAAAAGGTTATCGACTATAAACTTGAGTAATCTGTGAAGTTCAGAGAAATCATCATCTATAACAAAAGCTAGAGCCAGAATATTTTCGCCTCTTGTAGGTTCTCTCACCAATTCTAACGCTATAGCCAATTGCGTTAAAAGGTTATCAACTATAAACTTGAGTAATCTGTGAAGTTCAGAGACATCATCATCTATAACTAAAGCTATAGCCAGGATATTTTCGCCTCTTGTAGGTTCTCTCACCAATTCTAAAGCTATAGCCAATTGCGTTAAAAGGTTATCAACTATAAACTTGAGTAGTCTGTGAAGTTCAGAGAAATCATCATCTATAACAAAAGCTATAGCCAGAATATTTTCGCCTCTTGTAGGTTCTCTCACCATTTCTAACGCTATAGCCAATTGCGTTAAAAGGTTATCAACTATA
>OZ018333.1:114689685-114857185 GCA_963969495.1 Ceratothoa steindachneri | reverse complement strand
GTACTCGGACTTGTAATATCAAAATAGTAAAGAGGGGGTTAACTTTCTTAGGGGAGGAGTGTTATAGCAATGCCTCTGGGAATTCCTATAATAAAACCTCCTGGGAAACTTATATATATATATATATATATATATATATATATATATATATATATATATATATATATATATATATATATATATATATATATATATATATATATTTATACCAATTATTATGTAGAATTCATATCATGCAATCCTTTAACTTTGTCAATTTAATCGTTCAATTATTTTACTTAACTTTTGTAAATTAAATCATATTTTATGTACAACTTAATAATCAATTAATTCATTTATCTTACTTGTCAATTCATTTAACACACCACTGTTTCAAACATCATCTCTTAAATTTCACACACAAACAAACAAACACACGCTTTCAGCTCGACCAAATAGCACACTATTCTTTCCTATTCGACTCTCGCCAATCTTCGCATAAAGCCCCTAATTCACAGTCCATCATAGTCACCATATTATTCCACCATATTATTTCACCATATTATTCCACCATATTCATATTTATTTCACGTACTTCAATTATCTGCGCATCTTCTTACTGTAAATCATATTTTACAATATCTTACATTGTATACCTAATCCAACTTATCTCATTGTGCATTCGTTGATTCTATGAATATATTTATATTTGTTTAATTGTTTTTCTTGAAACCCAGTTCATTATTTCAAAATTTATTCCGCTTTCGTCGTAGGCCTAAAAACTATCAGGCGACAACTTCGATCAAACAAATTTATGGTTATGGTTTTCGAAATGCTATTTAGGCTGATTTGTTAACGGAAAATAAATCCCATGAATAACCTTATACTATAATATCACATATTAAAAGTTACTGGAGTAAACAAAAATTAACCTATTATATTGAATTGTAAAAACAACAAAAAACCCGAAAACAAATCAGAATGAACAAAGTAACTAACCTTTATCGTGGGAGTTGAGAAATTAACTAACTAGAGATATAAAATTACTGACGAGATTTGTTCGGTTGGTCGGTTGGCTAGTTAATCTATTGAAGTGCTGGTTGGTTATATAGTAAATAGTTTAATTGAGGAGGAGTAATTATTTAAGTTTGGATTTATTTTATTGATATACAGTGACTAAGATTTTCAAATCAAAAGAAGTTAAGGCTGAAGATAATATAGTAAATGAATTAGAATTAAGAGGATGATGGTGATACTCAGAGTGTTGCCTAATGGAAGAGGCTTCAGGTTCAGCAATGGGAATACCAATCCTATGAGACAAACCCAAGTGCTTGGCGATCCTGCATTTGAGTTGTAAGCCAGTTTGGCATACATAACGACTGTAGCAGGTCGTACATGTATAATTGTAAATTATACAGGATCGCAAGCCCAAAGAGATTGGCTCCTTATGGAGAAAAAAAAAAGAATTTAACGATACAGGGTTGTAATTTATACAAATGAATTGGCATTGAGGGAAATGGTTTTTGAGGGTAGAAAGAAGGATTTTGTTAAACTCTGATGTTAAATGCTCGAAATAGGGTAGTCTAATGAAAACGTTCTGTTTAGAAACAGTAGTGAGTTAAGGTCGAGGATAATATATTTTGGACATCCAATCTCGTTCTTGGATGTCAACGGTGTCCGAACAGGTTCGTCTTAAAAAACATCCATTAACAGAAAACCTACAACCACTATATTAGGTACACATTTTTTTAGTAGCTCTTTCAGTCAGTTTAAATTATCCAGTATTAAAAGCCGATTTTTTAGAGCCTACCATATATGCTCTAACTGGATATCCTTTCATGAAGAACTGACTTATTTAAAGGATTTCTTTAAATTTAATTATTGCCCCGATTTCATCTTCGACCAGTTAGTATCCAAATTTCTCTCCAAAATATATTATCCTCTAACCTTTCTTACTACTGTTTCTAAACAGAACGTTTTCATTAGATTACCCTATCTCGAGCATTTAACATCAGAGTTTAACAAAATCCTTCTCTCTACCCTCAAAAACCATTTTCCTCAATGCCAATTCATTTGTATAAATTACAACCCTGTATCATTATTTTTTTTTTCTCCATAAGGAGCCAATCTCTTTGGGCTTGCGATCCTGTATAATTTACAATTATACATGTACGACCTGCCACAGTCGTTATGTATGCCAAACTGGCTTACAACTCAAATGCAGGATCACGAAGCACTTGGGTTTGTCTCATAGGATTGGTATTCCCATTGCTAAACCTGAAGCCTCTTCCATTAGGCAACACTCTGAGTATCACCATCATCCTCTTAATTCTAATTCATTTACTATATTATCTTCAGCCTTAACTTCTTTTGATTTGAAAATCTTAGTCACTGTATATCAATAAAATAAATCCAAACTTAAATAATTACTCCTCCTCAATTAAACTATTCACTATATAACCAACCAACACTTCAATATATTAACTAGCCAACCGACCAAATTTCGTTAGTAGTTTTATATCTTTAGTTAGTTGATTTCTCAACTCCCACGATAAAGGTTAGTCACTTTGTTCATTCTGATTTGTTTTCAGGTTTTTTGTTGTTTTTTACAATTTAATATATAGGTTATTTTTTGTTTACTCCGGTAACTTTTAATATGTGATATTCAAATCAGTTTATGTTATAATTTCACTTTCTATTATTTTTTTAAATCACACTGAGTATTATTATTGAATTCTACATATTGTTACTAGTGTTTTTACTTTAATTCTAATAATTGTCAATTTTATTAATTTAACTTGCCTTCATCCTCTTTTTTAGCCATTATTTAATACATTCTTTTACCTTTTATCAATTATGTTCCTTCTCCTTCTCATTAGTCGACATAGTCGCTGAAGATGGTCCTAGTAAAGGTCCGAAACGTCCGGCCAATAAATGATTAGTGTAATCACCTGGGTCTTCCTATTCCTGCTATATATATATATATATATATATATATATATATATATATATATATATATATATATATATATATATATATATATAGATAGATAGATAGATAGATAGATAGATAGAGGGGAGTAAGAAAAGGGACAAAGAAAAATAATAGTGTAGGCGAGTTGCGACCAGCTTCCCTCGTTGCTACACCACTCTTAGCCAGCAGCGAATCCACAGGCTATCCTAAGTCTAAAAAAAAACAACTCATTCAAACGAAGCTTTTAAGCCGCTCGCCTGCACTTCTCGTACGCTATATGTCTGTTTCCTTTTTGTCCTTTTGAGCTTGCTTTCACCTCTTCATTATATTTTCTTTTTTAACGATAAATTGGCTCTAATTCCCACATATTTCTGCTGCTTTTGAACCTTGCTTTATATTTTAATTCACTATTCCTTGTCATCGATGGGTATAATATTGGCTAAAATTTCTTCGGAAGCATTTCTTCTATTTTACGCCAGATATTTGTGACGCGGTCATGGAGTAATATGTTGATGGGTTTTAGTTTACTTCTAAGTTAGAGTGATACGAATGAAATTCTTTCAGATATTTCTGTTTTGTTATAAAGCGAACCGCTCGATTTGGGATGCTTGAGATTTTGCTCAATTAGGTGGGTCCGTATTATCAGGTAATTTAAAGTGGATATAATGAGAGTGAGTTATGGTTTCAGCTAATTTTCCTCAGAGATGCCTCTAAACCTGTTGAGAGAGTAGAGCGCCCTCTGCGCCCCTGACATTTCCTCGGTAGTGGGCCACGTAGCCAGTCTTGTCAAATGTCCATAAGTTGTAGTTGGCAAGATGTTCTTTAAATGGTGTTATTTTGATATTTAGGTTAGCGTGGCTATTTTGGTAATGAATCCGAGATGGTTTGAAGGATTGCTTGGACCGACTTGTATGCGAATTAAAGTTAAAATTTGGATTTATCAGGATGATATCTTGTTTGGGTATACTCGTATGTATATAATTGAAGTAATTATGCTGTAATTCGAATTTTTTATGTAGTCATGTTGCAGATTTATTCCGTATCCAGGGATTATTACGATATCCTGGCTTATTGTCCTTATTATATTAGTATATATCAGTCTCTTATTGTTTTTGTTTTTTCTTTTTTGTTTATTGGTTAAGGTGAAACATGAATCCGGAATAAAAGATGAGGAATAAAATTCAGTAACAACCCCAGAAAAGATGATAGTCATGTGTTCAAGATATTTTTTTAAATTTGAGAGGCCATCTGGTGATTACCTAAGGGCAAAAGTCGCCACACTCACAACAGAGTCTACTAGTGACTAGATTAAAAACAAAATAATATAAAGATAACAAATAACAAAGATTAAAAGAGAGACAAAGGGTAAGCACAGGGTGAAAACAACAAATAAAAAGAAAAGAAATAGAAAACAAGGAGAGAACGCGCTCCGGCGTCGGGGGGTAGACTCCTACACAGGAACATGTGACCTACTAAAACAATCAAATAAAAACTCGTATAGTACACAAGTCTGTGTGAACGAACCTGTCCCAAGTACAAGGGACAAGCAGTAGCGACTCTGCTAGTCCCGGTACCTGGAGAGGTAACTTGCGCAAAGATCACCCAGACTGGGACATTCAACAAGAATGTGCCGAACAGTCTGGGGGACAACGCAGTATTCCCAATAAGGTGGAGGCGAGCGCTCCATCAAATGGTGGTGCGTCACTCGAGTATGACTAATTCGTAGACGACAGAAAGCAGGTTGAAGCTGTTGGGGCATTGGTCACAAGGTCCATGGGAACAGTCGTGGCTCAATGGCACGAAACTTTATCCACCTCAGTCTTGGCTAAGGAAAACCGAAACCTGTATGCTTTGGCATAGAGAGAGACGGGGTTCAATGCCTGTTGGAGTCGATGATCCAGAGTTGGCATCTGGGCCGCGCCAGAAGAAATGGAAAGGTCGTCCACATAGGGCGTAGTGAGAATATCTTCCGGCAGCACCTAGGTGATGCCGTTGATGTTCATGACAGAGTATGAGACTGAGGACACTTCCGTGCTGGATACCCTCTTCCTGTCCCAGTTGGTTGGAGAGGGATCCCCTCATCCGTACGCGGAATCGACGATCTCGCAAAAAATTAGATATAAAGATTGGGAGGCGTCCCCTCGCCCCCATCGGTCTCGATGATACCGTATCACCATGTAGTATCATAGGCCTTCTCCAAATCGAAAAACACCGTGACGTAGTGCTGTCTACGAAGGAAGGCCTCGCATAGGACATTTCTATTAGGAGTAGAGCATCCAGCGCGGAGACCAACTTCAGGAAGCCGCACTGTGCATAAGACAGATGGCCTCCGCTGTCCAGGAAAAAAAGCTAATCTAACATTTACCAATTTCTCCATCAACTTGCACAAGTAGGAGGTTAGAGAGATTGGGCAGAAACCGGCAGGGGAAGAGTGATCTACCTCCGGTTTGCGAAAAGCGAGCACAGTAGCGATTTGCCAAGAGTCTGGGAGGATACCGTCTACTCAGATCCTGTTGAACAAATCTAACCGAAAGGTCATGCCTCGCTCACTCAGATGTCGAAGCATGGCATACGGGACATCTTCCGGACCATGGGCGGTGTCCGCCCACGAAGCGGAACGCAACTCACTCAAAGTAAACCTGTCGTTGAAGGATTCCCCGCCTCTGGAAGTAAAGTCCAGCCGGCGGCCTTCCGCGACATCACGACGTGCATTGAATGCTGGCTGAGCAGCATCCCGGCTAGAGAATGCGGAGAAAGCCACCACGGACGCGGGGTCCGAGATTGCCGTCCCATTCTCCTGGAGAACAGGATGGTGGTCCTGCGTGAACTTGTATCGAATCCTTTTGCCTCGTTTCCACACCTCTTCTATAGGGGTCTTCCCGTTAAGTGAAGACACGTCTGCCGGCGAAAAAGAGAGGCAGGCGTGCTTCGAAGTATACTGGAACCTAGCCCCAGCCCGACGAAATTCACCGACAGTGAAATCGTTCGAGCGGCGCTTATAGCGCATGTAGGCATAACGCTTCTGTTTGAGGGCCGTCTCACACTACGCTGAACCACGGGAATGGTCAGCGTGCAAAACGGCCAGACGTTCTAGGAATAGTAGTTAGGCCCACGCTGATGAGGTTCGGGGGAAGAACTAGACGGCCTCATCGACCGACCTAAACGCCTCGACTGAGATAGAGAAATCAGTCATTTCCTGAAATGCGGGCCACCGCGCCCTTGCCAAGCACCACCGGGGCGGGCTCTCGGGCAGCAGCGACCCAGAAAATGATACTTAAATGGGAAAGTGATCACTACCATGGAGGTCATTGACCACTTCCCATCCAAAATCTGGCTGTGCATCCAGAGAGCACAAAGATAGATCGAGGCTGGAAAATGAAGCGGTTCTCGGGGAGGGATGCATAAACTCATCCACATTCAGGACACCTATTTACAACTCGTCAATCAGGTTGACAAGGACCTGATTGATCGAGAACTCTCCCCAGAGGGGGTGTCTACCGTTTAGATCCCCGAGCAATAGAAAGGGGTTTGTCAACCGTGCCCCCACTCGGCGGAAGTCCCCGCGTCGAAGTCGGATGACGGTGGAATGCACGCGGAAAAAACAGTATACCTCCTATCCAGGTGCAGCTGCACAGCTACTGCCTGAAAAGAGGTATCTAAAGCAAAGAGAAAAACGGAGACATACTGCCGGGTGTAAATCGAGCATCCTTCTGCCCAGCCCCCATCCCGTCGTGGTGGGATCACAAAACCATTATACCCAGTGTAAGGGTGACAAAGTTCGGCGCCCCCATATGAAGTCATTTTCTCGCCTCTGAGCCCTGCACCGTTGATCGATGCCCCCCGCACGCGTTCGATAGTCATCCCAGAAAAGTCGCGCGCGCATGAGGCTATTACGTCACGCTGGTCACGTCCACCAGTATAAAAGGACGCTTCCTTCTCTCGAAAGAGGAGAACCCATTCAAGTCCGTACTGCGAGGACCCTTGCCTTATCTCCTGCCAGTTTTGACGCTGATCTTCCAACCTGCCGTACGTGCTGCTAATCTTGGACGTTTAGCAGTTCTCCATTGGGAAGTCTGAAAACCGTGGGCTCGTTTTGGCTCTCCTCCCCCCCTACCCTCTTTGTCACGCCACCACCTCCCGCTTTTGGAGTTTCGTCACTCAAGATTATCCCCGTGGGGTACGCCGGTTCCTCTGCCGTACCACCTTTGGAATCCCTCGTTACCGGGATCATCTTCAATTCCATTGGTTCCATCCTCACCTCCGCCATCGCCATCCGTTGGATTACCATCATCCGAGGTGTCCCTCCACTGCTTCAGTATCAGGTAGTTTGGAATAGTTCTTTCATCTTGCGCCCTTACTAGGCCTCCGAGTAAGTCTCGGGTCTCCCTCCGCATCGTAGGAAAGGGCGTAAGACGAGGAGGTTATTCCGTGTGTACCTCATACCCGAGGAGTGAAGCTTATTATTTCCCGCTTTCTTTATACGACGTAAACGGTCATGCTGGGGGAAGCCTTGGTTTCATCCAGGAATGGGTGCGAACAATTTGTGAGCCAGCTGGACCAGGGGAGCATCCAGTGTAGGTAGAACCTGCAGAAGGGTTCCGAATGGGCACGGAAACGTCCATGCTCGTAGGCCTGGATAGACCAGGAGTAGAGGGTGTCGTCTTTCTTAACATTGAGGCATAGGACGTCCCAGGCAACGAGCACATCAGGACCAAGTCCTTAGCCTCGCGAAATGGGAGACGATCCTGGGGTAGAAGGGCTGGGATTTCCTTTTCAAGGAAATACGCACCACTTTGCTTCGAAGAAGCGGGGTGGTCAATTGACACACTTGACCACACACGATCTAGACCTATCATGTGCGGCCTTGGAGCAACTTACACAGACTTTGGGTAACCCCGACTTTGCGCGTCTACAGGAGCGATTAGTATGGCCGAAGCGGTGACAGTACTAGCACCTCCGTGGCAGTGGCACGAATGCCTTCACAAGGTAGCGATACCAATTGGTATGAACTGACTCAGGGAGCTTGTCACACTCGAACGTACCAAAGAGGGGTGGGACTCGAAGCCCCTCCCTGTTTTCTCATCACACGTCCGACCTTGACCGCTCTTTGGTTTGTCAGCTCGAATGTGATCTCATCTATGGAGTAGACAACGAATTCCCTCGCATAAACTACTCCTTTAACCAAGTTAATGGTCAAGTGTGGCGTCACACTCAGAGGGGTGCAATAAGATGTCCAAGGAGCACTAATCTTGGCCACCTCGGAGGGATCCGACGCATTCGCCAGAAGGCTCGCGTCCGAGAAAGGGGTCACCTTCGGGGCTCTACCAATCAGGCTAGCTAGTGCTCTTCTCTGATGGAACATGTTGCCTTGGCCAACATGCTGCGACCAGTTGAGCAGATAAGAAAGCGTTTGAAGCCAGCTGGCTCAAAAACGCTAGGTAACCTGTGAATGAGAGGCCCCGACCAAAAGCTCTGCGCACTTTTGGTCTTAGTCTGAGACTCCCCACCCGGGGGAGCAACGAGAACGAATGTGCCAAGCTTGGCTCGGTCGCTTACCAAGACGGCAGCGGACCAGTCCGTCCCAGTGGCTCCCAGGCTGGAAAGGAGCCCTAAGTCCTTTTTTGTCCTGCGATTTTTTCTTCTTTTTAAAAGAGAAGGGTGAGGAATGAACCCGCTTTTTTCCTCTAACGGAAGGAGCCCCTAGGCCAGATGGACCTGCTCACCTCAAGGACCATGTCAATCTCAGTGGGGGATGGGGGAGGGCAAGAAATCACGGATCACATTGGAGGTTCCTTTTTTGTCGTCGAATGCCAGTGAACTGTCTTCCGTCGAGGAGGAGAGGGGACAGGTACACTAACCCCCTGTAAACTAGTTGCACATGCAAGCAGGACATTAGGGGGCATGTGCCGACGGGCCCTGCCATCCCTAGCTACCTTAATGATTTTCAGGGATTTCATGAAGTACCTAATTATACACATTCCCTGTAACATATATAAAAAGAAAAACAGGCCAAATTAAATACGCAAACACACACAATTCACTCTGCCTTCTTCACATCCCCGCGACTCGAAAAATAATCTCTGCCCATCTTAATTAAGCCTGTGTCCATTATAGATTAACCATTTTAAGCAATCTCAACCCTCATTTCAATGTACCTTTTTGTGTCTAAGAATATCCATTCCCTATAAGTATGTTCATATATTTATTAACATTTTAATAATGATATATATAAAGTTCAGGCCAATAAATATTTTGTTTTGCTCAGTGAACTAGTTTCCTGCCCACGTGCATTACTACTTTTCTAATGAATTTTGGCAAACTTATCTAAGGGTTAACTAACAACCAAAAGCGGAATATGACAAATTGAGACTCAAAAGAAAATAATTAACACTAAATTCGCAGTCGTGTTCAATAAAATATTTTACGAAGAGAATCTACTGCACAACTATACTTACATATATATATAATTATTTGAGGTTGCACAATCATAATTACATATGAGGTTAAAAAGGCAATGTTGTAACTAACTAAGCTCTTCACCAAGCCCTCGGATGGAGCTCTTCTCACAATCACGAGAAGATAAATAAAATAACTAAGTTAGAATAATTAGGGGTGAAATATTACATTTTGTGAGTAACATTTATTCTTCATTTCTTTGTATGTATCACAGGGCATTGAGTTGAAGGATTAAATTTGTTAGATTCAATTGGGATAAACTAACTTGGAATTTAAAGGAAATATTAAAGAAACTGGAACCAAAATTAACCATAGAAGTTAATGGCACCACACATACCCTCTTGATTCCCAAGCCTCGGTTGGTAATGGCTTAGAAGCAGTATTCTGGATGCAGTATTTGAGGGATGATGGGTGACTCTTGCAGAGCTTTGATTGACTCGGATGACCTATGATAGGCCCTTGAGGCTTTTGTCATCCGTTAAAATATGTCATGTTAGGGGCCTGGAGCTACTGCAACCCCTTGAGTTGGTTATGACCAATAGGCCCTCTTGGAGAGCAGATAGGCAGCCCTTGAGCCCCCCTTTTGACCAGTCAGAAGGAAAAGTCTTCCGAAGGGGTGCCCCAATTGAATGACTAGGATGAGGGTGGACCCATCACTCCTATAAGGCTGGGACCCTCCACAGAGTCCTGAAATGCCGTGGCTAGGAAGGGAGGCCGTGCCAGAGGCATTTGGGGTATCGGGGAAAGAAACCCCCGTAGAGGCGGCCTATTTGGTGAGAGAAGACCCTATTCTCTGCATTTTCTTAAGATGTGGTAAGTTAAGCCTCTCGACTAGTCACAGCAATGCGGTAGGAGTTCTCAGGTGAGTCCCAAAGTGTCTCTCAAGGCTTACTTTATGCCTCGTTTGGAATGGACAGAATGTGCAGTTGAAGGGTTTCTCACTGGAATGAATCCTTGAATGTTTCTCAAGGTTTTCTTTTCGCCCTGTCTGGTATGAACAGGAGTTGCATTTAAAAGGTTTCTGACCATTGTGAATCCTTAAATGTCTCTCAAGGTTTGCTTTGCACCCTGTTTCATATGGACAGGTGTCACATTTAAAAGGTTTCTTCCTAGTGTGAATCCTCAAGTGTTTATGCAGGTCCTTTTTTTTCCTTGTCTGGAACGGGCACGAAGCGCACTTAAGAGGATGTTTACTTTTACTATGAGTCCTGAAATGTCTATTGAGGCTTTCTTTATGTTTTGTCTGGTATGAACAGGTAGTGCATTGGAAAGGCTTTACATCTGTGTGAATCCTGAAATGCCTGGTAAGACTTTCTTTAAATTTTGTCCCAAATTGGCAGTGAGAACATTTGTAAGGTCTCTCATTGGTGTGAATTCTTAAATGTTTTTCAAGATCTCCTTTTTGTATGGTTTGATAGGAACAGGAACTGCATTTGAAAGGCTTCTCAATCGGTTGGTCCATACCCTTGTCATCTGATGAGTGAGTCTTTATATGTCTCTCTAGGTTTCCCTTTTGTGTTGTTTGGTATGGGCAGGAGGTGCATTTAAAGGGCTTCTCACCTGAATGAATTCTTAAATGTCTCTCAAGGTCTCCTTTACGCCATGTCTGGTAGGGGCAGGAGCTACATTGAATGGATTTCTCTCCAAAGTGGATCCTTAAATGTCTCTCTAGGTTTCCTTTAAGTGTGGTCTCATATGGGCAGGCCCTACATTTAAAGGGTTTCTCACCAGAGTGTGTCCTTATATGTCTCTCAAGGTCTCCTTTACGCCGTGTCTGGTAGGGGCAGGAGCTACATTTAACAACGTTTTTAACAGTTATAATTCTTGAATAGGAGTCAAATCTGTCTATTTCATCACATATAATATTTTCAGAGTTTGATTGTGATGCCAACTTATTTTTGCAATTTGAAGGTGGGCATTCTATCTGAAAAACAAACAAACTATTGTTATTTCTCAAAAGGTAGTGATAAGGGGAAAACAGTTGGAATACCTTTATATTATAGAAAAAGTTGAATTAATTCATTTTAAAAAGTGAATGACAGGTGGTCAATCTCAACAAATTGCAGTAATTCCAAACACATTCATTCAAAGACTCCCAAAACTTCAACCAGTTTCCCATAGAATTGGGATGGCACACTTCACTGCCACTACCAAACACCTTCCCATTTATGCCTTAATAAGCACAGGGCCACCCTTTTTTCTTTTTCAAGCAGAATTAATCCTATTGGGGGTGCGATGTGCTGACAGCATCTCAGCCAGCCAGGATTCATCCTTGGACTGAAGGCCCCTTCAAGCACACCTGTCATACACTTCCTCATCTGTCAGCCTTTTCACTCTCACACTCATTCATAGAAGCAATCCATCTTTTAGTCTTCAAACACTTCTCACACTCGCTCTCATATTCTCTTCGCAACTATTTCTACCCATTCTCCTTACATACCAACTTGAACACACACAGTCACAACCTCATTCTTCACACCATACACACGCTCACTCTCTCCCCCTAGCTCACACTGAGGATCTCTTTCAAATTGTCCATTCGGACTCGGACCTTTCCTTCTCCTTCCATACCATATTCTCATATAGTTTCCTACCATTCAGCACCTTGTGGTTGCAATCTGCTTCATCTGTACTGCCATGATCATAGATCCTCAAAACTTCGCACTTCTTCAAAGGTGACACCACACACTCGGATATAATACCTCACTCCAATCTCACCCCCTAATACTATCACTTCATTCTTTTCTGGATACACTTTTAGCCACCTCCTCTCAGATCAAATTCCAGTTGCTTTCAACCACCAACATCAGGTCATACCAAACATATATAAAATCCAGTTATCATCAATCTTACACCTCTTTTCCTCGTTCCCATAAGGACTTTTTTAATACTTCATCCATAATGATATTAAATAGAGCTGCCGGCATTACACTACCTTGTTTTACACCTCTCCCTCTGAGGTTGAATCACTCACTCCAACTATCTTCCACCCTAATGCATAGATTATTTACAACTTAAATGCTCTTCAGACCTTCCAATAGTTTAGCACTTCCTTCATACATTATTAGCACTTGTCATAATACTTATCAGCTTTTATTCAGACCAATGAACCCAGCATACACCAGGGTTGTTTGATTTAAATGAGGTTGATTTTAATCATTGATTTAAATCAAGATTTAAATCAAAAGATTTTTTTATAAAAATCCACAATTTAAATCATATAAAAATTAAAAATAAGGAAAAATTAAAAAATAAGCAAACATTTTTATACACACTATTTTTTTTAATACAGCATAATTAAATAAAAATGACCTTTGTCTACTTATACAACTGAAATAATTAGTATTTTTGCCCTTTTTTAACTAAATTTCTTCTGAGTCTATCTAACATATTTTTTAAGCAATATCCTCATCGTGTGTTTAATCATGGAGACATGGACTACAAAAGTATAACATTATTTCATCTGAAATTAATTGGTTACTTACAACATATTTTCAATTATGCATCATCCTTGTCGTGAGAATTGTGTTTGTTCAAGGACTTGAAAAGAAAAACAAGTTTTGCTGACTTCTCTGTACCAAGGCAGTTCCTCAGCTTAGAATGTACTAGTCGAAAAGAGGAGAAGACTCGTTCTACTCCAGATGACGAGGCTACGGCAGTCATAAGTTGATGCACTGCTGAGAGAATGTCAGTGCCCGCAAAACCTGCATGAGACTCTCACCATTCAGTAGCTGACATGGTCTTCATCACAGGTTCTGTAAACTTAAATGACTGAAAAGGAGGTGATCTTGCCTGAAACTTCATGATGATGGGAACAAGTGCTGGATATTTCTCATTGGCATATTCCATTGCCATGTTCATCTCTTCTTCATTAAGTACCTTTTCCTGAAGTGAAGGATTAAGCATGTTGGCAAGAAGATGAGCCTTGGTAATGAACTGTCCCTACCTTTTTCTCACCAGTTTTTCCACTTGCTGCTTGTTTTTGAAGTGGTCACATAACTGTTTCCAAATATCGACTGCTTGAGCAATAGTGCATTTGTCCCTTTGTACCTGATCTAGAGCCTTAGCTATTGGCTGTAATCGAGCCAATAGCTCTTCAGCAGAGCGTTTGATCCCAATATTGGATACCTTACTCCTTACAGCTGGATCAATCATTTCCCTGTCAACTTCACAGATCTTCATTAGAATTGGCCAGTTGTTTACATAAATCTTGAGGCAGTTTGACATAGTGTTCCATCTTGTATCTTGGGGCATGACCAGACGCTGACCACCTTCCTGACGGTATTTTGCACCTGCATAATGATTATTCCTGAAGTATTTGACTACAAAACACACATAATCTTTTACATTATCAATTTCTAGGTTATGAGCCAGTAGATTTAGAAGGTGTGCTGCACAACCATAGGAGATGATATTTTGTTCAGTTGATTCTTCTAGCAGTTCCCGCATTTTGGTAATGTTTCCTGCATTGTCTGTCATGATACTACCAACACAACAACCAAAATTCTCTTCACATTTCTTGATAGAAGATTGTGCAAGTTGTAGAAGGTACTCAGCAGTGTGGGGATGGCCTGATGTGTCTACAGTGTCTAATGGGTTCATTATGAATGTTAGACCACCCATCTATTGCAAGGTATACAGTTTTATTTTTCAGGTCATTTGTACACTTTTCATATTCCTTCTCATAAATTATAGGCATATATTCATCAGCAATTTGTTGTCTCGATGGTGGAGTGTAACCTGGCCTAAGTGTCTCGCCCATCTTCCGAAACTGAGGATGCTGCACAAGATGAAATGAAGAATTTGTTGCAAAACTTCTTCATCTAGACTGGCCTTTTGGGAGGCTGAAGTTTTTATGATAAACCTGTCCAGAGATGCTGTTGACTTTTGTTTGACATGTCCAGATTTTGCAGCATAAGCGAGGGCTGACCATGATCTTTTCAATGGTGGAGAGGCTTCTGCAGATGTAGATGCTGATGCTGGGGCTGTAGTTCCTGAATTTTTTTAAAAAAAAATTAAGCACCTAACAACAATAACAAAAAAACACTATATAATGGGTAAGGGGCTAAGGGTACAGTGCGACCGAAGGGGGTACAATATAGGTAATGTCATTAACTGTACTGGAGAGAGAGAGAGGCCATCAAACATATTTAGACAAATTATAGTTTATTCCTATTTTTGGTGGAAAGAAATGGGGTCGAATACAAATTAAATTAGTATTTTTTGTTGACACTGAAATGTTAAAACTCCTCAAAATTCACTGCACAGTTTGATCGTCAAGATGTTTTAAAGATTTATAAGTTTATGAGGTGGAGAAAAAAATCAGGTTAGTTGAAATAATAGCAGTATTATAGATAATGAAATAATGGTCATAGAGATGATGGAAAAAAACATCAATGCTAAGTATTGGCATCAAGATATTTTTTTTACTTTAATGTCTTTAAAAATTAAAAAAATCATAGTACAGTACTTGTTTATCAGATACTAAATTCCTTACCTGGATCATCAAGCTCCTCCTCTGTGGCTGCCACTTCTTGTTGTTTCTGCTGACATTTCTTTCTGTGGGACTTTAATCTTGACACAAGACCTTGCAGCTCCAGCTGGCAGTCTTTGCATTTGGCTCTGCAACCTTTACCAAATTTTGAAGGTAATTTGTCAAAATATTGACAAACTGGATCATGTTTTCATGCAGAAGGGTTGACTTGCAAAGTTGACACTGAGACACTGAGTTAATCACTCCTCACAGGGACTTTGTGAGAGACAGGCCTGAACAAGTTTCAACAGGCGTGCCTCTGGCTGGGCATGCTGAGTTGCCAAGACGGTTATTAATGGTGAACAAATAATGTGTGTTCTAACATGTTGTGTGTGTATGTATATTGTATCTAGTGTTGTGAATGTATGAATAATACTAGTATAATCCACTAATTAACAATTATATCCTTTATTACTGCTGTTATGATTTTCATTATAAAAAAATCAATTTTAATAAAAAAATCTGATTTAAATCAAATAAATCAATTTTTTTTTTTCAAAAAATAAAACAAATCAACAACCCTGGCATACACACTTTATACCTCATATCTCTTTTTTTTAGATCTCTCTGCACAAATACTTGATCCCCACACACACTTCCCACTCTAATAAACCCTTGTTCATCCCCTATTAATCCTTCAGTTACCTTTCATATATGCACAACCAAAATTAATTTCATACACTTTACCTACAACACTCACCAAACCCTTTACTTCTTGCATTCCATTCTCTCATTTATCCTTATCCAACACTAATATTAATGTATTATTTACAACACAGCTACCTGACACCCCACAATGCAATCTCAGTAACTATATCATCTACCTACCCTAGCTGACTTCACATTTTTTTTCAATATTTTCACATCACTTACAACCTTTTGCATGTTTAACTCTTCCATACTCTATACAGCACCCAATTTATGTACACCCACAGAGCCAATCATATTTCCAGTTGCGTCATCTTCCCTGGCATTCTTCTTCTTGACATTCATGCAGCTCCTCTACTCTCACGGTTCCTCACTTTTTCATTTCCTTCCAGAATAGCTTCCTGTTCCCATCCGGATCCTCATTCATCTTGCCTCAAAATGCCTCATTTGCTGCTTTCATACTCTGTTTGATCACTCATTTCTCTTTCATATCTTTGTATGCATTCAACTGCATCACCCAGAAATACTCATCTGCACTATTAAGTATTTGTATGTACGCCTACTTTTTGCTTTCCACTACATGCTTCATCTACATTATCATTCCACCATTCTGCATTTTGCTTCCTCTTTCCAGTTCTGACACCTACACACACCCCTTACACTACCTAAACTTACTTCTTTAAATTTGTTCAACATTTGCAGTTATTTCCTCTATTCTATTGTCAAACAGCTTTACATACTCTTCTTTTTCACATGTATTCAATATTTCTTCTAATTCTCCCTTCTTTACATCTTTTCATCGACGCATTAACTAATTTAACAACAATATCATGTGATTGGATTGTCTCATACCTCTTACGGCTTACACATCAAATACATCCTGCCGCATATTCTATCTTAGTAGGCACAGATCAATCATACTCTTGCATTCTGACCTTTCCTTTGCGCAAACCATGTGTATTTAGGAAAATCCTTGTAGTGAAGGAATGTTTATTACACACATTTCTTTCAGTACATCATCCATTCTCGCTCCAGGTGTACCAAATGCTCATTACCCCCTCTCCTTGCCACCAATTCATCCATTCACAGCTACAACCATCAACTGATGCCAATTCCCAATTCCATCCACCACTTATCTTAAGTCATTTCAGAACCTCTCTTTCTCAGCTTCACTTCAATCATTACAGGGTTCAAACACTACACAGTTTTAGCCTTGCAAATCTCAACTTCACTGAAATAATTCTCAAGCTCGCAAATTAATACCCAACCATTGCATCACTTGAAAGCACTGCTATACCGTTTTTACTCCCACCACCCTGATCTACACATGAATCCACCCCATCTCACACTGCCTTATTTTAAACACAAGACTACTAATCCCCTCTTTCCCACATCACACATACACCCCTCACATCCAATATGCCCACTCAATTCTTACATTGAAGCAGATTAGCTGCTCTGGGGGGACAGGATCTGCAACAGCCTCCCCCATTACTGTCACACTCTTAGGATAGATAAAGTTTTTAAGGGTGGAGCTTTTGAGGGCTATGATCCTTCATTTGGGCTTAGTTACCTTTTACAATACTCACTGGAGGATGGTATGGGTATTCTTCCCACCAAAGCAACATTCCAGTTTAGCCACTCTTTTTGACACATGCCATTAAATACACAGCTTAAAAACATCCTGGCAGATGATGGGCAATGGTTGCACAAAACTAAAATTACATGTTGAGATGGGCATCTTCCTTCATCTAGCCTCACTACTTTCACTTCAACTAACCTCATTGACAACAGAAATCTTAATATGTGAACCACTCCAACAACTAAAAATAGGTGCGATGGGTGATGCAAACTAATGAAAATTAGGAAAAATATGTGGAATCTTGCTTCTTTTTAAGAGCCTCTTTGCCGACTGTCTCTACTCGGGCAAAAGTTGCTGTAATCACCTTACAGCCTGATGCTAGACTAGATTAAAAAAAACAAAAAAAAAACAAGTAAAACATGCAAAAAACAAACAAAGATAAAACAAAAGATAAGCTGAAAAGTAACAAGGAAGCGTGCTCCAGGGGTGGGAGTAAATCCGCCTTCACCCAGTGCAGGAACATGCAATTTTTTTTTTTAAAAAGAGCTCATCTGGCGACTGCCTACTTGGGGATTAGTCCCCGTATTCAATATTGCCTAAAATTAGGCATCTTTAAAAGAAGATGCTAAAAAAAATAAAATAAAACCCCCCAATAAAATAAAACAAAGAAAAAGGTAATAAGCAGGAAGCAAGCTCAGGCATCGGGGGGAGGTCCGCTCTACAACAGAGTCGAATAAAATTGAGGAGGCCAACCTCCTCCAAAAAGTCAGAGTTCACAAGTCGGTATACACAAACTTATCCTGAGTACAAGGGACAAGCGTTACCAGGACAGGTAATGAACAAGATCACCCAGAATAGGACATTCAACTAGAAAGTGCCAAACAGTCTGGAGGACAATAGTCTGCACAAAAAAGTGGAGGGGGAGGGGGCGCTCCATCAAATGGCGGTGCGTCCCAATTCAAAGATGACAGAAGGCAACCTGAAAATAGGTCAATGGGAATGCAAGCTAAAGTTTCCCTCGGCTGTCTCCCATATTCTTTGACATGCAGCCTGAAGGGCAACTCTGATTCTTGCCATGTAGTAGATGTAGGGAAGTGGCAAAAGATGGCATCAGAAAATTCCACATACTCAGTTCCAGTCCAGGATTGATAGGCTTTGCTAACCCAAAATGCCATTTAGGCAAAATTGTCCTTGATTTTTTTTTTTTTTAGGAACCTATCTGGTGAGTGCCTACTTGGGCACAGGTTGTCGTACTCAACATAGCCTATTACTAGGCAATATTAAAAAAACAAATAACAATAAAAAGGACAAAAGCTAGAAAAATAATTAAAAAAACAAGGCAACAAGGAAGCGCACTTAAGCATTGGGGGTAGGTCTGCCTCCTCCCTGGTGCAGGAATATGCTGACTAAAAAAAAGTTATATAGTCTGTGTGCACAAATCAGTCGCGAGTACAGGGAAGATCCCGCTCGCTACCTGTCCTGGTACTGGTAC
The DNA here is from genome assembly GCA_963969495.1 of Ceratothoa steindachneri. Lineage (NCBI taxonomy): Eukaryota > Metazoa > Arthropoda > Malacostraca > Isopoda > Cymothoidae > Ceratothoa > Ceratothoa steindachneri. The sequence goes on along the minus strand of OZ018333.1, from coordinate 114,838,521 downwards.
AGGTAATGCGCGCTAAAATAAAGCCTGACTAGGTCATTAAACAACAATGTGATGAACAGTCTGGGGAACAATGCAGTCTTCATGATAAGGTGCAGGCGAACGCTCCATCAAATGGCGGTGAGTCCCGCGAGTGTGTCTAATTTGGAGATGGCAGAAAGCAACATGAAGCCTTCGTGGCATTGGATGTAAGTCCATGGAAACAGTTGTGGCGCAATGGCATGCAACTATAAGTTCCCTTCGACCATCTCCCATCTTCTTTGCCAAGCAGCTTGAAGAGCTGCCCGTATTCCTGCCATGTAGTCTCTGTGAGGAAGAGTGAAACACTGAGCCGGTCACCCATTACTGGCGTTTTCATTCCCCGGAATTCCTACATATCCAGGAACCCAGCAGAAAATAATCTCGACATCCGCCCGGCTCATCAAAACTGTGGCATCATGGATATCGCAAACCAAAGGATGTGGAGATTCCAATGCCCCGAGAGAACTCAGGGCGCCTTGTGAGTCGCTATAGATCACAATCCAGTTTCCAAACCAGGCAGGTCGCATAATCTCACGTGCCGAGTGGTGTATTGCCACTAGCTTGGCCGTGAGGATAGACGCAGCACCTGGCAGAGCCCCACTTACTTCAAATAGAGGGAATACAGCGTGGAAGCTGACCCCCTCTTGGGACTTGGAGCCATCTGTATACACTGGCATGGTTCCAGCATGACACAGTGCACTCCAAAAAAAGGCCAGGCCGCAATACTCCCAGCGCAGCAGAAGCTTTGGGAGCAGGGGCGTGGCGACAAATAGTCAAAGGTGGTACCCTCCACAGTAGCATCGGGCAGAATCAGGAGCACCACCATCCACCCGAGAGCTATACCTAGCTCTCGAAGGAGTTGCCTGACCCTAAAATCTGAGGGTGTCAGAAGGCACCGGTCACCAGGTGAAGGCTGTTATGGTGGATCAAGTCCATCTTCTGCAGTACCCACTGGGCTGCAGATACATAAAACTCCCATCCATATTCGAGCTTTGAACGAAGAGAGAATCGATAAAAATTTAAGACAGTAGCCCTATCGCTCCCCAGGTGCTGAATGTCTCAGAGTGAAGAATATCCATGGCATGAGCACAAGAGACCCTAAGGGTGAGAATATGAGCCTCTCAGGTGAGTCATCGGTCAAATACAGGACCTGGGGGAAACGGTGTGGGTCCACATTTCAAAGTGTGCCAAAGTCTTGACCAAAGAAAACAGAAACCTGTGCGCTTCAGCATAGCGAGACGCAGTTTAATGCCTGTTGGAGTTGACGCTCTAGAGTTGGCATCTGGGCGGTGCCAAAAGAGATTGAAAGGTTGTCCATGTAGAGCATAACAAGAATATCTTCCGGCAGCACTGAGGTGATGCCGTTGACGGTCAGGGCAAAGAGTTGACACTGAGAACACTTCCCTGCAGGACACCATCTTCCTACTCCATTGGACCAGAGAGGGCTCCTCCCCCCCAGTACACGGAATCGACGATCTCGCCAAAACTTCGAGATAAAGATTGGGAGGCGTCCCCTCGCCCCCATCGTGTGGAGAGTCTCCATGATACCATATCGCCATGCGGTATCATAGGTCTTCTCCAGATCGAAAAACACCGTGGCGTAGTGCTGTCTACGAAGGAAAGCCTCGCAGATGCCATTTTCCAGTCGGAGCAGAGCATCCGACGTGGAGTGGAACTTGGGGAAGCCGCACTGTGCAGAAGACAGATGGCCTCCGCTGTCCAGAAAAAAGGCTAATCTAACATTTACCAATTTCTCCATCAACTTGCACATGCAAGAGGTTAGAGAGATTGGGCGGAAACCAGTCGGAGTAGAGTGATCTCTCCCCGGTTTGCGAAAGGCGAGCACAGTAGCAATTCGCCAGGAATCTGGGAGAAGACCCTCCACCTAGATCCTGTTGAACAAATCTAAGAGAAAGGCCATGCCTCGCTGACCCAGGTGTCGAAGCATGGCGTACGGGACATCGTCCGGACCATGGGCGGTGTCCGCACGAAGCAAGAGCGGAACGCAACTCACTCACAGTAAACCTGTCGTTGAAGACTTCTCCACCTCTGGAGGTAAAGTCCAGCCGGCGGCCTTCCGCGACATCACCACGCGCAGTGAATGCTGGCGGAGCAACATCCAGGTTAGAGAATGCGGAGGATTTCGCCACGGACGCGGGGTCCGAGATTGTGGTCCCATTCTCCTGGAAAACCAGAGGGGGGTCACGCAATAACTTGTCCCGAATTCTTTTGACTCGCTTCCACACGTCTGCTAGAGGGGTCTTCCCGTTAAGTGAAGACCTGTATGGCTGCCAAGAAGAGCGACGGGCGTGGTTCGAAACATACCGGAACCTAGCCCTTGGCCGACAAAATTAAACCGAGTGAAATCGTTCGGGCGGCACTTATGGTGTATGTAAGCTAACGCTTCTGTTTGACAGCCATTTCACACTCCGCTGAGCACCCCGGCGATGAGATTGCCGGAGAAGAACTCATCTACTGACATAAACTCCTTGAATGAGACAGAGAAATCAGTCATTTCCTGAAATGTGGACCACCACGACCGCACCAAGCACCACTGGGAAGGGCTCTAGGGCGTCTGCAGCCCAGAAAATGATATTTGAATGGGAAAGTGATTACTGCCATGGAGGTCATCGATTAGGCCCCACCCCAAATCAGGCTGTGCATGTGGAGAGCACAAAGATAGATTAAGACAAGGAAATGAAGCAGTTCTCAGTCAGTGATGTGTAAACTCATCCATATTTAGGACATCTATCTCCAGCTCATCGATCAGGTCAGCAAGGACTTGACCCCTGGGATTAATCGAGTAGTCTCCCCAAGAGGGTATCTAGTGTTCAAATCTCTGAGCAAGAGAAAAGGCCTCGGTAACACTGCCACAATGCGGCTGAAGTCCCCCGCATCAAAGTCCGCTGAAATAACAGTATACCTCCTATCCAGGTCCAGATGCACAGCTAATGCCTGAAAGGAGGTAGCTAAAGCAAAAGAAGAATCGAGACATGCTGGGTGTAAATCGCGCACCCTCCTGCCCAGCCTACATCTTGTGGTGGTGGGGTCACAAAACCCTTATACCCTGGGAGGATGGGCAGGGGGCATGCGCCCAGCATGGTCTCCTGCAAAAAGATAGCTAACGGGGAACGGGACGAGACGAGCCTCCGCAGCTCCTCCCAGTTGACCCGGAGTCCACAGAAATTTCATTGAAGAAATATGCTCTCTAGGCCTAGCTCGGAGGAGATGCAGGAGCCCTCTTCGAACATAAGACCCTCACGGGAATGGCTGTATGCTTCCCGGAGGCAAAACTCAGGAAGACCAGGTTTTAGCTGGGGCTGTGTGTGAACCCTTTGTGCCACCAGCTATACTGGGGAGCACCCGGGGTGGGTAGCAGAAGTCTTCTGAATGGGTGTGGAAACTACTGTGCTCATAAGCCTGGAGGGGTCAGGAGCAGAGGATGTCTTTCTTAACATTGAGGCATAGGATGTCCCAGGCAGCGCCAGGACCAAGTCCTTGGAGGTGCTTACACAGACTTCAGGGAACCCTGACTTTGCTCATCAACAGGAGCAATTCATATGGCTGAAACGGTGGCAGTAGTAGCACCCCCACAGCAGTGGCACGAATGCCTGTACACGGTAGCGATACAAATTCAGGGAGCTTATCACAGTTGAACGTGATGAAGAATGTAGGCGTAGTTCTCGAGGCCCCTCCCTGTTTTCTCATCACACGCTCTGCCTTGACCTCTCCATGGTAAGCCAGCTCTAAGGTGATGTCATCTATGAAGTAGTCCATGAGTTCCCTGGCATAAACTACTCCTTACACGAAGTTCATGGTAGAGTGCGGCATCACACTCACAGGCGTGCCATCTAATGTCAGAAGAGCACTAATCATGGCCTCCTCAGAGGGAATGGACGCATTTGGCAAAAAGCTCCCATACAAAAAATGGGTCACCTTCTGCTCACTACCAATTACACTAGCTAGAACTCTGCTCTGATATATCATGTTGCCCTTAGGCAACCTGCTGCCAATTCAGGGAGCTTGTCACAGTTGAACGTGATGAAGAGTGTAGGGGTAGTTCTCGAGGCCCCTCCCTGTTTTCTCATCACACGCTCTACCTTGAACTCTCCATGGTAAGCCAGCTCTAAGGTGATGTCATCTATGAAGTAGTCCATGAGTTCCCTGGCATAAACTACTCCTTACACGAAGCTCATGGTAGAGTGCGGCATCACACTCACAGGCGTGCCATCTAATGTCAGAAGAGCACTAATCATGGCCTCCTCGGAGGGAATGGACGCATTTGGCAAAAAGCTCCCATACAAAAAATGGGTCACCTTCTGCTCACTACCAATTACACTAGCTAGAACTCTGCTCTGATGGATCATGTTGCCCTTAGGCAACCTGCTGCCAATTCAGGGAGCTTGTCACAGTTGAACGTGATGAAGAGTGTAGGGGTAGTTCTCGAGGCCCCTCCCTGTTTTCTCATCACACGCTCTACCTTGAACTCTCCATGGTAAGCCAGCTCTAAGGTGATGTCATCTATGAAGTAGTCCATGAGTTCCCTGGCATAAACTACTCCTTACACGAAGTTCATGGTAGAGTGCGGCATCACACTCACAGGCGTGCCATCTAATGTCAGAAGAGCACTAATCATGGCCTCCTCGGAGGGAATGGACGCATTTGGCAAAAAGCTCCCATACAAAAAATGGGTCACCTTCTGCTCACTACCAATTACACTAGCTAGAACTCTGCTCTGATGGATCATGTTGCCCTTAGGCAACCTGCTGCCAATTCAGGGAGCTTGTCACAGTTGAACATGATGAAGAGTGTAGGGGTAGTTCTCGAGGCCCCTCCCTGTTTTCTCATCACACGCTCTACCTTGAACTCTCCATGGTAAGCCAGCTCTAAGGTGATGTCATCTATGATGTAGTCCATGAGTTCCCTGGCATAATCTACTCCTTACACGAAGCTCATGGTAGAGTGCGGCATCACACTCACAGGCGTGCCATCTAATGTCAGAAGAGCACTAATCATGGCCTCCTCGGAGGGAATGGACGCATTTGGCAAAAAGCTCCCATACAAAAAATGGGTCACCTTCTGCTCACTACCAATTACACTAGCTAGAACTCTGCTCTGATGGATCATGTTGCCCTTAGGCAACCTGCTGCCAATTCAGGGAGCTTGTCACAGTTGAACGTGATGAAGAGTGTAGGGGTAGTTCTCGAGGCCCCTCCCTGTTTTCTCATCACACGCTCTACCTTGAACTCTCCATGGTAAGCCAGCTCTAAGGTGATGTCATCTATGAAGTAGTCCATGAGTTCCCTGGCATAAACTACTCCTTACACAAAGTTCATGGTAGAGTGCGGCATCACACTCACAGGCGTGCCATCTAATGTCAGAAGAGCACTAATCATGGCCTCCTCAGAGGGAATGGACGCATTTGGCAAAAAGCTCCCATACAAAAAATGGGTCACCTTCTGCTCACTACCAATTACACTAGCTAGAACTCTGCTCTGATGGATCATGTTGCCCTTAGGCAACCTGCTGCCAATTCAGGGAGCTTGTCACAGTTGAACGTGATGAAGAGTGTAGGGGTAGTTCTCGAGGCCCCTCCCTGTTTTCTCATCACACGCTCTACCTTGAACTCTCCATGGTAAGCCAGCTCTAAGGTGATGTCATCTATGAAGTAGTCCATGAGTTCCCTAGCATAAACTACTCCTTACACGAAGCTCATGGTAGAGTGCGGCATCACACTCACAGGCGTGCCATCTAATGTCAGAAGAGCACTAATCATGGCCTCCTCGGAGGGAATGGACGCATTTGGCAAAAAGCTCCCATACAAAAAATGGGTCACCTTCTGCTCACTACCAATTACACTAGCTAGAACTCTGCTCTGATGGATCATGTTGCCCTTGGGCAACATGCTGCCATCAGTGGAGCGAATAACGAGGAAGTGTTTGAAGCAGCGGGCTCGAAAATCACAGGTAACCTTTGAATGAGGAGCCCCAACGTAATCAAGATTCTGCTCTGCGCACTTTTGGTCTTTTTCAGGGACTCTCCACCCGAGGGAACACCGGGCCCCGATGTGCCATTCTTGGTTTGGTCGCATACCGAAACCGCAGCAGCTCTGTCTGTCCCCGGCAGAGGGAGTGGAGCCTATTCTCTTTTTCCTGTTGTTTTTCTTCTTAGGAGGGGAGGGCCTAGGGGCTCTTTTCTCTCTCCACCGGTAAGAGCCCCTAGGCCAGATGGGCCGGCATCGGCAAAATACTTCTCTGAAATGGAGGTCTCGCCTGTCACAGGAGCACAACCCAGGGAATGATCTCTCTCCTCTCCTTGTGAGGCCTCAAGGACCCGAGCCATTTGAGAAAGAGTTTGCATAGGTGCGGACACAGGTTCTGTGCTTGGAACTGAGCCCGGGTTTGATCCCAAGGATGATCCTACCATCACATTAAGGAGCACAGGCTGACCGGCCCTGCATCCCTTGCTCCCTTAATGCAGTTGGCCTTATCACCAAGTGGTCAGTTATGGGTGGCCTGCCTGCTTTCTTCACAGCCCCCTTGGAAAGTACAGGACGGACTGTCACTGGAAAAAGTGACAGAAGGGGGTGAGGGAGAGTACCTGCACCTGTAGGCAAAGGAGAGGAATAGGCCTCCTCCAGTACAAGAAATTTGGAGGGTCCACCGAGAGAACGGGGGAGCAGGAGGCTCCTTTTCCACTATGGAGCTGAACAAAAGCAGCTCCAATGATGTTGGAAAGGAGGGTAGAGAGGGAGTATTTGATTGTAAAGACTCATCATTGGGTATCACAAACTATAATTATCACTGGACACAAACGCTCATCACCCCTCGCAGTAGCCCACTCTGCGAGGGATAAGCACAGGCTGGGAAAACCAGCTGCTGCCCTTTTAGGCCACTCATCCTGCCAGCCCATCTGCATGGTGACTCCACCTTAGGCACAGTGTAAAATCGATACAGTGAAAGGAGAAAGAAAGGGGATGTGAGGAAGGTGACAATGGGGGTGAAGCGGGCTCTTACCACCACCACCCAAAATACCCCAGAGCTTGGGGGTTAGGGGGCATTGTTCCCTCCCCCATCAGCCCCGAACCGGGATGGTTGGCTGATAGGAAGCTAGTTGGCATCTACCCTGTGAAATTAGAGGCTGACCAGAGAAAGTTGTGGGAGAGGTATGGAAAGTGAGTAAGTAGGGTAAGAAAACAGGGTCAGAAAGAAGAAGAGGCTAAGCTGGGGGGGGGACAGGGTGCTGAGTGCTGTCAGCACAGTGGCCAGGAAAGCAAATTGCTGTGCGTCTTATGGGGAATTGTTCTTGAACTTAAACCATAAAGTATGGTGCTGGTAAAGCTAGTTTATGTGTGTACTGGAAGGTGAGCAGAGTCAAAGGTCCAACACACTCAATACCTAATACTTGCGCTAGCCAGCGGGCTTTTGGCCCTTGCACCAGGTAGGGACCTCACAGTATACATCGCCACTCAACTAAGGCTCATAGGAGGATGAAAGTGTGCCGGGCAACCAGAACCTCTGTGGATAGGAGCGCAAGTATGGAAAGTGGTAAGAGGGTATGTAATAAAGAGAAGTAGAGATAGGTGGGTCCACTAATGACTAGGGTGGGTCATTGCCTATTATTATCATTCCCTAGCACTAGGGGATCCAAGGAATGCATGCAGTCTACAAAAGACCCATGCCTACTGGACCAAACTCTGTCTAGGTGGGAACACTCCTCCTGGTACAAAGTGGAGGTAGAAAAGTTGAGGGGATATCCATAATGATAATATTAATTAATAACATACTAATAATAATTAATACTATCAATAATAAACAATACTACCAATAATTAATAATTATAATACAATGATAATATATAATAATATAAAAATAATGCTAATAAAAATAATAAATAATAAGAATGCTAATAATAATAGTAATAAAAAAGTAAAATAGTGTTTAGTGGGTGCAAGTGGAAAGCGCACCCAACAACTTTCACAGGCCCAATCAGAAAGACCACCCGATGATAGAGAAGGGATTCCCTAGTTTGCACTCAGCGATGTGCAGCTCTCTCTGATACCAAGTAACAAACAGGGTAACCCCCCCCCCCCACTCCCACTGTTAGCTGTCTGGGAGACAACACAGTCAGCACAGTAAGGTGCAATGGACTGCAACTTTAGGTTCCCTTAGATCGTCTCCCATCTTCTTTGCCAAGCAGCCCATATTCCTGCCATGTAATCGGTGTGAGGAAAGCAAAATGCTGGTCTGGTTGCCCAGTCCTTGCGGAATCTTTGGCATCCTCATTCCCAGCAATTCCTACATGTCCAGGAACCCAGCAGAAGATAATCTTGACTGAGCTAAATGGCTACATTCAGTTCTTCTTTGTTTGTAAACAGAAATTTATCATTGAGAGTAACTTGACTCCATTCAAGGTCACACCATAAATCAACCGCAAAAAAAGGGTTAATTTATGGTTCACACATGTCTAAACAGCCATTTTTTGAGGACTTCCCTCTTTTTTTGTTCAATACACTTATGTTTTTTCCTTATCATCCAATCAAAATTATCTAAAAATACTTCAATTAAAGTCAGTATGTTATTCAAAACAGACTAAGGGGTAAAAGTCTATTCACCAAAAAATAGGTGAAAATTTGTTTTTTTTTCAATTTCTTTGCTGAATTTACAAATGATTCCATATAAAATAGTTATCCATAAGAAATAAGCAATGTTTTCTATAAAATGGCGTTGGCTTAGAAGCGGTAACTAAAATGTAACAATTCATTTCTTAAGTTAATAAGAAATATCTCTGAGCAACAAGCAAATATTTCCAATCATAATTCTAAATATGTAAAGTCTATTAAATTTTTTTAGGTTAAATCAATAGAATAATTCTTTGCAATTAAAATGATATATTATTTGATATATAATAAAGGATTTAAATATTTTATTTTATTATTTTCCATAACGAGGTAGCAAAAATAAATTGTTTGAGGGTGATTTCAAAGCAATTCGCTCAACAACTAATGGATTAAGGGAGAAAGCCTTTGATCCTATAGCGTGTGATGTAGGCCCTGTCAATATTGACATCATTTGGGAGATTAAGGGAGAAAGCATTTGATCCTACAGTGTGTGCTGTAGGCTCTGTCAATATTAACACCCTTTGGGAGATTAACCCATTAGTCACCTAGCTTTTTTTTTCTTGAATTCGCCCTCTGCAAAATTACAAATGGTACACATTATCAAAAATAATTAAAATAAAATATTTAAATTTTTTTTAGAAATCAAATAATCTATCATTTTATTTGAAAAGAATCATTCTATTGATATAATTCAAACATTATTAATAACTTTCTACCTATTTATAATTGAATCAAAATTCTCAGTTCTTACACAAATTTTGATCAACACCCATGGTTATTTTATGCTTTTTAAATCAGTTACGCTTTAAAACCTATATCTAATTATAGAAAACAGTGCTGCTCTTCATGGGATACTATTTTATATCTTAAATCTTATGAAAACTTTGTTCATGGCCTATTTTTTACCTATAAGTCTGTATTTTCCAGACAAAATAGGCTTGCTGGTTTGTGTGCTTTCAATAACATACTAACTTAAAGTATTTCCTCATTTTAATTGGATGAAAAATAAAAAAAACATAAGTGTATTTAACCAAAATCATAAAAAACAGTGTTTACACAGATGTGAGTAATAAATAAGCCTCTTTTCGAGGTCATGTTGTAGTGAGGCCTAGAACGGAGTCAAGTTAGTCTCCTTCATAAATCTCAGTTTACAGACAAAGAAGGACTGACCTAAGCCATTTATGTGTTTTAATTAGATGTTTAATCACTAACCTAAAAGTTTGAAAAAAAATTGATAAATCATAATTATCAGGGCAAATACGAGTTTAAATGTGAAAGGGCACAAAAGGCCCTCAGGCGATTATGTAACACTGAATCAACTTATAAAGGCCCTCAGGCAACTAATGGGTTAAGGGAGAAAGCATTTGATCCTACAGTGTATGCTGTAGGCCCTGTCAATATAAATATGCTTTGGGAGATTAAGGGAGTAGGCCTTTGATCCTACAGTGTGTGCTGTAGGCCCTGACAATGTTAACAGCCTTAATCTTCCTTCGATCCTACAGTGTGCTGTAGGCCCTGTAAATATTAATCCCCTTTGGGAGATTAAGGGAGAAAGCCTTTGATCATACAGTGTGTGCTGGAGGACATGCCAATGTTAACACCCTTTGGGAGATTAAGGAAAAAGGCCATTGATCCTACAGTTTGTACTGTAGGCCCTGTCAATATTAATTCCCTTCGGGAGATTAAGGAAAAAAGCTTTTGATCGTACAGTGTGTGTTGGAGGCCATGTCAATGTTAATAATTATCCCATTAATGCCCAAATTCTTTTGAAAGATTTTTTTGTGGTAAATGTGTTCATTTTATCTCAGAAGGCTAAATGACTAAAAAAATTTAATATAGGAATAATAACTTTTTAGCCCCATTTGGGGATCATGGGCACTGGATGTGTAATTTCAATGATAATGTGAAAATTTTTAAAAGCCATGAATTTCATTTTGCAGAACTTATAGATTAGTCGCAATAGGAATGGGATAATAAAATTATTCAATTTTATTTTTATTCAGGAATTACTATATATTACTTTTTTGGTTACTTTCTGTGCCATTGTTTTTCACATTCACCAAGATGTAATCCAACATTGCATTTTATGCATTGTTTTCTGGCATTCTTTTTACACACTGCACATTTTCTTTGTTTTCCGCCATCTGTTCTTTCTATCCTGTGCCCTATGGGAGAGAATCGTAGGGTAGGAAACACTTTTGAATAAATTTTGGGGCGTCCTGAAGACTTTGGTGCCGATGAAGATTCAGTTTGCAAGTAGACCCTTGTGACTGAACGCTTGAAATCAAGCAATGATATTTTGCTTCCATTAGATGCATTGTACAGAATCCATGCATTTATAGCAGCTATATCAAGGCAGTTTGATAAAATGGGAAAATACCATTTTTTGGATCGCACTGCAATTCTGTACTTTTGAATAAACCAATCAAGGTGATCAACGCCTCCCATGTACTTGTTGTAAGAAGCAATTACCTGAGGCTGAGGCACATTTATTTCCTTCTTCATTGCAGCCGACCACCTTTTGATTGAAACAATCGGATCTATTTCCTGGTGATTGGTTCCTATTGTTACTAAACTATTGTTATACCATTTCACAAACAAGACCTCTTTCTTATAATCGAATTTATAATCATATGATCCCCTTACATCCTTTTTCATCGTTTTGTCATCAGTGAGAGGGCATCTTCCTGTATGATTTGCACAAGTCGTTCCTGTAACTCGAATGCCGATATCTACCATCTCCGTGAGCAATTTATGACTGGTGAAGAAATTGTCAATGTAAATTTCATGATCACTTGGATGTGGAAGATAGGTTACCATTTTCTTCACTACTCTTGTTCCAAGACCCTCCATTGTACCTTCTTCACAAATATCTTTAGCTCTTCCTTGATATAATTCCATGCAGTAGCAATACCCAGTTGTCCCACAGCACATTACCCACTGTTTGAATCCAAATCTGATTGGCTTACCTCTAATAAATTGTTTCAAACTGTTTCTCCCATAATATTGAACAATCTGCTCATCAATTGAAAGCTCTTTGGAAAATATGCCAAACTGTTTGAATTTATCATTCAAGTAATTCATAACAGGTCTTACTTTGAATGCTCTGTCTTCAAGGTTGTTTGGAGCTTCTGTGTTATCAACTAAGTGCAGATAACGTTTTATTTCAATGAATCTATTACGGGACATAACATTTCTAATAACTGGTAAAGAAATATCTTCATCCAAGGACCAGTATTGCCGCTCACTTGGCAGTCTGTGATAACCAGTGAAAAACAAAATCCCTATAAAATTTCTTAAACAGTTTGTGCTAAGAGTAAAGTCATGCTCATTTTTTTGCTTAGCATATAATACCGACTGTTTGCAAATATCTAACAAAAGTTCTTCAGAAAAAAACAGTTCAAACAGTTCTACTGGGTTCTTACCTACAAGGATGTCTTTTATATCATTTGCTCTTGTCTTAGCTCCATCCGTTGGCGCACCTAATTTCGTGAAGGAAGGCCTAGTTTTTTTCCACGTGTTAATTTCAGAGATATGAAGTTTAGGTCCATCAATTTTTGTCATATTTTCATGGTGAATCTCAATGTTTCCAACCGCATCTGACGGAAAGTAAGTTGGATCGGAGTTTTCATTATCTAATGCATCATCATCAAAGTCATCTTCATCTGTTAGTTCACTGACAGGTGGAGGAATTTCAACTATTTCAACAACGCTAATGTCATCACTAGGTGGATTTTCTTCCAGATATTCTCGGGCATGACTTGCTTTATAAAAATCCTTTATGGATATAAGAGGTAGATCCATTATATTCTGAAAAATAAAATAAACAGGATAATAAATATATATATATAGGGAGGGGGGTTATTAGAGAGAGAGAAAGAACTGCAAAAATGAGTAAGTTAAATATATGTTAGTTAACTCTATAACAAAATTTTCTATGATCTTTCAATGTCCATAATCCCTATTTGGGAAGACACATTTAGATTGCTGTAAATAAACATCTAAAAAATCATTTATGTTCAAACTCACTTCCTATTAGAGAGGGAACTTAAAACATCACATAAATCAATTTGAATAAAAAAAATATTGAAAAATATCTAAAAAATTATAACTTGAAATCATGCTTGAATTAAATGTCAACTTACCTCAAAGATAGTAACAATATTTACAGAAAATTGGTGTAATATTACAGAAAATGCATTAAACTGCTAAATGCAATATATAAAATAACATTTCACATTGAAGAAATACTTAAAAAATATAATTAAGCCCCAAATGGGGATCGTGGGCACTAATGGGTTAAGGAAGAAAGTCTTTGATCATAGTGTGTGCTGTAGGCCCTGTCAATGTAAATACCCTTTGGGAGATTAAGGGAGAAAACCTTTGATCCTACAGTGTGTGCTGTAGGCTACACCTTCTGTGAGGCTGTCCTGAAGGGGACCCAGTTAGAGTGGAGGGAGGCTGTTGCATGCTGTGGGGATTTTATAGTGAGCCATGCAATAGGGAGTTCAATTGCACACCACCAGGATTGCATCTAAGTGGGGTGGTAGTGTCATATCCACTTGGGAATTACAGGATCACTCTACAACTCTATTAATTCTTGTCGAACAGGGTGAATAAAAGATCTGTAAAGAGAAGATGCAAGGAGCAAAAAACTTATGGAAGATAAAGGGTGGCACACCCAGAAGTAGCCCAGTTTCTGTAACAGCACAAATACAAAAGAACAACAACAAACAAAGTGGACCCCAGAAACAGCAAAACACAGTTGTGGATATCCAATTCCTCTCTATTCAAAAATTCAAGGGCAAAGCCAATGAGATTATTTACAAAGTGGTGTAGATGGAGTGAAAATACAGGGTGTGGCAGAACTGATTGAGCAAGTTTTGAGGAGTCAATGCTCAGGAGGAGGAGGGGGGGAGGGAGGTGTCCCCTTGCCGGTTTCCAAGGAATGGCTCGCTCCCCTGGGCAAAGTCCCCCAGGGCTCCCCTTGGGAATGTACCCCCAAAATATGGTGTACCATCTTTATATACCCCCCTTACTTCTCCTCCAGGAGGTCCATGTTCCCTTTGGATCAAAGTAGTAGTGAGGGTAGATGGAGTGAAATAGTAGTAGGGTAAATGCATCAAAATCGTTTTAGGGTAGATGGAGTGAAATAGTAGTGAGGGTAGATGGAGCAAAATAGTAGCGAGAGTAGATGGAGCAAAGTAGTAGCGAGAGTAGATGGAGCAAAGTAGTAGCGAGGGTAGATGGAGTGAAATAGTAGTGAGGGTAGATGGAACAAAATAGTAGTGAGGGTAGATGGAGCAAAATAGTAATGAGGGTAGATGGAGTGAAATAGTAGCAAGGGTAGATGAGGTGAAATAGTAGTGAGGGTAGATGGAACAAAATAGTAGCAAGGGTAGATGAGATGATGAAATAGGAGTGAGAGTAGCATAGCTGGGCCCAACTTTAATTTTTTCAGGTGCGACTTAGCCACTGGATATGGTGCGACTGCAACTTTGAGACTAGTTTTGCCTCCCCTCCAGTGCAACTTTGCAACTGCTACTTTTTGTCCGGTGTGACTCTGCTGAATTACAAAGTAAACTTTAGTGCAATAACAGAAACATGCTTTGATAAGGCAGAAAAAGACCTATATAATTTTTTTATTTTGTACTTAAAACACAGCTTAAACAGGTCATCCTCCTCCTCCTCCATGTCCTCCTAGCCCATCTTCTCCTCCAGGAGGTCCATGTTCCCTTTGAGGAACACAAGCTCCTCAAAGTTGACATCTTGGCCGTGCTGAATAGCCTCTCCACAGCTGCAGAGCTGGGAAGGGGGGTATTGTACTTAATGAATAAGTCCACCCACACCTCCCTGTGCTGATAGGGGAAGAGTAACCAGGCCAGCTTGCCCTTAGAGGGCACCCACTCCTCTATGGACTTCCTCAGGACCTCCCTCATATCCTGCTGCTAGTTGGCCGGGCCTCAGTACAAACAAATTGTTGAAGAGGCGGGTGTCCAAGTCTTGGGGTTCCTGCACTTCTGGCTGGCCAGGCTGCTGCTGCTCCCCTCCTCCTTGGGCTTGATGACGGCCCTTAGCTTCCTGGTGAACGTGTCCCTGATCTCCTCCACCTTGTGACAAACTTTTTGGGGGATACGTTTAGGTAGTTTCATGTAACGTCAGTCTCATATAATGTGAAGAATTTAATTTATTGTAAAAGGAAAGTTAAAATTCAGATAAAAAAAGCCACTGCAATTTCTTTCAAAAAAGTCGTCTTTGTTTCTGTTCGAAGTAGCGTAAAGTTGACCGTGCGACTTTGCTTAGTCCAACTTTTTCAAACCATTTGCGACTTCAAAATTCATAGTGCGGCAAAGTCACAAAGTCACAACTCATTACTGCAAGCGCAGCTCTGGAGAGTAGATGGAGTGAACTAGTAGGGAGGCTAAATGGAGTGAACTAGTAGCGAGGCTAAATGGAGTGAAATAGTAGCAAGAGTAGATAGAGTGAAATAGTCGTGGCCAAGGAAAACCGAGGGACGCAGTTCAATGACTATTGGAATTGATGCTTCAGATTTGGCATCTGGGCCGTGCCAGAAGAGATCGAAAGGTCGTCCACGTAGAGCGTAGCGAGAACATCTTCCGGCAGCACCGAGGTGATGCCGTTGATGCTCAGGGCAAAGAGTGTGACACTGAGGACACTTCCCTGCGGGACACCCTCCTCCTGCTCTATTGGGCCGGAGAAGGGTCCCCCCCACCCATACACGGAATCGACGATCTCGCAAAAATTCAGATATAAACATTGGGAGGCGTCCCCTAGCCCCCATCGTGTGGAGAGTCTCCATGATACCGTATCGCCATGCGGTATCTTAGGCCTTCTCCAGATCGAAAAACACCGAGGTGTAGTGCTGTCTACCATGGAAGGTCTCGCAGACGGTATTTTCCAGTCGGAGCAGAGCATCCGACGTGGAATATAACTTGCGGAAGCCGCACTGTGCAGAAGACAGATGGCCTCGGCTGTCCAGAAAAAAGGCTAATCTAACATTTACCAATTTCTTCATCAACTTGCACACGCAAGAGGTTAGAGAGATTGGGCGGAAACCAGCCGGAGTAGAGTGATCTCTCTCCGGTTTGCGAAAGGCGAGCACAGTAGCGATTCGTCAGGAATCCGCGAGGAGACCCTCCTCCCAGATCCTGTTGAACAAATCTAAGAGAAAGTCCATGCCTTGCTCACCCTGGTGTCGAAGCATGGCGTACGGGACATCGTCCGGACTATGGCCGGTGTCCGCGCACGAAGCAAGGGGAGAACGCAACTCACTCACAGTAAACCTGTCGTTGAAGGGTTCTCCGCCTCTCGAGGTTAAGTCCAGTAGGCGGCCTTCAGCGACATCACGACGTGCATTGAATGATGGCAGAGCAGCATCCAAGCTAGAGAATGCAGAGAAAGCGGTCGCGAAGGATTCCACCACGGACGCGGGGTCCAAGATTGCGGTACCATACTCCTGGAGAACAGGAGGGAAGGCCTGCGAGAACTTGCCCCGAATCCCTTTGACTCGCTTCCACACCTCTGCTAGAGGGGTCTTCCCGTTAGGTGAAGATACGTATGCCTGCCAAGAAGAGCGGCGGGCGTGCTTTGAAATATACCGTAACCTAGCCCTAGCCCGACGAACTTTCCCGACAGTGAAATCGTTCGGGCGGCGCTTATAGCGCATGTAGGCATAACGCTTCTGTTTGAGGGTCATCTCATACTCGGCGACCACCACGGGAGTAGTCGGCGTGAAAAACGGCCAGACGTTCTGGGAATAGTAGTCAGGCCCGCGGCGATAAGGTTGCCGGAAAAGAACTCAACGGCCTCATCTACCGACCTAAACTTCTCGACTGAGATAGAGAATTCAGTCATTTCCTGAAATGCAGGCCACCGCGCCCGCGCCAAGCACCACCGAGGTGGTCTCTCAGGCGGCAGTTGCCCTGAAAATGATATTTAAATGGGAAAGTGATCACTACCATGGAGGTCATCAACCATCCCCCCGATCAAAATCAGGCTGTGCATTCGAGAGCACAGAGATAGATCAAGGCAAGAAAATGAAGCGGTTGTCGGGCAGTAATGCATAAACTCATGCACATTTAGGACATTTATCTGGAGCTCTTCTATCAGATCGGCAATGACTTGTCCTCTGGGATTTATTGAGTAGTCTCCCCAGAGAGGATGTCTGCCGTTCAGATCTCCAAGCAAGAGAAAGGGCCTCGGCAACCGTGCCACGACTCGGCGAAAGTCCCCCGCGTCGAAGTCAGCTGACAGTGGAATGTTCGCAGAAATAACAGTATACCTCCTATCCAGGTGAAGCTGCACAGCCACTGTCTGAAAGGAGGTATCTAAAGTGAAAAGAAGAACAGAGACATCATGCCGGGTGTAAAAAGTGCATCCTCCAGTCTGGCCCCCATCTCGTGGTGTTAGGGTCGCAAAACCCTTATACCCCGGGAGAGCGGGCAGGGGGCATGCGCCGAGCATGGTCTCCTAGAGAAAAATAGCTAACGGGGAACAAGAAGAGACGAGCCTCCGCAGCTCCTCCCAGATGGCCCGGAGTCCACGGCAATTCCATTGAAGGAATATGCCCTCCAGGCCTAGCTCGTATACGCGGGGGCCCTCTTCGAACAGAAGACCCTCACGGGAATGGCCGTACGCTTCCCGGGGGCAGAACCACAGGCGCTGTTGGCCGGATAATGCGCTGAAGGCGAGGTCGCCTTCGAGGACTTATTGAGGGAGGTTGGGCTCGTCATGCGAGTCTTTTCCTCCCTCTTCTTTGAAACCTTAGGCAGGCGTTGCGGCTTCGGAGGCGGGGCCCCTCTTTTTGAGGATCCACCGTCTCCTTTCTTGCTGTCCTCCTTTTGAGGGGCAGCTTTAGGAACCCCGGAAAATGGCCTGGCGACCAACTTCAGGGGTGTTGCCTCCTGTGAGTCTAACGACTCGGTGGAGGCGCGTGGCCGTTTCGCCTTACGGGAAACGGTCACGCTGGGGGAAGGGGGGTGAGCCCTGGTTTTAGCCGGGGCTAGGTATAAACCCTTTGTGCCACCAGCTTTATCACGAGAGCGCCCGGGTTGAGTAGAGCCCGCAGAAAGGCTCCGAATGGGCGCGGAAACAACCGTGCTCGTTTGCCTGGATGGGACAGGAGCAAAAGGTGTCTTTCTAACCATTGAGGCAGAAGACGTCCAAGGCAGAGCCGGGCGCGCCAGGACCAAGTCCTTTGCATCGTGGAATGAGAGTCGATCCTGGGCCTGAACGGCCAGGATTTCTTTCTCAAGGAGATACGCACCACATTGCTTCGAAGAAGCTGGGTGCGCGTCTCCCCAATTGACACACTTGTACATGCACGATTTGGACTTATCGTGTGCGGCTTTGGAGCAACTTACACAGGTTTCGGGTAACCCCGACTTTGCATGTTGACAGGAGCGATTAGTATGATCGAATCGGTGACAGTACAAGCACCTCTGCGTCAGTGGCACAAATGCCTTCACGCGTTAGCGTTATCGTTACCAACAGGCACGCATCGACTCAGGGAGCTTGTCACAGTCAAACGTACCAAAGAGGGGTGGGACTCGAAGCCCCTCCCTGTTTTCTCATCACACGTTCAACCTTGACCGCCCCATGGTCGACCAGCTCTAAGGTTATGTCCTCTATGTAGTAGTCAACGAGTTCCCTCGCATAAACTACTCCTTTCACGAAGTTCATGGTAGAGTGCGGCGTCACACTCACAAGCATGCCATCAAGTGTCCGAAGGTCACTAATCATGGCCACCTCAGAGGGATTCGACGCATTCGCCAGATGGCTCCCGTCCGAGGAACGGGTCACCTTCGGCTCTCTACCAATTACACTAGCTAATCTCTCCTCTGATGGTTCATGTTGCCCGTAGCCAATATGGTGTCATTGGTGGAGCGAATAATGAGGAAGCGTTTTAAGCCAGCATGTTCGAAAATGCCGGGTAATCTCTGAATGAGAGTACCCGATGTTATTGAGGCTCCGCCCTGTGCACTTTTGGTCATAGTCAGGGGCTCTGCAACCAGGGGGGGGGGGCAGAGGCAGAGGATGTGCCGATCTTGGCTTGGCCGCTTACCGAAATGGCAGCAGACCCATCCACCCCCGTGGATGGAGAGGAGCCCTGAGTCTTTTTTTTCTTGTTTTTTTTTCTTTTTAGGAGAGGATGATGAGGAATGAACCCTCTTCTCCCCTCTGCCGGCAAGAGCCCCCAGGCCAGATCTGGCCTCAGCAAGGTCCTTCTCTGAGATGGAGAAGGTCCTGGCAGTCGTAAGGGCACCGGTCGGAGAAGATCCCTCCCCTCTTTGTACTGCCTTGGAAACCCTAGCCATTTAAGGAAGACCTTGCATAGGTGCGGACTCGAGTAAGGTGCTTGGCGCCGAGCCCAGATTCACTCCCATGGAAGGCCATACCGTCTGAGGCTGGGTTGCCTCAAGGACGATGTCTATCTCGGGTAGGGTCTCCATTTGTCTATCTCCCCACCCCCCAGGATATCACAGGTCCAATTGGCAGCAGTATCATTAGTCTCATCTTGGGAGGCACAGGCCTTGACCCCCGCTACGTTTAGTATTCTAGCTAGCAGGTCTTTTGAGGGAAGCGACCGAACGGGCCTGGCTTCCCTCTCCCCCCTAAGGGGGTTTGCCCTACCAAGCCACTTCAATGGCAGCAGGCAGGTTATGGGCTGCCTGCTGGCTTTCTTGGCAGTCCCCTTGGAAAGTAAAGGGAAGACTGCTGCTGGAAAGAGGGAGGTGCCCGAAGGCACCTCCAGACAAGGGGATGAGGGGGAGTCCCCTACACCCATAGGTGAAGGAAAGGAGTAAACCTCCTCACAGGTTAGAGAAATTTGGAGGGTCCCCTGCACAAGCAGAGGGAGGTGAACCTCCATTTTTTTTCTGTGGAGCTGCCCGAAGGTGGCTACGCTGAGTGTGAGGGGGAAAGGTGAAGGTTTTTTTTTTTATTGGCATCATTGGGCATGGTGGCCCTAAATTTTTCATGGGATGCACACAATCATCACCCTTCGCAGTAGCCCACCCTGCAAGGGGTGTGTACAGGCCTGGCAGTCCCTCAGCATGGCGGCTCCACCTTGGACACGGCGTAAAATTGATAGAGTTTGAAGAGAGAAGGAAAGTGGATGTGAGGAAGGTATGGGTGGGGATGAAGCAGGTTGTTAAAAACCCACCATCCCAAACCGGAGCTCAGGGGTTAGGCAACATTGCCCCCTTCCTCATCAGCCCCGATCCGTGATAGTTGGCTGTGAAGAAGGTCGGCATCTACCCTGTGAAAATACAGGCTGATCAGAGAAAGTTGTGGGAGAGGTTGTAGGGGAAGTGACAAAGTAGGGGAAAAATACAGCCTGTCTGAAAGAAGGAGAAGAGGCTAAGCTGGGGCCGGACAGGGTGCCGAATCCCATCAGCATGAGAGCCAGGAAGGCAAATTGCCGGCCCCTTACAGGGTAGCGAGGTTAGATGAAGCAAAATAGTAATGATGGTAGATGGAGCAAAATAGTAGCGACGGTAGATGGAGTAAAATAGTAGTGAGGATAGATGAGGCAAAATAGTAATGAGGGTAGATGGAGTGAAATAGTAGTGAGGATAGATGAGGCAAAATAGTAATGAGGGTAGATGGAGTGAAATAGTAGCGAGAGTAGATGAAGCAAAATAGTGGTGAGGGTAGATGGAGCAAAATAGTAGTGAGGGTAGATGGAGTGAGAATAGTGTAAGATATAGGGCTGGAAGGTAGCACATCTAAACAAGTTTATACTTAGAATATAAAAATGTTGCCGCCCTATGTTTGTATCATTGTTGATTGTAAGGTTGTGGGGGAACCCCCCACCACCACTACCACACACAGACAACCTTACAAAATGGTATACACAATAGCAGCAAGAGTGGAGATTGTGAAAGTATAGAGAGTAAATCACAAAAAAGTATACCAGCTTTAAATCTAAATACTTTTTTTAAAATTGAGATATTTGGAAACCATTTATTTTGTTTGATGTAAAAAAAAGTTGTACTTTACACAGTAAATGGGTTTTCAGGCAAATATCAGAGTATTTAAGTAGCACATATTTAAATTAAAGGGTATACAAGACTTATTTACGCACAATTTGGTCAATGAGACAATGATGTATGTGATATTGATTTAATAATTTAAAAAAAAATTGAAAATAATCAATCCTTAGTGTTAATTGCAAACCTCTTTATTCAACATGATGGCCATTCCTATTTATACAGATGTGGGCTCTCTCTCTCTCATCGCTCTCATCACTCTTGCATCTGGTTTGGCCTTTAAGATGTTTATTTCATTTGTGATACAATTCTTAAATTAAGAGGTGGTGCTGAATAAATTGCACTCTTCAAATGACCATTTTTTATTTTTTTTAGTTTCTGTCCAAATGACAGCTAAATTAACATAAAAACAAGGTGGAGGAGGCCAGTCAGTGTGCACAAACCTGTCACAATTACAAGGGACAAGCAGCAGTGACCCCGTTCACCCCGGTACCGGGACAGGTAATATGCGCAAAAATTACGCAGACTGGGACATTCACCAAGAATGTGCGGAACAATCTGTGGGGATAACGCACTCTTCACAGTAGGGTGCAGGCGAGCACTCCATCAAATGGTGGTGCATCCCACAAGTGTGCCCAATTCAGAGAAGACAGAAAGTGGACTATTTGGCATGCTCATTCTCCACAAGTCTTGTATGTCCAGGAACCCAGCATAAGATAATCTTGACATCCGCCCGGCTTGCCAAAACCGTGGCATCACAGATATCACGAAACAGGGGATGCAGAGATTCCAATGCTGAGAGAGAACTCAGGGTACTTTGTGAGTCACTATAAATCACAACCCAGTTTCCGAACCAGGCACGTCGCATAATCTACCGTCCAAGCGGTGTATTGCAACCAGCTCAACCATGAAGACAGACGCAGCGCCTGGAAGAGCCCCGCTGACTTCAAACAGAGGGAACAAGGCGTGGAAACCGATTCCTTCTTGAGACTTGGAGCCATCCGGATACACTGGCACGGTTCAAGGGTGAAACGAAGTGTGATCCAAAAAGGCCGAACGCAATACTCCTGGCACTGTACAAGCTTTGGGAGCAGAGGCATGGTGACAAATGGCCAAAGGTGGTACCCTCCAGGGTGACATCCTGGGCAGAACCAGGGGTGCCACCGGCCTGAGAGCTATACCTAGCTCTCAGAGTTTCCTGGCCATAAAGCTGAAGGGCTTAGGGTATGGCTGGTGACTCTTGGTGGCATAGGCACCGTCAAGATCAGCTGTGAAAGCAGTGAGAGCTGTTGGCGACTGAGGGAGTCACCGGGCTCGCGCTTACAGGCGAATAATGCACTGTGCACAGGGCAGAGCAAGCAGCTTCTCCCCAGCATCGACAAGTAGACCTCAATGGAGGAGGTTTGGAAGGCATCGGTTGCCAGGCAAAGGCTGGTGTGGTGGATCGAGTCCACCTTACGCAATACAAGCTCAGATGTAGATGCATAAAATTTGCATCCGTAGTCGATCTTCGAATGAACAAAGGATAGATATAAAAGTAAGGCAGTAGCTCTATCAGCGCCCCAGGCACTGAACGTCATGGAACGAAGAATATCCATGGCGCAGGTTCAAGAGACCCTAAGGCTGCGAATATGAGCCTCCCAGGTGAGGCGTCGGTCAAATAACGATCAAGTAAATGGTGCAAGTCCACCACTTTCAGGCTCACCCCATTTAGAAACAAGTCTGGGTCAGGGTGGAGCCATTGATGGCAGTAGAAATGCACCACCTTAGTCTTGGCCAAGGAAATCCGAAGCCTATGCACTTCGGCGTAACAAGAGACGCGGTTAATGCCTGTTGGAGTCGATATTCCAGTTGGTATCTGGGCCGTGCCAAGAGAGACCGAAAGGTCATCCACGTAGAGTGTAGCGAGAACATCTTCTGACATCTAATGCCGTTGATGCTCAGGGCAAAGAGTGTGACACTGAGGACACTTCCCTGCCATCTCCCCTCCAGGATATCACAGGTCTCATTGGTCGCGAAGTCTTTTGTTGGGGAAGAGAGGGGGGCATGGATGGTGACCCCCTCAAGGCTCAATATATGAGCCTGCATGTCTTGAGAGGAAAGAGGCCGATGGGGCCTGTCTTCCCTCCTCCCCTGAAGGGGGTTGGCTCACTTGCCTTTTTTGGAAGTCCCCTTAGCAATTAAAGGGGGGGACTGCCACTGTAAAGAGGGAGGCACCCAAGGGCACCTCCAGAGAAGGGGCTGAGGGTAAGTCCCCTACACCCCTAAGCAAAGGAGAGGAGTAAGCCACCTCTCTGGTTAAAGTTTTGGAGGGTCCCCTACAAAAGCACATGAGGGGGGGGAGAGAACTCCATTTTCTCAGTGGAGCTGCCCAAAGGTGGGTTTTTATTTTATTCTAATCATTGGGCATGGTGACCCCATTAGTGATATGGGAAGCAAACGCTACCCCCCCCCCCCCACACACACAGTAGTCTGCTCTGTGATAAGTGAACACAGGGCCGGCAGAATCAGCTGCCGACATTTAGGACCACACCTTTCCACCCGGTCGACAGGCAGCCCTTTTGCATGGCGGCTCCACTTTGGGCTGGGCATAAAATCAATAGAGATTGTGAGAGAAAAAGGTATGTGAGGTGTGGGTGGGGCTGAAGCAGGTTGGTAAAGCCCACCACCCCAAACCGGAGCTCAGGGGTTAGAGGAAGCTGGTCGGCGTCTACCCTGTAAAATTAGATGCTGACCAGAGAGTTGTGGGAGAGGTTGTAGGAAATTGAGGAAGTAGGGTAGAAATGCAGGCTGTCTGAAAGAAGGAGAAGAGGCTAAGCTGGGGCTGGACAAGGTGCTGAGTCCCATCAACACAGCAGCCAGGAAGGCCAATCGCCACGCCACTTACAGGGTGACCACATAAAAAAAATACATGGGGGTCAAATAAGGGCTTCTGAGAGGCCATTCCTTCTTATGGCCCACTGCATTTATTCACTTTTGGAATACTTCCTGCAAGTGATTCTTAATCATCAGTGTTCTGAGAGCAGGAGCACTGATTCTTAATCATCAGTGTTCTGAGAGCAGGAGCACTGTCTTGATTCCACCAAATGTGATTAAATTTTGCTCAATAAGCACCATGAAATTGTGGAATGATATCTTGATTTAAAATTTGGGGTAAGTTTCACCATTTAAGTTACTATTAATAGAAATTGGACAATTAATGATCCATTGCCACACAGTCCTATCCAGAAAGACAACTTTACTCTATGGATACCCTTTTCATACACATGATCTTCAGGCAGTTGGTTTCTTGGTGCATAGTGCCGGGAGTTTTGTCTATTTACTTGACTATGCATATGGAATGCAGCAGCAGCATCTCCAGCAACTAACAACTGTTCAATGAATCTTCTTAAGACACCCGAGAAACCATTGAACAAATATGAGATGAGAAAATTCATTTTCAAGGAGTTGGTATTCAATAATAGGTTTTAATAGCTAGAAATGCAAGTCTTTACGAACAATTCGCAAAAAAATGACATTTCAGAGTCTTATACCATTTCTTCTCAACTGAAGCACGAAAGTGATTCTTTACGTGCCTTATCATATCTACTTGGAACTCTCTTCCTTCTGAAGTTGTTGATGCCCCTTCAATCAACTCCTTCAAGTCCAGGCTAACTAATTTTCTTGGGCCTAGTCTTTTTGAACCTTAGACCACCACTCGCCTTGTATTATATCCACTTGTACTTGATTCTTTTCATATAACTGAGCCCAACTCCTTGAATGATACATAATACCGGCCCCCTAGTTTTTCTGCCTTTCTTCTATTTCCAATTCTGGGCATGCGATACCTCTGGGTTATCTGTTTTACTCGGAGGCGTTAGTTCTTGTTTTCTTTAACCTTTCCATTGTAGGCTTAGATAAATGCTAAATATCTTGAAATAAAATCTTTAGATTTTGACCAATAGGACCTGAGTTATTCAAGGTCAAAATCATTGTAGCATATCTGCAACCACATTACTTAAATTGTGATGCCAATTTGACGTTACCTGTCCAGGGTTAAGACACTTGCCAAGGATTAAGTAGAGTCTGAAGAAGTCACCATGTAAATTAGGCAGCTCACACAAGCTGGAAGTCTTGCCAATGCAGTTAAAATAGACTGAATAAGGAAAGTGAGTGAATTACGATGCATAGCTTCTGAATAGTATCGCTGAGTCAGACCCATTCCATACATAGTGAGCAATAAGGCATAGGTTCATTTTTTACCACTTAAATTCACATAGCATGTGATACTAATCAGTAAACAACCCTCATCTTGCACATGAGCCACCACAACAAAATTTAAAAAAGTGTCTGCCGTGCCATGTTAGGGATTTGTATTGTTAAACTGATATTGATTTTTTTTTTAATCGTGCCATTAAGACAGAGATCTACATGAACATCTTTGACCGATTCTCTTCTTAGTTCACTGTGGATGGAAGATACAAACTGCTTCTTCCAGCAAGATGGAGAAACATGCCACACTTTTCTATGGATTGCACCATTCTAAAAAAAAATTGCAGCCACCACATTCTTCTTAACTTTCAACGTATGACTACTATCTCTGGAGATGTGCGAAGCGCAGTGGACAAAATATATATACTCCAGACAACAAATGAAGGACAACATCAGCCATGCAGTTGCCCCATCAATATCATTTATTTTATGTGGGGTGTATGTAGCCAAACATGATGTGCATAGTGGTATACTGATGCGGCAGGAACACTTTCAACATCTGCGATGGTGAGTCACTCGCAACACTTGTGTATATATTTCTGTATTGAGGGCATTTATGCTATATTATGAGACCCCAAATACTTTGTGCACCAAACTGTATATGGCTGCAGATCCTCCTGCCGGTGAGGAGGGCAAACAATCCTCCTGCAGTTGTTGTATGGTTCCATACCATACCTGCAACCTTCATGCAGGGAATAGTCATAGATAAGAAAGAGTGGAGGAAAAGGGTAAGAAGAGAACAGACATACTAAAGAACCCTGGAAATGTATACAGCTAAATATAGGGTGTCTACTTGCTTGGTGATTTTGAATTCAATGACTTTTTAAAAAATAATCAAGGATGGGTTTTAGCCGAAAATCGATTTCATCAGCACTTATTCCATCAGTGTTTCAAAGTTTCCATCAGTCATCAGTCCGCCAGTGAAATGGGAGTCCATCAATGATAGACTGACAGACCTTCTGTCATCGGTACTGACAGACTGACCACCACTGGTATCCAAGCGACAGTCACAGAAGTATAGCGAGCATCCATCATAAAATACAATGCATCCAAAGCATACATACTCTTATGTTCACTCATATGAGTAAGTAGATTAACTTAAATATTACTATTTTCCTAATAGACATTAAAAAGTATATAAATAGTGAATTTGAAAAATCATTTGAACAATCACTCAATGATTTATTTTTTTAAATTCAAGGACCATCTACCTTTTTTTTATCAAATTCAAGGATTTTTCAAGGATTTCAAGGGCAAAAATTAACTCAATGGCTTTTCAAGGACCTCAAGAATTTCAAGGGCAGTAGAAACCCTGAAATAACTGTAAATGTATACAGTTAAATAATCCTGTAAATATATACAACTAATCCTGTAAATATACAGTTAAATAATCCTGTAAATGTATACAGCTCAATTAATTTAAGATATTGAAACTTTACCCAGAGAAATATGACCTACCGTACAAAGTGATTTATGGCTTAAGTATTCAGTAAGAGTTAATGGAATATTTTAAAAGAAAATAGGAAAGATTATAAAAAAAAAGTAATATCCAGGAAAAAAAATCCAAGTGAATTTTTTGGAAGCAGAACTTCAATGGATCAGGGCAGAAAAAGTTAATGGAAAAATAAGAATGTTTTATCAACAAACCTCATCATCGCTCATATCTTGAAATGTGTCCGCAAAGAACTCTTCCTTTATTTCTAGATCGGCAGAACCTTCCTAAAAGAGGAAAAAATCAAACTCAATTTAATATGTTCAATGTTATTGGTGTTAATTAGTCCCCAGGAGCAGATGACAGCTACTCATTCAGAATTATTGGGAGATTAAGGAAGAGAGCCTTGGATCCTACAGCATGTGTTGTAAGCCCTATGCAACAACAAGGAAGGAGAAATTCAAGTGCAACTTAACCTTGCATGTAATACACCTGAGTAGGGTACTCCCAATCCAGGATTTCATCTAGGTAGGATGGTCCTGCCATATCCACTTGGAAATGACTGGTCACTCTTCAACTCTATTTATTCTTGGCCTATTCTAGGCCTCCCAGCAGCACATTAGCATTGACTCTGCTGGGAGGGTCAATGCCAAACATGGGTTTGTTTGCCCCATCTCCTAGCCAATTATAGTTTAAAAATTTCCCTCCAGAGAAACTAAATCCTTTGTATTGCTGCAGAAATGTTTGCTAAATGATTTCTTACCATAATTGTATCCAATATCTCAGAGTTACTGTAGTGCAAGTTTTTCTTTAGCAATATAAAATAAGAATTCTACTTATTAATTTGAAATATAATAAAGTTCAATTGTGTCTCACATAGTGCATTCTCTCTACATACCAACATCCAACACTCCTCTCATGTCTAAAATCATATGTAGATGACTACATGCCATAGAAACATACAAACACCTCAAATCAATTTAGCTCAAAAACATAGAAACAGACTCCCCCACAAAAAATCCACACTAATAATATTAACCATACACGAGCACAAATCAAACCAATACCATAACATTACACTACAAAATTGCTGCATCCCACTATATAAAATGGCACAACATTAGGCTTCACACCCACCTACCATATCAACAACAACTGTAGCAAAAACTCATCCCTTGAACACTAGCGATTTTATATAAACAATTGATCGGCACTACACTTAATCATGCATAACATCTCTGGCACCACCAAGACAGCTACATCTAATTTTATACACATGAAATAAACCTCTTACAATAATTACCACCTGTACACAAACCACTTACACTCAAAATGAGAAATTCTCTCCATATATAAACACACCTCAACATAAAGGGCACATAGTTTTACCCCCAAGATATGCACTAAATTACACCCAGACCAGTCTCAAAACAAACCTACTTCCTTCCCCTAAGGACTGACAAAGTACATTATATTTCAATACAATCCACGCACCAAGAGAAACTACTCTCATAGTCATCACATATTCAATCTACTACTTCCTCAGTTCTCCCACACATGGCAGAGGAAGAACCACCCCCCCCTTCCCCTTGAAACAAGAGTCACTTTCCATTTTCTAAATTAAATTTAAAGAAAACCAACGAGAGAATCACCTACAGAAAATTTGCAACCATGCCGAGGGCTGCCACGACATGAGGACTTTCTCCAGAGGTTTTGCAGTCAACCCCACATTAACTCAGGAGGGCTACCACAGCATGGGGGTTTTCTTCAGAGGTTTTGCAACCAACCTCACATTACTCAGGGGGGAGGGGGGGCTGCCACCGCATGGGTTTTTTTCTAGAGGTTATTATAGCCATTTAAGTGATTCTGAGGTGGTGAAGAGAGCGTCAGTGTTTTCAGGTTGCTAGAAGCTGCAGCAGGAGCAGTTAAGGGGGGGAGAGTAATATACTGTAGTGAAGTAGAATTTAGGCGTTTGTGGGGTAATATATTTTTCCTTTCAAGTAGGGTGTTGTTGTGGGGTTGGGGTGTAGGGGGTAATATTAATATCTTTTTAAGCAAGGTGTGGTGAGTGGTGGTGTTTTGTAACTGGTTTTGAATTGCGATGTGGATAAAGTGGCTATGCGAGTGGGTATGTGGTGGGAATGAGGTGGCATCACGGTTTGCTAAAAAGTGTGTACTTATCATGTTTAATTGGGAGAATTTTTGTTTCAGTAGTAGAGGTGTTGCATCGGGGCGGTCTGCTCATTTGGGACTCTTTGCTATGGCTAGAAGGGCATAGAAACCTTCAGATGTCAGCTGCATCATCCAGGCCCATCCTACACCTTAAGAGCCTCTCGCAGACTTCAAGCACCGGTAACCAAACAACCACCATTCAGAAAACACTGAGTACCTGATATGCCTAAACCTTGGACCCTCTAGGCACACTAGGGAGGAGGGGGGGAATCTACAGTGGTGGCTTTGCTGGTAGATGCATCCTGGCTATAATAACCAGCCAGTGAGCAACAAAGCAATGAGAATTTTTAAAATTTGCTTTTTTTTTGTTTAAAAAAGTTAATTCGAGTGGAAGACACCATAAAAGGCACAGCACAGCAATTATAACTAAGCCTATCTTAGGCTAGATTAATGATAGCAGAGGTAAAAACAAATGCAGGGGAAAGCAATAAAAAAAGACCTCACAAACACTACAATAAAGAAGGGGTACACTGCTGGAGTAAAGCCCCCTCCCTCAACAACCAGCACTCCAAAACTAAACATTATGGAAGATGCCCACCTCCTACAGATAATGGCAGGCTCAGGAATGCATCAACATCTTCAAAAAAAATATCATCAAGGCTAGTTTCAATTTAAAAAACAAAATAAAGAAGTAAAGCACAAAATAAACAAGTAAAAACAAAACCAACAAGTATAAAGCAAATACATAAAAATAAAATAAACAAGTACAAATAAAAACCAACAAGTATAAAAAAATAAACTAGTACAAAGCAAAATAAGTAAAAACAAAATAAACAAGTACAAAGCAAAAACTGGCACAAAAGAAAAAAAACTACAAAAGAATGTTCGGGAGGGGGCCAATCTAAAAAAAAACTACAAAAGAATGCTCAGGAGGGGACCAATCTCAAAAAACTACAAAAGAATGTTCGGAAGGGGGCAAATCTCAAAAAACTACAAAAGTATACTCAGGAGGGGGGGAGGGGCAATCTAAAAAAAACTACAAAAAAATGCTCAGGAGGGGGCAAATCTCAAAAAAACTACAAAAGAATGCTCAGGAGGGGACCAATCTCAAAAAACTACAAAAGTATACTCAGGAGGGGGGGGAGGGGCAATCTAAAAAAAACTACAAAAAATCCTCAGGAGGGGGCAAATCTCAAAAAAAACTACAAAAGAATGCTCAGGAGGGGACCAATCTAAAAAAACTACAAAAGTATACTCAGGAGGGGGGGAGGGGCAATCTAAAAAAAACTACAAAAAAATGCTCAGGAGGAGACCAATCTCAAAAAACTACAAAAGTATGTTCAGGAGGGGACCAATCTAAAAAAAACTAAAAAAGAATACTCAGGAGGGGGCCAATCTAAAAAAAAACTACAAAAGAATGCTCAGGAGGGAGGGCCAATCTAAAAAACTACAAAAGAATACTCAGGAGGGGGGCCAATCTAAAAAAAAACTACAAAAGAATGCTCAGGAGGGAACCAATCTCAAAAAAACTACAAAAATATGCTCAGGAGGGGGCCAATCTAATAAAACTACAAAAGAATACTCAGGAGGGGGGCCAATCTAAAAAAACTACAAAAGAATGCTCAGGAGGGGACTAATCTCAAAAAAACTACAAAAGAATGCTCAGGAGGGGGGCCAATCTCCAAAAAACTACAAAAGTATGCTCAGGAGGGGGCCAATCTAAAAAAAACTACAAAAGAATGTTCAGGAGGGGGGGGGGGCAATCTAAAAAAAAACTACAAAAGAATGCTCAGGAGGGGGCCAATCTCCTCCCAAAACCAAATCAATCCAAAATTGGGAATGTATGAACCTATCTTAAGCTTAAGAATGAAGCCACCCCACTTAAACCAATAATGGAAAAGATAATATGAGGGAAGCTCCTCAGACAACACATTCAATAAAAATATGCTGGACAATGGGGGAGGGGGGGGACCTTTTTATTATTTAAAGGGGGCTCACATGGCAACTACTATTAAGGACTGTCAAAATTTAAGTTTGAGCCTATTTGTAGGCTAAATTAACAATTATTGACAATCAACAATAAAAAGAAAAAACAACAACCCAATAACACACACAAAACCAAGAAAAAAGAAAAGAAAAAGCATGAACAAGTGCCTAATGGAGGCTGGCTCTCAAAAGGTGCAAGTCAAGAACCAAAACCAAGGAAATGGTGAGACCCTACATCCAAGCAAGCCATGTTTCGGAGCAAGTCTAGGTCAGGATGGAGCTGTGGATGGTGGCACAAGTGTACCACCTTAGTCTTGGCCAAGGAAAACCAAAACTTGGCACTTCGGTATAGCGAGAGATGTGATTCAGAGCCTGTTAGAGCCGACCCTCCAGAGTTGGCCTTTGGGCTGCACCAAAAGTGATCAAAAACAGCTTCCAAAAACAGTGAAGTGGGGCTCTACCAGGAGGAAAGTCCTCCAATTCTGGGGAAGAGTCAGTGTCCCCTTGGGAGGACATTGGCTGGGAGGGGAATCCCATCAAGTCGGTGTTCTCTCCTGGGAAAGACCCTGCTGTAGGTGCTGAGGACCCTCTGGGGTACAGTCACCTTGGCAGTGGTTTCCATTTGACCCTCCACCAGGGATCTCAATCAGGAACTCATCCGGACTTGTGTCCTGGTGGAGAAAGACACCAGTGGGAAGGACAAGAGGACCTCCATCAGAGACGGTGTTACCAATCTACAAAGACTTTCTGCTTAAGAACCTCACACATCAAATTGGAATCTCTAAAATGCCCGTAAGAGACAAGACTTGGGGAGTCTTGGGCATTCGGGCATGATTAATGGGATGATACATTTTGCCCTCCCCCCCATTTTTTTTTAGTACCAAATTTGGCAACCACCTATAAGGCTAAACTAGATGAAAAAAATTAAAAAGCAAATACAAAACCAAAAAACAAACAAAAACAAAACAAGAAGCAAAAAGCAAGGAGGAAGCAAGCTCCGATGTTGGGGAGAGGCGTGCCTTCCCCCAGTGCAGGACCATGTGACCAACACCAAAGATTCAAATACAATGGAGGAGGCCAGCCTCCTCCAAGAAGTCAAATAGTTCACAACTCTGTGTATACAAATGAGGGACAAGCGGTAGGAATGCCACTCATCCCAATATTGGGACAGTTAACATTCGGGAAGATCACCCAAACTGGGACATGCAACGAGAATGGGTTGAACAGTCTGGGATACAATGAGGTCTTAAGGTGCAGGCGAGCACTCCATTAAACGACAGTGCATCCAGCAAGTGTGCCCAATTTGAAGATGACAAGGCGACCTGAACCTGTCACAAAATTGGGGAGTAGGTTGATGGAAAGAGTCGGGGCACAATGTCATGCAACTTTAAATTCCACTCAGCTGTCTCCCATCTTCTTTGCTAAGCAGCCCTCACAGATTCTTTGGTGCACTCATTCCTCACAATCCCCACATGTCCAGAAACCCACCACAAGGTAATCTAAACATCCACCAAGCTTGAGGCAACTGGGAACCAGAGTGCCCAAATCTCTGACAAATCAGGCAAGGGATGGAACAACGCCCTTTCAGATTTTGATGAAAATTGGTATAGAGATAGATTTTTGGCTGAAACCACCGAGTTTGAAATATGTCTTTTAATATGAGGCGCTCTGCAAGAAAAGGGTAGAAAGTGCCCAAACCAGAAGTATGAAAAAAATGCAATTGATGTTTGGGAACACGTAAATGACCATATCTCCCTTAATTTTAAAGCTAGAAGGCTTAGTTTTTGTGTGTGTTTTTTTTAAGTTTACACTGAGAGAAACAAGATGCCATTATTATTTATTTTTAAAAATGAATAAAAAATTACTCACAGTGATGAATAAAATGAATGTCATGGTCATTTACATAGGTTTTCAAAGCAAAAAATGCAATTTTAACTCCTAAATGTTCTAAATCCATTTATAGTTCTAACATGAGTTATAATCAACTGTATGACATCAATGGAAAATGATGAATTATCGTGAAGATGAATAAAAACCTCAAAATTGATTTTTTTGTGGAATTTTCACTTCATGTACTAAAAAAGCATGTTTAATGAGTATAAGCAAATGAATAATAAGATGTAAAATGCTAAAAAAGATAAATACTGGTGTATATGATGAATAAAGATGAATGAAATCCTCATAATTGTTTTATTTTCATGTAATTTTCGCTTTAGATAAGTAAAAAGCATGATTAATGAGTATAATGAGTAATGAGATGTGAAATGCCAAAAAGTGATGAATAAAGAATGATGAATAATGGTATAATGAACAAAGAATAATCCCCAAAAACATAACATAGTTGTGAAAACCATGATTAATGATTAATACAGTATATGTAATAAGATGAGAAATGATGAATAATGGTATGATGAATAAAGAATGATGAATAATCACTAAAATGGAACATATTATTGTACAAACCATGATTAATGATTAATACAGTATGCCCTAACAGCGTGTATACACCCACCGCTAAGCCAATGGGTGTGAGGCAGCGAGATCACTCTGCGGGAGGAGGTGGGATGCAGTTCCTACCCTTTTCATTCAGAAGATGCACCTAAAGTTGCGCAAGTTACTTGCATAAAAAGGACTTTCGACCCTACAGAAATTTTGAAAACGGACCAAGCCACAATGGAATGATAAAGTGCTATATCTATGGAGGCTGTTGGTGCAAAAAAATGCATTTTTGAAAAATGTTGCTTTCTCCCCTTTTCTTGCAGAATGCCTCATATCTTAATTAGAAGTAAAGTTCTTGAAATCTCAATTTGGAGGGTTTGGCAGCCCCCCCCCTAAATTATAGACTTGTATCTCTCTCAGCTCTTTAAATTGACTAAGTCAATATTTTATATAGAAACAATATGAAAAAAGTTAGAGCCATCAAAATTTTTTTATTGGGGAGGGGGAGACCCACAAGGTACAGTGAAATGAAAATAAATTTTAAAAAAAGCACTCTTTTTTTGTTTCTTATTTTACTTGGTCTGTTCAAAATCAATACTAAACACACAGTACTGGTGAAATTATTATGAATTTTCAAAATTTGACTTTTTTTCTACAGAAAAGCCAGTGAAACCCAATTTCATTGATTGCGGATGGATTTATTTTATGCACCAACACCGAACACCTATTTAACTTTTATTTTCAAGAGCCTTAGGTTAGTTTGTAAGTATAATTGGGCACACTAAAGGAACAACACTGCATTGGACCATTTCATTGAAGTCACATCACAGCCAGTTGTGCAAGTCAAATTTAGAGTGCAAATTGGATGTTTTTTCTGTTATTTATTGTGTTTTTGTGTGTTTCAGATAGTTTATTAATTATTTTAATAGTTTTGATTTGGCGTGTTTCAGCTAGTTTTTTCGTTATAAAGGAATCAAACTAAAATGTGTAAACAGAGTATTTTTTTTATTTTTTTTTTATAGAGCCCATCTTGCAACTGCCCACTTGGGCATAAGTCGCCGGAAATACGACATAGCCTAGAACTAGGCTACTTTAAAATAAAAATATGAAAACATAACTGATCAAAATGAGAAAAACCTAACAATTCGGAAGCAAACTCTGGCAGCGGGGGAGGTCCACCTCACCCCGGTGCAGGAGCATGCAACCTACAAAAAAACAATACCAAACAAAAACAAAACAAAAAAGGAATCTTTTTAAATAAAGGGGAGAAGCCCAGCCTCCCCCCCAAAAGTCAATGTGCTCGAACTCGTCCCGGTACCGGGACAGGTATCGTGCGCGAAGATCACCCAGACTGGGACATTCAACGAGAATGTGGTCCTATTGCGACGCAGTCATCACAATAGGGCGCTGGTGAGTGCTCCATCAGATAGCGATGCGTCACTAGTATGCCCGATTCGGAGACGACAGAAAGCGACCTGAAGGCGTCGCGGCATTTGGGGATAGGTCCATGGGAACAGTCGCGGCGCAATGGCACGCAACTTTAAGTTCCCTTCGACTGTCTCCCAACTTCTTTGCCAAGCAGTCCGAAGAGCTGCCCGTATTCCTGCCATGTAGTCGGTGTGAGGAAGAGCGAAACGCTGGTCCGGCGCAGAGTCCTCGGGTACTCTGGCACCCTGATCGGCGGGCTCATTCCTCGAAATTCCAACATGTCCAGGAACCCAGCAGAAGATAATCTCGATATCTGCCCAGCTCGCCAAAACCATGGCGTCACAGATATCGCGAACTAGGGGATGCGGAGATTCCAATGCCCCGAGAGCACTCAGGGCGCTTTGTGAGTCGCTATAGATCACAATCCGCTCTCCGAACCGGGCACGTCGCGTAATCTTCCATACCGAGTGGTGTATTGCCACCAGCTCGGCCAAGAAGACATAGGGCGTGGAAGCCGACCCCTTTTTGGGACTTGGACCAATCTGTATACACTGGCACGGTTCCAGCATGACACAAGGTGTGCTCCAAAAAGGTCGAACGCAATACTCCCGGCGCCGTACAAGCTTTGGGAGCAGAGGCGTGGCGACAAATAGTCAAATGTGGTACCCTCCAGGGTGGCGTCCTGGGCAGAACCAGGGGCGCCAACGGCTCGAGAGCTATATCTACCTCTCGAAAGAGTTTCCTGGCCCTAAACCCAAAGGGCTTAGGGCATGACTGGCGTCTCTCGGCGGCATAGGCATCATCGAGATCAGCTGCGGATGCAGTGAGAGCTGTTGGCGACTGAGGGAGGCGCCGGACTCGCGCGTACAGGAGAGTGATGCACTGCACGAGGCGCAGAGCGAGTGGCATCTCCCCAGCATCAATCAGCAGGCTCTCAATGGGGGAAGTGCGGAAGGCACTGGTCGCATGGCGAAAGCCGGTGTGGTGGATCAGATCCACCTTCCGCCATAAACGCTCGGCTGCGGATGCATAAAACTCGCATCTGTAGTCGAGCTTCGAACGAACAAAGGATTGATAAAAAAGTAGGCCAGTAACCCTATCGGCGCCCTAAGCGCTGAACGTCACGGAACGGAGAATGTCCATGGCGCGGGTACAAGAGACCCTAAGGCTGCGAATATGAGCCTTCCAGGTGAGACGTCGGTTGAATACAAGACCAAGGAAACGGTGCGATTCTACCACATCCAGGCGAACCCCATTAAGAAACGAATCTGGGGCGGGGTGAAGCCGTGGATGGCGGCAGAACTGCATCACCTTAGTCTTGGCCAAAGAAAACCGAAACCTGTGCGATTCGGCATAGCGAGAGACGCGGTTCAATGCCTGTTGGAGTCGACGCTCCAGAGTTGGCATCTGGGCCGCGCCAAAAGGGATCGAAAGGTTGTCCACGTAGAGCGTAGCGAGAACATCTTCCGGCAACACCGAGGTGATGCCGTTGATGCTCAGGGCAAAGAGTGTGATACTGAGGACACTTCCCTGCGGGACAACCTCTTCATGCTCCTTTGGGCCGGAGAGGGCTCCCCCACCCATACGCGGAATCGACGTTCTCGCAAAAATTCAGATATAAACATTGGGAGGCGTCCCCTCGCCCCCATCGTGTGGAGAGTCTCTATGATACCGTATCGCCATGCGGTATCATAGGCCTTCTCCAGATCGAAAAACACCATGGCGTAGTGCTGTCTACGAAGGAAAACCTCGCAGACGGAATTTTCCAGTTGGAGCAGAGCATCCGATGTGGAGTGGAACTTGCGGAAGCTGCACTGTGCAGAAGACAGATGGCCTTGGCTGTCCAGGAAAAAGGCTAATCTAACATTTACCAATTTCTCCATCAACTTGCACATGCAAGAGGTTAGAGAAATAGGGCGGAAACCGTTTGGAGTAGAGTGATCTCTCCCCGGTTTGCGAAAGGCGAGCACTTTAGCGATTGGCCAGGAGTCTGGGAGAAGACCCTCCACCCAGATCCTGTTGAACAAATCCAAGAGAAAGGCAATGCCTCGCTCACCCAGGTGTCGAAGCATGGCGTACGGGACATCGTCCGGACCATGGGCGGTGTCCGCGCACGAAGCAAGAACAGAGCGCAACTCACTCACAGTAAACTTGTCGTTGAAGGGTTCTCCGCCTCTCGAGGTAAAGTCCAGGCGGCGGCCTTCCGCGACATCACGACGTGCATTGAATGCTGGCGGAGCAGCATCCCGGCTAAAGAATGCGGAAAAAGCGGGCGCGAAGGATTCCGCCACGGACGCGGGTCCGAGATTGCGGTCCTATTCTCCTGGAGAACGGGAGGGGGGTCCTGCGAGAACTTGCCCCAAATTATTTTGACTCGCTTCCACACCTCTGCTAAAGGGGTCTTCCCGTTAAGTGAAGACACGTATGCCCGCCAAGAAGAGCGGCGGGCGTGCTTTGAAATATACCGGAACCTAGCCATAGCCCGACGAAATTTAGCGACAGTGAAATCGTTCGGGTGGCGCTTATAGCGCATGCAGGCATAACGCTTTT
Organism: Ceratothoa steindachneri; assembly: GCA_963969495.1. Classification (NCBI taxonomy): domain Eukaryota; kingdom Metazoa; phylum Arthropoda; class Malacostraca; order Isopoda; family Cymothoidae; genus Ceratothoa; species Ceratothoa steindachneri. Next base: position 114,801,611 of record OZ018333.1, on the reverse strand, counting down.
GTTTGAGGGCCGTCTCACACTCGGCCGACCACCATGGGAGTGGTCGGCGTGCAAAACGGCCAGACGTCCTAGGAATAGTAGTCAGGCCCACGGCGATGAGGTTACCGGAGAAGAACTCAACGGCCTCATCTACCGACCTAAACTCATCGACTGAGATAGAGAATTCAAGTCATTTCCTGAAATGCAGGCCACCGCGCCCGTACCCGCGCCAAGTACCACTGAGGTGGGCTCTCAGGCGGCAGTTGCCCTGAAAATGATATTTGAATGGCAAAGTGATCACTACCATGGAGGTCATAGACAGCCTCCCCCCAATCAAAATCAGGCAGTGCATCCGAAGAGCACAAAGATAGATCAAGGCAAGAAAATGAAGCCGTTCTCGGACAGTAATGCGTAAACTCATCCACGTTTAGGACACCCATCTCAAGTTCTTCGATCAGATCGGCAAGGACTTGTCCCCTGGGATTTATTGAGTAATCTCCCGAGAGAGGATGCCTGCCGTTCAGATCTCCAAGCAAGAGAAAGGACCTCGGCAACCGTGCCACGACGCGGCGCAAGTCCCCCGCGTCGTGGAATGTGCGCAGAAATGATAGTATACCTCCTATCCAGGTGAAGCTGCACAGCCACTGCCTGAAAGGAGGTATCTAAAGAGAAAGGAAGAACGGAGACATCATGCCGGGTGTAAACCGCGCATCCCCCAGCCCGGGCCATCCCGTGGTGGTGGGGTCGCAAGACCCTTATACCCTGGGAGGGAGGGCAGGGGGCACGCGCCTAGCATGGTCTCCTGCAAAAAGATAGCTAACGGGGAACGGGACGAGACGAGCCTCCGCAGCTCATCCCAGTTGGCCGGGAGTCCACGGCAATTCCATTGAAGGAATATGCCCTCCAGGCCTAGCTCGGAGGAGACGCGGGGGCCCCCCTCGAACAGAAGACCTTCACGGAAATGGCCGTACGCTTCCCGGAAGCAGAACCCCAGGCGCTGTTGGCCGGACAAAGCGCTGAAGGCGCTGTCGCCTTCGAATACTTATTGGGGGAGGTTGGGCTCGCCATGCAAGTCTTTTCTTTCCTCCGCCTCGAAACCTTGGGCGGCTTCGGAGCCGAGGGGGCCTCTTTTCGAGGAACCACCGTCTCCGAGCCACTCGTTCCACCTCTAAGCGTAAGCGAAGGAGCCGAAGCTCCTTTGTTGCTGTCCTCCTTTCGGGGTACAGCTTTAGGAACCCCGGAAGATGGCCTAGCGACCAACTTCAGGGGTGTTGCCCCCTGTGAGTCTCACGACTCAGGGGAGGCACGTGGCCGTTTCGCCTTACGGGAAACGGTCACGCTGGGGAAAGAGGGGGCAACCCTGGTTTTAGCCGGGGCTGGGTATGAACCCTTTTTGCCGCCAGCTTTACCAGGAGAGCGCCAGGGTTAAGTAGAGCCCGCAGAAGTGCTCCGAATAGGCGCGGAAACAACCGTGCTCGTTGGCCTGGATGGGCCAGGAGCAGAGGGTGCCTTTCTAACTATTGAGGCATATGACGTCCCAGGCAGAGCCGGGCGCGCCAGGACCAAGTCCTTAGCCTCGTGGAATGAGAGTCGATCCTGGGCCTGAACGGCCAGGATTACTTTCTCGAGGCGAGAAGCACCACATTGCTTCGAAGAAGCGGGGTGCGGCTCTCCGCAATTGACACACTTGGAGCAATTTACACAGACTTCGAGTGACCCCGACTTAGCACGTCTACAAGATCGATTCGTATGGCCGAAGCGGTGACAATAATAGCACCGCCGCGGCAGTGGCACGAATGCCTCCACGCGGTAGCGGTACCACCCAGCACGCACCGACTCAGGAAGCTTGTCACAGTCAAACAGGACGAAGAGTGTAGGGATGGGTCTCGAGGCCCCTCCCTGTTTTCTCATCACACGTTCGAACTTAACTGCCCCATGGTCGGCCAGCTCTAGGGTGATGTCCTCAATGGAGTAGTCAACGAGTTCCCTCGCATAAACTACTCCTTTCACAAAGTTCATAGTAAAGTGCGGCGTCACACTCACAGGCGTGCCATGAAGTGTCCGGAGAGCACTTATCTTGGCGCCTCGGCGGGATTCGCCGCATTCGCCAGAAGGCTCCCGTCCGAGAAACGGGTCACCTTCGGCTCTCTACCAATTGCACTAGCTCATCCTCTCCTCTGATGGATCATGTGGAGCGAATAACGAGGAAGCGTTTGAAGCCAGCGGGCTCGAAAACGCCAGGTAACCTCTGAATGAGGGGCCCCGTTGTCATTGAGGCTCCGCCCTATGCACTTTTTGTCCTTGTCATAGTCAGGGGCTCCGCACCCGGGGGGGCAGAGGGGCCGGATGTGCCGATCTTGGCTTGGTCACCTACCAAAGTGGGAGCAGACCCATCCGTCCCCGCAGCACCCCCGGATGGAGAGGAGCCCCGAGTCTTTTTAGTCTTTATTGTCTTTTTTTTCTTCTTTTTAGGAGAGGAGGGCGGGGAATGAACCCGCTTCTCACCTCCGCCAGCAGAAGCCCCTAGGCTAGATGGACCAGCCTCGGCCAGATCCTTCTCTGAAATGGAGAAGGTCCTGGTGGTCACAGGAGCACTGGTCAGAGGAGATCCCTTCCCTCCTTGTACTGCCTCGGAAGCCCTAGCCGTTTGCGGAGGACCTTGCATAGGGGCGGATTCGGGTTCGGTGCTTGGCGCCAAGCCCGGATTATCCCCCATGGAATGCCCTACCGTCTGAGGCTGGGTTTCCTCAAAGACCATGTCTATCACAGGAGGGGCCTCTAGTTGGCCATCCCCTCCCAGGACATCACAGGTCCCCTTGGCAGCGTCACCAGTCTTGTTGGGGAGGCACAGGCTTTGACACCGCCAAGGTTTAAAATTCTTGCCAGCAGGTCTTTTGAGGAAAGCGACCAAAGGGGCCTGGCTTCCCTCTCCCCCCTAAGGGGGTTTGCCCTACCAAGCCAGTTCGATGTGGAGCAGCGGCTAAGGGCTACCTGCTGGCTTTCTTGGCAGAGGGGACTGCCGCTGGAAAGAGGGTTTTGGTGGAGCTGCCCGAGGGTGGCTCCGTCGCTGTTTCAGGGGGAGTTAAAGGGGTTTGTTTTTTTTAAAATTCATCCATGGGCATGCTGACCCTATTTGTGCCACGGGACGCAATAGCTCATCACCTCTTGCAGTTGCCCGCACTGCAAGAGATGCTTACAGGCCCGGCAGAGCCAGGCGCCGCCATTTCGGACAACCCCTCCCGCCTGTTGGCCTGGCAGTCCATCGGCATGGCAGCTCGACCATGAACACCGGGTAAAATTGATAGAATGTGAGGAAAAGGGATGTGAGGAAGGTATGGGTGGGGATGAAGCAGGTTGTTAAAAACCAGCCACCCAAGACCGGAGCTCAGGGGTTAGGGAACATTGTTCCCTCCCCCCCTCAGCCCCGATCCGGGATGGTTGGCTGAGAAGGTCAGCATCTACCCTGTGAAATTAGAGGCTGACCACAGAAAGTTGTGGGAGAGGTTGTATGAAAAGCGACGAGGTAGGGGAGAAATACAGGCTATCTGAAGGAAGGAAGAGAGGCTAAGCTGGGACCCGTCAGCATGGTGGCCAGGATGGCAAATTGCCCTGCCCCTTACAGGGGGTAAACAGAGTAATTTGAGTCTTCAAAGAATTGGAAAAACATTTTAATGCAAGAAAATAAATCAAAACAGAAAGAAATAGCAAAAAAAACTAGCATTGCAAATCAAACTGTCAGTGTTATTATGAAAATAAATGATAATGGTCAAGATTTAAACTCAAAAGGGGTTGGAAAATGTGGTTGAAAATGAAAAGCAACTCCAAGAACGGATAGAAAGTTAATATAAAAGGCTCTTAACACATTCACTGCCAGCCTAAAACCAAAATATTTCACCCCAGGCCAAACCAGTTTTTTTGCATAAATACATTCATTTATATCTAAAATTTTTGTTAGGGACCAAAATTAGAGTTTCATTCATAATAGTTAATAAAATATTTCCTTTTATTTTTTGGGGGTGTGTTTTGGACTGGTGGGCCATGTCACCAATATATTGGTGCTAAAAATAAAACTGAAAATAATAAAAGAAATAAATGGGTAAGCACAATTTGAATTTTATGTGCATTCAAATAGTGCATCTAAACATTAAATTTATATGTAAATGGTACTAGCTACTAAAAAAATAGTTTTAAAATAAATGCTGCCAGAGTTGCATGTCACCAAAAAATAGATGACACACTACACTTTTGTTAAAATTATAATAAATCCTTATATTTTCTTACTATATCTGTTTTATTTATGTTTCTTATATTTTTTTTCTTTCTTTCTAGAATTTTTATAATGTAAAATTACAGGTATATATAACAAATGCTTGATAAATTTCTAATAAAAAAGCAATATGGCTCAAAGAAATTTAATACTAGACAAAATAATTTGTGAGCTAATGAAAGAAAGTGATGATGGAGGTGAAAAACCTAAAGAAGAACAATCTGATAGTGAATACGAAAGTGACAATGACTCGGTTAAAGATCCGGATTATAAAGAGGAGTTTTCTGGGTTTACGGATGATGAAGATAATGGATAACCAGAAGACATAGTTGAGAGGCTAATGATTGAAGAAAATGAAAGAGACAATGATAGAGAAGATGGTGAAAATACTGATAAAAGAGATAAAGAATGTATCCCTGCATGGGATGAATATGCAAATAGACAAAAACAGTTTGGGTTCACTGGAAAAAGTGGACTGCAAATAAATGTATTTTTGTTTCATATAGATTGTCTATGATTTTTTTTAACTTAGGTCTAACATTAATAATTAGCAATGTATTAATAAAGGAGGGCAACACTTGGTATGATTGTTTCTTCAACAGATGGATTTATAGCCTCTCATTATCTGAAATTCTTTTCTTATAACTTCACTATTATACAGGGTACGGCAGAGCTGATTGAGCAGTTTTGAGTAGTCAATGCTTGGTTGGGGGGGGGGAGGGGGTCACTCTGCAAACCTCGAGTATAATAATATTTCTTCTCTATATACCCCCCCCCCCCATACTGCTAACCTCAAGTATAATAACATTTCTTCTCTATATACCCTCTTTACTTTTTTATAACTCCTTAAAACTGCTCAATCGGTTCTGCCACACCCTGTATTTCCAATTCACAATTAGCATATTTGAAATATCAAAGAAAACTTGGACAACAACGGTCATTATTCTTGGTTACTTTTCTGAAAATTACTGCTTCATTGTACAAGACACAAGCCAAAGCTTTTACTAGTCAGGGTGTCTACTTGTTTGGTAATTTTGAATTCAAGGACTTTTCAAGGATTTCAAGGACTTTAAAAATAATCAAAGACTGGTTTTAGCCTTTTTTTTTCTTTAAATTATTAGTTACACAACCCTTGTATATTTTATTACATTTATGAGAAATAATTTTTTTAATTAAATAATTTCTATCAAAAACTATCCATTTCATGAAAATTTAGGTATAAACCATTTAATTTTACTCAGACACACAATTGCCTAAATTATACTTCGCAAAAATATTCATTACTTTCCACTCTTCATAACAGAATTTTTTGTTTCAAAATAACCCCCAAACACTGAATCATGAAGCATTTAGGAAAAGATCTGAAATATTTCAATTGAAAATTAAATGTATTACAAAACAGAATGAACATTCATGATTCAGAGGTTACCTTTTAATTTTATTTTTTATTTAATCATGCTTGATGGTTACAAATTCCTTATCAAGAAGACTCATTTTTGCTTCAAAATCCAATTTAGTCTGTTTCTCATCTTTTTCTTTGATCAGAGCATCAGTTCATCTTTTCTTGGCTTCCATGTCTGTAAGACTTTTGTCCTGCTTCCTTTTCTTTTCAAGATCTTCTTTGTACAGGTGAGAAGAATTCCTAACTACATGCATAAGTGACTTAGTCACTTTAAACTCAGTTAAAGACTTCTCAGTTGCAACCAAGGCATTGTGTACAACTTTCTGAGCAATCATAGACTTCTGTTGAAGATTTCTGACTAAGATTTCTTTGTTAACATTGAAACACCATTCAACAGCTGCTTTTCTATGAATTTTTTTACTACAGCTATGAAGAAGTCCACTGCTTCCTTCCGAAACTGAAGAATGTCAGTGTTGGTCAGATGTTCTCGAACTTTTCTAATCTCTTATTTAACAGAGAAGCCGAGATCCACTTTTTCAGCAGATAATTGGTGAGAAGGATTGGTTAAATCCAGACAACTCAGCTATTTGAAAGATTTTCCCGCAACTAAATCTTTCTTGATAAAACGTAGCAAGAGAGTCAACAGCATGGCACACAAATCCTTGTAAAGGAATGACATCATTGGGAAGTCAGTTTGATACTGGACCAGAAATCATTCTAATTCCGATGAAATCTTCAGAAAAAAAGTGATCTTAGCAGATAGAAACTTATTGCACAGAGCTTCTCTCATCGTGACATATGATGCACTTTTGGGTCCTTTGTGAGTATTCTTGATTGCTTTAACAAACATCTTGACTTTGGGGAGAAGACTAATCTCCCATTGTGCAACTCTTGTGTTTTCTATCCATCTTGTTGAGCAAAATTTCATAGGGAAATCAGATTGATGAACTTCAATTGCTTGCAAAAACAATGTTTGTCATTGGAGAATCTTTGAAAACATAATATAATGTAAACAAAAATTTGCCATCAGCAAACATGAGGCTGCCAGAAATACATGCAATGAGCATATACCACAATCAAGTAGAGGAGGAGAATTGCCACTTCTTTCATCAACATTCAACAGCCTCAGAAACTTATGGTTAACGTTCAGGCCGTCCAATGATACCCGAATAATTTTTTATTGGTCAAGATTCGATACCCATTCATTAAAAGCTTCTAGCAAGTCTTCAGCTCTTCCTCTGCTCGGAAAAACTGAAGTAAGGTATTTAGTAATGATTTTATTCCCCTGCAAGAAAGGGAAATGGATATCCATCTGACCACGTTGTGTGATCTTATTAAGGGACTCGTCAAATGAAATAGAGTACAAGGAACTACCAGCTAAAACTTTGGCCAATTCACCAGAAATGCCATATGTTATTATCATGTGAATTTGAAAAATCAAATTTGAACAATCACTCAATGATTTATTTTTTAAATTCAAGGTCCATTTACCTTTTTCATCAAATTCAAGGACAAAAATTAAATTCAAAGGCTTTTCAAGGATTTCAAGGGCAGTAGACACCCTGCTAGTCAAACACTCTAGTTACTGTACATCCTTTTGTAATTTATTATAAAAATGAGAACAAAAATTGTCAACCATAGTTTTTCCTTTATCAGTGACTCATTGTTGACCCATTCAGTAGCTGAGGTTCATGCATTTCTTAAAAAACCTTAGCCTGCTATAAATGGTTGTGCTACTCAGTACAAAAGTAAGTACAACTTCTTAAATCTGTGCTATCATTTTTTTTTTACTTTAGAATGAATTTTGAATGGAAACTTTGGGGTACCAATCATGGCAAGAATGAAAGACATGGGTGGCATTATAAGCATGGTTAAAAGGGCTGCAATTAAGGAGAGTCTTCAGAGCGTCTGTCTATAAATCACCAATTATAACACCATTAGAATTTTTCAAAATTTCTGTAAATTATTTAACTGAAATTCAATTCTTTTACATTCCATCTGATGCATTATCAACAATTAAAAAGCAAAACTGCAATCTAGATTTGAGACTGCTCAAACCTTAACAGGAGGTACACAAGGATTCCATAAAAATATTCCTAACAGCTTAATGACTGCCAAAGCATTCAAAACATCACTGTCCATCAAATTTCAGATGATATATCAATTACTTCCATGACCTACATTGACTACAATACAGGCCAATATGTCCTTGGGTAGTGTTTTCACTGAGGAGAATCAGAGAAATATACCACAGTTAGAAAACATATATGTTGGCAGTAACCCATTAGATCATGTGGTAATTAGTGAAGAAAAAGTGAGAAACTAATAAAACTGAGAAAAAACAAATCAGCTGGACCAGATAGTTTTCACCCCAAAATGCTAGTATTGCCTACCATTAAATATTATTTACAATAAATCTCAAGAAACTGGTGAAATTTCACAAGGCTGGAAAGATGCCAATATCACCCCCAATCCATAAAAAAGGAAGTCGATGGCAGCCTGGGAATTATGGGCCAATAAGTCTAACAGCAATTGTGTGTAAGATTATGAAGACAATAGTAAGAAACGATATTGTCAAACACATGATTGATAATGGTCTTTTTGCTGATCAGCAACATGGTTTTGTCCCGGATAGATCATGTACGACTCAGCTACTCTTATGTTTGGAGGAATGGTCACTGTTTGTGGAGCATGGAAAAAGCTTTGATGTTGTGTATTTGGACTTCCAGAAGGCTTTTGAATCAGTTCCTCATAAAAGACTTTTAAGTAAACTGAAAGCTTATGGGATAGAAGGAAAAACTTATTATTGGATAGAAAGCTTCTTGACATGCCAAAGACAACAGGTAGTCATGAATGAAGACAGATCTGACTGGACAGCAGTGAAAATCGGTATACCACAGGGAAGTGTTCTGGGACCAATTTTGTTTGTGTTGTTTATCAATGATCTATAGGGGGTCCTACATTAGGGGACTCCCTGAAAGTTCTTCTGTTCAATGCGAGGTCCATCAGGAACAAGTTTCCTGAGCTCTGTGGCCTTGTAGCGACGGAAGAACCCGAAATGGTAGCCATAACAGAATCGTGGTTAAAAACCTCAAACCGAGACTTTGAAGGCGAATTCACGGTTCCTGGCTACCAACTCTTCCACAAAGATAGGCCAGACAGAGAGGGTGGCGGTGCAATGTTGTATGTCAAGGATACAATCAAATCTACGAACTCCAACATTATATCCGATCACGAGCTTCTAGGCGTTGACCTAGAGATAGGTCCTGTCAGATACAGGACCCTGTTGCTTTACAGACCCCCTTCCCAACCCGTTGAGAAGGACAGGGAACTGTACCAGCTGCTGGGTGAACTTGTTCAAGGCAGAGTGTGCATCGTTATGGGCGACTTCAACAGCCAAGTTGACTGGGAAACCAGAGCAGCCTGTGGCGAGAGCGCGCTACTCCTGGAGTTCGCCAACAACGAGTTCCTCACTCAATGGGTCAGAGAACCGACGAGAGGTGACAATATCCTCGACTTGGTCTTCACCTCTGAGGATGATATCGTTGAGGATCTATCTGTAGGCGAAGAGCTCGGTGGCAGTGATCACCAGCTAATTAGATTTACCATCAAGATCCCGAAGGTAAGGTCTGTTGCCAGTCAATCAAGGAAACTTGACTTGAGAAGAGCAGACGTTGCAAGCCTTCGTGCTGGACTGACTGACGTGAGGCTAGAAGTGTGCTATGCTGTTGAAGACTCGTGGAATAGTTTCAAAACTACATTCATGAGTCTTCAATCGTGTTTCATCCCTCTGAAATGCTCCCGTGGGTCTTCTGTTCAACCAAAGTGGTTTAATCGAGAAATCGGCCAACTGCTTAGGGAGAAGAGAAATGTGTACCGGCGATCGAAGATTTCGGGTGACTTTGACGAGTACCGGAGGCTAGCCAGGAGAGTGAAGTCCAGCATAAGGGCGGCTAAGCGGTCTGAAGAACTCCGAGTGGCGAGACTCTGTAAAGAGAATCCCAAGGAGTTTTTTGGATATGTAAACAACCGTAAACCAATCCGTCGAATGATTGGCCCTTTGAGGAATGAGGAGGGGACATTAAAGCATTCAGATGTAGAAAATGCTAACCTCCTCAACGACTACTTCTCTTCAGTGTTTACTGAAGAATGTGGTCCCATCCCCCAGCCGACGGATTCCTACTCGGGATAAAAGCTGGAGGATATGGACTTCATCGAAGTTGAAATCAAAAAGAAGATCAGTGACCTAATGACGAATAAGTCACCTGGCCCGGATGGTTTTCTACCTAAAGTGTTGAAAGAAGTGCGTGATCAAGTGTCACGACACCTGAGCGCAATCTTCAACATGTCAATCCGGACCAAATGCGTTCCTAGAGACTGGCGTGAGGCGGAGGTGACTCCTATCTACCGACCTATCAGTCTGACTTCGATAGTCGGTAAACTCATGGAAAGCATCATGGTGGACAAAGTGACGTCGTATTTAGAGTCAAACCTGCTACTGAGGAGTTCCCAGCACGGCTTCCGAAGGCAACGGTCATGCCTGACGAACCTTGTGGAATTCTTCCACTTCGTTTTCAGTGAGCATGATCGGGACAAGGCGGTGGATGTGGTCTACCTAGACTTTCAGAAAGCCTTTGATAAGGTACCACACCACCGCCTTCTCGGAAAGTGCGAGCGCTGGGCATAGACGGAAAGCTAGCCGGCTGGATCGAGAACTGGTTAAGTGGCAGACGGCAACGGGTGGTGGTAAATGGACAGTCTTCTGAGTGGGTGCCCGTTACTAGCGGGGTGCCTCAAGGTTCTGTCCTGGGACCACTACTATTCATCATCTACGTCAACGACATGGACGGTGACATGGTTGCCAAGATTTCCAAATTTGCCGACGATACCAAGCTTGGTATGAACGTTGCAAAGGATGGAAATACTGCCCGCCTGCAGGAAGATCTTGGGAAGATTGGGGAGTGGTCGGACACGTGGCAAATGCCTTTTAACGTGGGCAAATGCAAAGTGATGCATATCGGCCACAGAAACCCCCAATCTCAGTATATCCTTAAGGGCACTGATATTGAATCCACCGACACTGAGAAGGACTTGTGTGTAACTATTACTAGTGACCTCAAGTTCTCGAAACAGTGCATCGAGACAGAGAAGAAAGCCCAAAGGATGTTAGGCTACATAAAGCGCTAGTTTGGATACCGTAACAAGGAGATAGTACTTTGTCTGTACAACTCCCTCGTTCGGCCGCCCCTGGAGTATGCCGTACAATTTTGGAGTCCTACATTTCGAAAGGATATCGCAAGGTTGGAACGCGTACAAGCCAGGGCAACCAAGCTGATTCCCTCTATCCGACATAAAAGTTATGAGGATAGACTAAGGGAATTAGATCTGTTCTCGCTGGAAACCCGTAGACTGCGTGGTCAGCTCATCGAAGTTTTCAAAATACTTTGAGGGTTCGAAAATGTTGACTACCGGGATATTTTCACACTGAGTGAGAACAGAACGCGCAATCACAGCTTCAAACTTGAACTGAAGCGTTACAACCGCAATCTCTGTGGAAATTTTTTCACTTACAGTATCTGCGGTGAGTGGAACGCACTCCCAGTGTAAGTTGTCAACAGTGAATCTGTTGACCAGTTCAAGTTAAGACTAGACAGTCTTGAAAAGTGGCCGTTTAGGGAAGCAAAACAATTGAGCAGCCATGTGCCTGCTCGATTGCTAGTCCAAAGGTACCCTCTTTGAATGGAACGTAAGGTCTCCTAGGGTACTTACTTTCCTTGTTACTCCTTGTTACCTGATGCTGTATCAAGTACAGTTAAAATATTTGCCGACGAACCAAAGATTTACAAGGAAGTAAACACATCACAAGATCATCGGGACTTGCAGGGAGATTTAAGGAAGCTAGGTGAATGGTCTAATCTGTGGCAGTTGAGGTTTAATGTAAAGTGATGCATTTTGGATTCCACAATCAAGACTATGTATATACCATGGATGGTGAAATACTGGATCAAGTTAAAGAAGAGAAAGATCTAGGGGTAATCATTGACTCTGAATTGAAATTCCATGCACAAGTGTCCACTGCAGTTAAAAGGGCCAACCAAGGGTGGGAATTGTGAAAAGTACATTTGTAACATTTACCAGAGATACTTTGCCACTGTTAATAAATGCATTAGTTCATCCCCATCTGGAATATGGCAACATCATTTGGTACCCACGATTCATCGTCGATGATATGAAGGTGGAATCCGTACAAAGAAGAGCTACAAAATTGGCTCCAAAATTGAGTGATCAAGAATATAGCGAAAGACTGTGTCAGCTTGGACTCTTTTCTATGAAATATAGACACTGTAGAGGTGATATGATTCAAGTTTACAAGCTTCTAAATGGATTGGAGAGAATCGACCCTGGCCTATTCTTCATACCTCAGGAATATTCAGCAATGCGAGGTCATTGCAATAAACTATTTAAATGTCATAGCCAGAAAATGGTGAGGAAAAATGTATTTGGCCAGAGGATTGTCAATGACTGGAATTCTCTGCCAGATCAAGTGATCACAGCCACAAGTCTCCAGTCCTTTAAGAACAAGTTGGATAAACACTGGGAAGCCAACTGGTATATCTACACGTAGCCAGCATCATAGAAATTTTCATAACAATAATCGGGCGACTACAGGATTACATCATGAGCCCGTACCATCATGATGATGAAAATATTCCTTACATAAGGTTTATTAACCTCTTCTCTACAATGACGAAACCGCTTTCATCATGCCTACTGTTGCACGTGTCTCCGATGATGAAAGAGTTATTGTCATGAAATAAATGATTATTTTTCTGTTCTGTAATTTTGCCAGAGTACACTATGAACATTCCTGAGCATTACTCGAAGTGTCTGTCTCGTAATGATGTGGTGGAGCGAATGTGAGTGTGTGTATAAGGGGGCCATTCTCCCACCTTTTTCCCAATACCCTCTCCCTCTCTCTGTAAGAATGTGTGTGTGAGTGGGAATGAGGTTTTTTATATTTTCTCTTTGTATATATATGTATTTGATTTCATGTATTAAAATTGTTTTTTTCTTTCTCAGATTGTACTTTGTTTAAAATAATCTTTTATCAAAGCGCCGTAATTTGGAAAGATAAAAGGGCAAGCAGTTGTAAATTACCCCTGTAATTGAAGCTGACTAACTATTGATTATTATTATACCAAAGGTCATTAGTATAGGACAAAGGTTCCAGGCCATGTTATGTCCTATTTGATTGTGTATAAAATAGTTTAGCTTTAACGAAGGAGGGCTTATTAAGGCCACACAACTCTAACAAGATTACCTAACTTAGTCCAAGCTCGGAGGCGCAATTTTTGAATACAAAAATTTTGTTGTAACACGTGAGGCCATCTTTTGTTGTTCATTGACTGTAGTAACCCAAATTTTATTTGGGTTGTTTCATTTTTATTGTTCTTAGGATCAATTAATAATATTTATAAGTGGGACTTATTTATTTTTTCTGATTTCATATATATAGGATTTTTTTGTATTTTTTGTGAAAAGTAACGAGATCTCCAATATAATTGCCCCTCTCTATTGTAGATATTTTGTACAATTTTTTGTAAGTAAAAGGACTGTATATACAATCCGTTTCATTCTCCCTCGATTTCTCACGTCCAGACAGTGTAGGAAGCGGGTTGGATCGATTGGGATTCAAGATATATTTTCGGCCCGCTACATTTGGCGCCCGAATAGGGATGTGAAACTTCGAAACCGGGAGCGTGACGGGATTGGATTGCAGTCCATACCCAATTAGCGTGACAAGTAGTTTGATTGATTTTTCCCTCCTCCTATCTTTTTACTAACTTGGGAACAATGGCTGTAGCGGAAACAAAATGTTGCGGGGAATGATAGAGGGAATGGAGAATGAAATAAAAGGGATGAATGAAAAGACTGATAGGATGAAGAAGGAAATGGGAGACCGACAGGATCAGACGGACCAACGGATGCAGGACCTATATAACATGATGACAGGGGCTGGACCAGCCCCAGGACTAACAACCCTGACCCCTGCTCCTACTAAAGGGACTCCGCTGAATGGAATGGATGGCAGTATGATTGAGTCTAAAGAAGATACTGTGAGTGGTAGGAAAGGGGGTGAATGGAAGAGAGTGGAAAGTAAGAGAGGAAGTAAGCATGGTTCTAAGGTTAAGGATAGGAAGGCGATAGGGAAGAGTATGGATTCGCTATACTCAGATGAGGGAGAGAGTGACGATATGATTGGAATGAATGAGACCGAGAGTAGCTCTTTGGAGAGTGAAGTGAATGTGGGGAAAGGAATTTTGATTAGGAAAGTGCCAAGGATTGATAAGTTTAGATTGCATGGGGAAAAGAGTATGGATGAGTTCTTCGGGGATTTTGAGTGGTACTGAAAGCTCAAGTACCCGCAGAACAAGGGTCACTGGGTGAGTGTTCTGGGAGATTGTTTGGATGGGAAAGTCTTGGAGTTCTTGCGAGTGATAACGAGTGTGGGAGAGCCAAAGTACGATGTAGTGAAGAAGAGATCGATTGGGCAGGTGAAACGAATGAAAGAGAGTGTGAAGTATAAAAGGGTGAATGAATTTGAGAAGGCTTGAATGGGGAAGAGTGAAAGTGTGAATATAGGCTTGAGAGTATGGCAAGAACGAGGTATGGTGATGATGATGTAAATGAATGTAAACCACTCATGAGGAAGTTTTTGGACACGATCCCGCGAAAGGTGAGTGAATGGCTGAGTGGGAAGAGAAAGGAGAGAGTGAGACTGACAGGTGAATGGTTGATGTGGGAGGATGTGTTGGAACTGTTAGAAGATGGACGATTTGATGATGAAAGCGCTCTAGAAGAGGATGGATGGTACAGTGTGAATGTTGGGGGTAAGAAGCCCAGGAGCTTTCATCCACCCCAGCAGTTTGTCAGCTACAGGGATGCCCTGAAGGCTGCACCAGCTGGAGTGATGTCAAACTTCCTGGGCCGGCAGAATGGATGGGCAAATGGAGGGTGGTCGAATGGAAGGGGGCAGATGAATTTCAAGCGTGGGAACGGATATATGAGAGAGAAACCGAGGTATGTCCCAGCAAACGAGAGACCGAATGGTGGGAGAAAGATTGTGGAATGTCGTCGGTGTGGAAGGAAAGGTCATATGTTGGCAGAATGTAGGTGGACATCTGGTGCATGTTTTGGGTGTGGTAAGAAAGGGCATATGATAAAGGATTGCCAGGAAAGTGTGAAAGAGTGCTTCGAGTGCAAAGAAATAGGCCATTTGAAAAAAGATTGTCCGAGGTTGAATGGTGGAGCAACTGCTGGGGGGAGTGTGAAGTATGCATGTGGTAATTGTGGAAAGGCTGGTCATTATGCAAGGATGTGTCGTGACCAGAGGAATGTATGTAGCTATTGTGCAATGGAAGGATATTCGAGTGAAAAGTGTTGGATTAGACTGAGAGTGCAAGGTGTGAATGGAAAGTCTGAAGCGGGAAATTAAATGGTAAGAGGGTACCTGCTGAAGTATCCTCTGGGTGCATGAGTGTGAGTAATGTGTTGGTAAGTCTGTCTAGTGTGAAAGTGCTGTCTGGTAGGAAGTATGAGTGTCTGAGTGTGAAGGTGGAATTGAATGGAATTGAGTGTTTGGCTTTAATAGATTCTGGATGCAAGGCGAGCTTGGTGTATAAAGATGTGTATGACAAGGTTAGCGAGAAAGCCCTCCTGTCTGAGTGCAAGGGTAGTTTGGTAGGTATTGCCTGTGATTGGAATGATAAGGTCAGCTGTTCGAATGCATGGTATGATGATGAATGAATGTGAATTTTCTGTGATTGGTAAGGTGAGTAGTGAGTATGGTGTGATTTTGGGGTATGATTTTATGAAAATGAATCGTATGGTTGTGCATCCTGCGAGTGATCAGATTGAGAGAAAGATTGGTAAAAATGGGGTGTATAAGTTGTATGAAGGGAAAGATGGTAGCGTTTTGAGGAGTGTGTTTACTGGTATTGAGGTGACTGCTATGGAGAATGTAAGGCTTGTGAAGGGTGAAAGGGTGTCTGTTAGAGTGAGTTGGAGTAAGGATGTTAGTTTGAATGTGAGTGAGAACACTGTGATATTGGATGGAAAGGATGCGTGTTGCTTGTGTGTTTGATGGCTTGATGAGAATGAATGATCCTTTTGTATGTGTGCAGGCGGACCCCAGTGTGAAAGAGCAAGTGAGGGAAATCCAAGTTGGAGATGTACTGGGTCACCTCTCCACTGTCAATGAGGTAGGTATGGATGATAGTACAGATATCAGGGTGAATGTTGCAGGTGAAAAGATGTGTGAATGGATGTATAATGAAGTGAAGAGCACGGTGGAATTGGATGGATGCTTAACTGAGTATGAAAGGGAGGATGTGTATCGAATGATATTTGAATGAAAGGGAGCCCTCAGTAAGGGTGATCTGGATTTCGGGGTTGCAAAGCTCCCGGAATTCAAGATTGTCCTGAAGGAGGACTCCCCAATCTATCAGTGGCCGAGGCATTTCCCACATCCAGTTGCTGATGAGATTGAGAAGCAGTGCTTGGATTTGGAACAATTGGGGGTGATTGAAGAAAGCGAGAGTGCATGGAATAGTCCAATTGTACCTGTACAAGAGCCGGATGGTAGATTGCGTCTGTGTGTGGATTATAGAAATGTGAATGAAAGGACTGTGAAAGAAAGGTTTCCGATGTGTGTGGTATCTGAGTGTGTGTATAGTATGCATGGGATGGAGTGGTTTACGAAGCTGGATCTGGTACGAGGGGTATTACCAGATGCCCATTGCTGAGGAGAGCCGGCCAGTAACTGCCTTCTCTTCCTCAAAGAGGGATACCAGTTCCGGAACCTCAGCTTTGGGTTGGCTAATGCTCCCGGAGCCTTCCAGCGGGCAATGAATGTTGTGTTGAGTAAGTTTGCGAGTAAGAATGTGATTGCGTTTATAGATGATATTTTGATTATGACTGAGACTTTTGAGGAGCATATGAAATTGGTGAATGATGTGTTGAGAACGTTGGAGAGTGTTGGTGTGAAGGTAAAAGTGGCGAAGTGTGAATGGTTTGCGAAAGAAGTGGAATTCCTTGGGCATATGGTGAGTGACTGTGACTGTGGAACGAGAGCTGGCTGCGCTAAGATATTGTTTGAAAGTGTTGCGTCCATTTTTGTATGGTGTGAGGTTTGTGATCAAAACAGATCATCAACCTCTTGTGTATCTGCAGCGTATGAAGTGGGCTGATAGTAGGATTGCAAGGACTTTGGAAGATTTGAGTGACTTTGACTATGTGATTGAGTATGTGCCTGGTGAACGGAATGGAGTGGCTGATTTGATGTCAAGGTATCCTGGTACGAATGATAAAAATGTGTGTGAAGTGAGTGATCCTGAGTATTTGCCGAAAGGGATTATGAATGGAAAAGAGAGTAAGGGTGGTGGTGATTCCTTGTTTGAGAGTGTATGGAATGGTTTGCAAGATTTGAAGAGTGATGGAGTAGACGTGAGAGTGCCCGATAGTGTGGATGATTTAAGGAAGGAGGTAATGAAGGAAGTGTGTAGGAAGCCTGAAAGCATTGGTATGGCAAAGGTGCGGAACTTCATGAAAGAATTGAGAGCGATGTATATTCAAGGGGTCCCGCCATTTCAGGAAGTGTTGATTGCAGTGAGTCATTTGTATGGAGTGATTGTTTATGTGCACTTTGGTGGTGAGAGGCCGATTGTGTACAAGGATGAGAAGATGAAGGGTTTGAATCCTAATGTGGTACATCTGCAATGTTTGAGCGGTGTGCACTACAATTGGGTGATTGAAAAGTGTTCATATATAAGAGAGAAGAATGATTGTCTGGATGAAGATGAGCGTGTGGTGAGTGATGGTATGGGAGTTAATGACAGTGTGGATATCAGTGCTGATGTTGGTGTGCTTGTTCCTTCTGTGTATTGCGAACATGGTGGACCTGATATGATGGAAGCGAGAGTGAAAGTTGGTGAAAGGTTGTTCTGTGGTTTGATTGATACTGGAGCGCAGGTGTCTTTAGTGAATGGGAAGATTCTGAGTAAGTATGATGAGTTTAGATGTTGTGAGCATAAACCTGTGAAGTTACGGATAAGTGGATTAGGGAATGGCATGATAGTGGCATGGGAACAGGTTGGTCTGAAAATGAGTTTGGGTAATGGTGTGAATGTAAAGCATGACTTTGTGATTCTGAAAGATGAGCAAATGCTGTGTTGTTTCTTGCTTGGTGTAGACTTTATGAGATTGAATGATTTGTCTTTGGATGCTGATAAGGATTGTCTTATGAAAGGTGAATGTGAGGTGATGAGGTTGAATGAGTGTGCAAAGAATGTTGTCAAGTTTTGCGGTAAGATTGAGTTGGTCATGGATAATGAGAATGAGATTTTAAGTGATGAGGATATTCTAGAGATGCAAGAGATGTGTCCTTTTGTTAGTGAGTTGAAGAGGTGTGTAATGACGTGTGTTGATTTGAATGAATGGCCAGAGTGTTTAAGTGATTTTAAAAGGTATGCTAAGGATTTTGAGGTTTGTATGCATGTTGTATATTTTGTGAGGCATGTGAAGGGTGGTGATGATATGTATGTACCTGTGATGTCCTTAGTTGGTATGATTGGTCTGGTGAAAGTTGTGCATGATAATTATGGGCATATGGGTAAGTTTAAGCTGTGGGAGTGTATGAAGGAGCGTGTGTTCCATCCGTTTCTGAGAACTGTTGTGAATGATGTTGCAACTACGTGTGAAAGGTGTCAGAAGCGAAAGGTGCAAGGTGTGCAAGTGAAACCACCGATGTTGAAAGTTGATGCAAAAGAACCGTTTGAATTGGTAGGGATTGATTGTGTGTCTTTACCGCGTACGATTGCTGGGAATGTTGGTATGGTTGTTATGGTTGATCATAAAAGTAAGTTTGTGTATGCAGCGCCTGTGAGAGATAAAAGGAGTGTGACTGTTGCGTGTGTGGTTGAGCAGTTGTTTTTTCCTATGTGTGTATGGAAGCCTAGAAGATGTCTGAGTGATAATGGGCCTGAATTTGTAGAAGTGTTTGAGCAAATGTTGAGAGAGAATGGTGTGGAGCATGTGAGAACAACTCCATATGTACCATCTTCAAATGGATTGGCTGAACGTACTATAAGAACCTTGTGTGAGATGTTGAGAATGATGAGTACAACAGTGAATGACTGGGATGTATGTCTGGGGAGAGTGTTGTGGGTGTATAATTCAACTGTGCATAGTGCAACTGGAATGTCCCCATGTCAGTTTGTGATGAATTTTGAAAGGTGAGTGAAAGATAGGTTTCGTTTGAGTGAAAGTGAGTAGAGTGTATGGCGTGAGGCGCATGAAAGGTTCCGTTCATTTGAATTAGGTGCAAAAGTATTGAAGGTGAAAGAAGTGAAGGGTAGGTTGAATGTGTCAAAGATGAGTGAGAAGTTTGATGGACCTTATAGAGTTGTGAGAGTTTGGGAAAATGGGGTGACGTATGTTTTGAAGAGTTTGAATGACGGTATGACTGAGAGTGTGCGGGCTCATCAGAGTCAGTTAAGGAGATGGAGAGAACCTCCTGACTAATGGTGAGCCATCCGGTGTATGAATTGTGTAGAGAGAGAGGTAAAGTGCATGATGATGAGATTGAATGTGATAGTATGGATCTGTCTGGGAAAGAGCTTGTCTTGGTCTCGAGGAGTAGAAAGCGTACAAAGAAGAGTGAAAGGAAGAATGCAAGTATGAATGAAAGTAAGTCTGAGCAGAGTGTTTCTCGTATGGGAGATCTTGAAATGGAGATTGAGTTTTTGCGTAAACAGGTAAGTGATTTGGCTGGTATAAGTAGACGAGTGAGTGAGCTGCCTGTGCCTGATTTTTCTGGTTTTGGAAACAGTATGAATGATAGTGTATTTGGGCAGAATGAACCTAGTGTGGCTGATTTTTCAGGTTTTAGAATGGTAATAGTAGGGATGAGTTTGATGTAGTGAATGATGAAGTGGCTGATTTTTCAGGTTTCTGGTGGGAGCCAGTCGAAGGGGTTTCTGGTATGCCTGTTGAGAATACAGGGGATGTGAGTGACCTGTCTGTTTCGCAAGAATGTACCTTGAGTTGGATGAGAGCTGTGAGTGAGGAGCTGATGAATGGGGGTATGAAGAGTGAAGGTTCTGAACGGAAGAGTATGAAAGAATTCTGTCGTGAGATGGGAGAACTGGTAATGAGGGCTAAGAATATGGTTGACGAGATGATCAATAGTGACGATGAGACTGACAGGACGACTGACGAACAACCCCAACCAATTGCTACGCATAGCCAGGGACCAGTAGATGAGTGTGAATGGGTGCAGAAGGGTGCAATTGAGTATAAAAGGTATCGTTAGTAATGATTGAGAGTGTATTGTGAGTGACTGTGGTTGAATGGCTTAAGGAAGGAGGGGTGTGGTGGAGCGAATGTGAGTGTGTGTATAAGGGGCCATTCTCCCACCTTTTTCCCAATACCCTCTCCCTCTCTCTGTAAGAATGTGTGTGTGAGTGGGAATGAGGTTTTTTATATTTTCTCTTTGTACATATATGTATTTGATTTCATGTATTAAAATTGTTTTTTTCTTTCTCAGATTGTACTTTGTTTAAAATAATCTTTTATCAAAGCGCCGTAATTTGGAAAGATAAAAGGGCAAGCACTTGTAAATTAGTAGAGCGAAGAACAAGATGGACAGACATCCAGGTGAGAGTTGTTGTGAACGGTTATGTATGTGCGGATGTGAGCATTGCTGATGTTTGAGTGTGGCAGTGTATCAGTGTTTAAAAATACCTTCTCCTTTCCAGCTTCTTGGTGCCAGGTAGTCAATTGAGGCAGCACAAAATTTGGCTGCTCCAAAGTGTGGGTGACGAGACCACCTCCCAGTCGCTGGCACATCAGTTGGAGCCAGAGCCCTCCAACTTTCAGCCAGACCAGAATTCACACATCCCAGTTCTTGAGGGCGGGGCATTTTGCATTAGCTGGAGCTCAGATCCCGGTCTACTAAGACAGGATACCTTTAAGGAGCCCCTCACCCCTTCTGGAAGAACGCAGGCCCACCTACCCCTTCCTCTCCCGTTTTCGCAGACTTGCAAGACCTGGACACCAAGTACACGATCCTTGGCAATTTCAATTTGGTACCGATCTATCTAGGTTTTGCATCCTTTTATACATTGGCCAATAAAATTGTAAGGCTGTTTAGATTAGATTTTTATATATATATATATATATATATATATATATATATATATATATATATATATATATATATATATATATATAATCATTTTGGGCTTAGTTTATATGGTTATATTATTATTTTTGAGTGGGTCTGATTGATTAAGGGTTTTTTTTTTCCATTATTTTAATAAAGTTAAAATTAGACTCTCCCATCAATATCCTCTCTTTGAACCACTGAGCGGGCCTTGTTGGAGCAGCAGGACCTAGTGGGAAAGGGTGTCAGCACAAGAATGTGCTGAACAGTCTGGGGGACAATGCAGCTGTCACAAAAGGCGCAGGCAAGTGCTCCATCAAGTGGCAGTGTATCCTGCAAGTGTGTCCAACTCGGAGATAACAGAAAGCAGCCTGAAACAGTCGTAACATTAAGGGGTAGGTTCATGAGAACAGTTGCGGCGTAATGGCACGTAACTTTAAATTCCCCTCGACCATCTCCCATCTTCTTCGCCAAGCCACCCAGAGGGCAGCCTGTATTCCTACCATGTAATCGGTGGTTTATTGAAGAAATCTCAGATGAACATCAAGACTTAAAATTAATTTCATACATCAAGTTACACAAAACAAATTCTTTTTTGTCCACTGAGGATACATATTGGGTCTTGATGAAGAACATTTTGAGTGTGTTGAGTGTCCTAAGATTGAATACAGAGGCCACAATCACATTCATTTGTCTATGCTAAGAAAATTGGGGTTTGGGTGGAGTTGTGGATGGTGGCAGAAGTACACAACCTGGGTTTCAGCCAAGGAAAGCCGAAACCTGTACGCTTCGGCATAGTGAGAGATGCGATCCAAAAATGCCTGTTGAAGTTGATGATTCACAGTTTGGATTTTATTATTACTATTTTAGGAGCCCATTGGCGACTGCTTACTTGGGCATAAGTCACTGTACTCAACCCAGCCTATTACTAGGCTATATTAAAAAAGAAATAACAATATGCAAATAACAAATAACGCTAAAAATTACAAAGGCCTAAAAAATAAAATAAAAAACAAAGCAAAAATCAAGAAGGAAGCACGCTCCAGCATCGGGGGTAGGCCGCATCAAAATAGAGTAAAAAGTTGCGACACATCTTCAGCAGCACCAAGGTGATACCCTTAATGCTCAGGGAAGAGAGAAACACTGAGAACACTTCCATGCAGGACACCCTCTTCCTGCTCCATTGTGCCACACAGATTGGATGAGTATATGAGGAGGGAAGGCTAATGTGTTTGTTTTGTTTCTTTAAGTTTTCTCTTGGAATATAAATTGTACATAATATTGATATTATTATATATTGTAGTTGGATGGTAGAGCTTTTGATGAACCTTTAATGGTGACAACTTGAAGGCAATGGTATGGACAAAATCCTTTGGATGTAGTTTATTTAGGGATGTTGGGGGTTGGGGGCTTTTATCGTCTATGACTGTTATGTTATGCTACACATCATATCCTTTTGTGGCTAGTATAAAGGTTAAAAAATGGACAGCATAATTAAATAGGGTAGTTTGGGGTCAACATAAAACTGTAGGTCTCTATTGATGCAGGCATCAAACAATATGTTGTCTACTTAACTCATGGCATAAAAATGAAATAAAATGACATGCCACAAGACCATATACATATAGAAAGTTCTATAATAAATATCAATCAATTTACCTTATTATCCATAACAATATCAATATCTGTTTGAAAGAACTCATTCTTTATTTCTTTAATGTCTGTAGAAGCATCCTAAAATAAAAAAATAAAAATCAAGGATATTTTAGAACTGATGTCATTGATATGAAGATAAAATAAAACCAGGAGAAAATAACTCTTCACCTTACCATATTATCAACCATAATAGTGTTAATTGCATAGTCACAGAATTCCTCCTTTATTTCTATATTAGCAGAAGCATCCTAAAATAAATAAATAAAAAAATTATATCTATATTTTAATTTTTTAAATATAAACATTTGTCATATTTTAAAGCACAGGAGCAAAGAGCTGCAGGCCATGAGGGTACCCAAATGTAGGCCTTGGGACCAAAAAGACAGGCTATTCCTCTAGGTTTCCATCATAACAGTGGAATTACCTTCGCCACACTATTTACCCCATTATAGAGCTCGATTCTAATATTTGAGAATAAAGTAATCCTTCTATAATAAGTTTTGCTAATATATAAAAAAGATAACATTTAAGGTCTTATAATTAGTCTCAAGTCAAGATGTTTAAAGTTTCAACCAGTTACCGAGCCATGTCCACATCTAATTATAATGATCCTAGTGTGTGTGTGTGTGTGTGTGTGTATGTGTGTGTGTGTGTGTGTGTGTGTGTCCATTTTTTTTTAAATTGGTAATGACTGACATTGGTGTGAATTTTTTAAAATGTGAAATAAAAAATTCATTTTTTTTGAGGGCCTAGCAAAAAATACCTGTAAGGAGGATTTTTCTGCTAGTTGTTATTAATTAATTCACTGGTACTATTTATAATTAGAAACCAATTAGTAGACACCAATTAATCTTGGCCATTCTTCTTTGATCCTTATTGTAAATTTTTTCACACATTTACAACTACAAAGGTGAAAATGCTTTCTTATAGCTACCAAACCTACTCAAACTGTTAGGGAGACTCACCCTGCCTTTGTCCTCTTAACTTTATAAGAACTGAGAAATAACCCAGTAGCTTTACATTAAGCAGTCTCAAGCTATTGATCCTGTTCAAGATGATTAACATAAATCAATATTCTCATTGTGTTTTCAATGTAAGTTCTGAGAAAATGCAACATAATATTTAATGGAAGGGACTGTGAGTAAAGAAATATTAAATGGCAGGGAGTAAAGAAATATTAAATGGCAGGGAGTAAAGAAATATTAAATGGCAGGGAGTAAAGAAATATTAAATGGCAGGGAGTAAAGAAATATTAAATAGGTGGGAGTAAATAAATATTAAATGGCAGGGAGTAAAGAAATATTAAATAGCAGGTGGGAGATGAGGTAATAGAAGTGCAACTATGGAGAAACCATAGAGCTGGTTTTTTATTTTATATAATCTTGTGGCAACCACTAACAAGAGTACAGCCATCAAAATTAAAAACAAACAAACATAGATTTAGGCCAAGTTAATTAAAAAAAAATCATTATCTAAAAAGAAACACTCACGATACCAGAGGTTGCAAGGGTGCAACCAATAATATAAATACTATAGAGGTTTGCTTCTTCCAAAAATTTAATCCCACCGCAATCTTGTTGCGTGCAGCAGTCCAAACCAGGGAGTCGGGAAAGGTGGCGGCAATCTGGTATCTCATGGTACTGAGACAGGAACCCCCACCCCCCCAAGACTAGTACATTCAATAAAAAAGGTGACTTACCGGAAAGGTTCAAATGACACTACATCCTGTGTGTCTGGTTCAGAGGTAACAAAAAATTCCCTCATACAATCAAGGAAAAGGTAAGGGCATGGGATAAGTCTGTGCAATGGCATGAAACTTTTAATCCCTTTCTTTGCCATGCAGTACAGAAGGCTGACTGGATGCCTCCATGTAAGCAGAGTGTGGGAGATACAAATGTTAACCAATCAATCAATCTGCAATATTTTTTTTTTTAACTTTTTTGAAGAGCTCATCTGACGACTGCCTACTTGGGCATTAGTCGCCGTATTAAAAACTTGCCTAGTACTAGGCTACTTTAAAGTCCAATTCAAAAACACACAAAAAAAACACAGCCAACACCCCAAAAAAATTTAAATGTGAAAAGGCAATGAAAAGGCAACCCTTATACCCCAGGAGGGCGGGCAGGGGGCACGTGCCGATCATGGTCTCCTGCAGAAAAATAGCTAACGGGGAACGGGACGAGTTGAGCCTCTGCAGCTCCCCCCAGTTGGCCCGGAGTCCAGGGCAATTCCATTGAAGGAATATGCCCTCCAGGCCTAGCTCGGAGATGCACCCGGGTTGAATAGAACCCACAGAAGGGTTCCGAATGGGTGCGTAAACAACCGTGCTCGTTGGACTGGATGGGCCAGGACCAGAGGGTGTCTTTCTAAACATTGAGGCATAAGATGTCCCAGGCAGAGCCGGGCACGCCAGGCCCAAGTCCTTAGCCTTGCGGAATGAGAGTCGATCCTGGGCCTGAACAGCCAGGATTTATTTCTCAAGGAGATATGCACCACATTGCTCCGAAGAAGTGGGGTGCGGCTCTCCGCAATTGACACACTTGGCCATACAGAATTTGGACTTATCGTGTGTGGCCTTGGAGCAATTTACACATACTACGGGTGATCCCGACTTTGCATGTCTACATGAGCGATTCGTATGGCCGAAGCGGTGACAATAATAGCACTGCCGCGGCAGTGGCACGAATGCCTCCACGCGGTAGCGGTACCAACCGGCATGCACCGCCCCAGGGAGCTTGTCACAGTTGAATGTGACGAAGAGTGTAGGGGTAGGTCTCGAGGCCCCTCCCTGTTTTCTCATCACACGTTCGACCTTGACTGCCCCATGGTTGGCCAGCTCTAAGGTGATGTCCTCTATGGAGTAGTCAACGAGTACCCTCGCATAAACTACTCCTTTCACAAAGTTCATGGTAGAGTGCGGCATCAAACTCACCGGGGTGCCATAAAATGTCCGATGAGCACTTATCTTGGCCGCCTCGGAGGGATTCACCGCATTCGCCAGAAGGTTCCCATCCGAGAAACGGGTTACCTTCGGCTCTCTACCAATTACACTAGCTAATCCTCTCCTCTGATGGATCATGTTGCCCTTGGCCAACATGGTGCCATCAGTGGAGCGAATAACGAGGAAGCGTTTGAAGTTAGCAGGCTCGAAAATGCCAGGTAACCTCTGAATGAAGGGCCCCGATGTTATTGAGGCTCCACCCTGCGCACTTTTGGTCTTAGTCATAGTCAGGGGCTCTGCATCCGGGAAAGCAGAGGGGCGGTATGTGCCGATCTTGGCTTGGCCGCTTACTGAAGTGGCAGCAGACCCATCCGTCCCTGCAGCTCCCACAGATGGAATTTAGCCCTGAGTCTTTTTAGTCTTTTTCCTTTTTTTTTTTTAGGAGAGGAGGGTGGGGAATAAACCCCCTTCTCCCCTCCATGACAAATGCCCCCAGGCCAGATGGTCCAGGCCTCAGCTAGATCCTTATCCAAGATGGAGAAGGTCCTGGCAGTCACAGGGGCACCAGTCGGATGAGATCCCTCCCCTCCTTGTACTGCCTTGGAAACCCAGGCTGTTTGAGGAGGACCTTGCATAGGGGCAGATTCGGGTTCGGTGCTTGGCGCCGAGCCCAGATTCTCTCCCATGGAAGGCCCTACCGTCTGAGGCTGGGTTGCCTCAAGGACCATGTCTATCTCAGGAGGGGCCTCCAGTTGCCCCCCCCCCCCACAGGACATTGCAGGTCCCGTTGGCAGCGTTGTCCTAAGTCACGTGTGGGCATGCACAGGACTTGACCCCAGCAAGGTTAAATATTCCCTACAGTAGGTCTGCCCTACCGAGCCGCTTCAATGGGGGGCGGTCAACTATAGGCTGCCTGCTGGCTTTCTTGGCAGTCCCCTTGGAAAGAAAAGGGGGGGACTGCTGCTGGAAAGAGGTAGGTGCCCAAAAGCACCTCCAGAGAAGGGGGTGAGAGGGAGTCCCCTACACCCATAGGCGAAGGAGAGGAGTAAGCCTCCTCTCCGGTTAGAGAAATTTGGAAGGTCCCCTGTGCTTGGGGAGACCTCCATTTTTTCTGTGGAGCTGCCCGAGGGCGGCTCCATCAATGAACAAGGGAAAATGGGGAGAGATTTTGGTTTTGTTAGGTTTGCATTCACAGGAAGCAATCGCTCATTACCCCTTGCTGTAGCCCACCCTGCAATGGGTGCGTACAGGACCTGGTAGAGCCAAGTGCCGCCATTTCGGACCACCCCTCCCGCCTGGTGGCTTGGCAGTCCCTCAGCATTGCAGCTCCACCTAAGGCACGGCATAAAATTGATAGAGTGTGAAGAGAGAAGGAAAGGGGATGTGAGGAAGGTATGGGTGGGGATGAAGCAGGTTGTTAAAAACCCACCATCCCAAACTGGAGCACAGGGGTCAGGGAACATTGTTCCCTTTCCCCTCAGCACCGATTGGGACGTTTGGCTGAGAAAAAGGTCAGCATCTACCCTGTGAAATTATAGGCTGACCAGAGAAAGTTGTGGGAGAGGTTGTATGAAAAGTGACGAAGTAGGGGAGAAATACAGGCTATCTGAAAGAAGGAGAAGAGGCTAAGCTGGGGTCGGACGGGGTGCTGAGTCCCGTCAGCACGGCGGCCAGGATGGCAAACAGGGTCAATCTGCAACAAGTTACTGTTGGATAGTTTTGTGTAACTTCAACTACATATTTTCAACCTCACAAACCTTTTGCAAAATAAACGAATGTGAATCCATAATTAAACCATCCATCCCTTTTTTAAGTGTGAAGAAAATCCCCCACCTGAATAAATGAAATTTGTATAAACACCCAAATGGCAATCATTAGTGGCAGAGAAGGAAAGTGGGCGAAAGGCAAACAGGATGCCTGCTATGTAGAGAGAATGTTGCAGAGAAAAATGCCAGTCCAATCAATCAGCCTGTACAGTTTTGCCCCCTCATCATTTTTTGTAGTTTATATATGCAGTTTTGAAGGAGGTTGGTTATGGGTGTGTGGTTTGGTAGTATATATATGGAGTACTGTGGCTTTGTATAACTCATTCTAATAAGGTTCTTGCATGAAGGAAAGCCACACACATATTATTTTCCAGCAAAGGCATCTGATATGGGGTCAACTTACGAAAGCTACACTGTTCAAGAAATAAGCTAACCTACCCTAACCAATTTCTACATCAACTTGCAAACGCAAGAAGTTAAGAGGAATTGGGCAGAAGTCAGCCTGGGTAGAGCGCTCTCTAACCAGTTTGAAAAATATGAGGATAATAGCCAATTACCAGTGGTCGGGGAGGATACCTTCAGTTAAGATCCCGTTAAAAGATCTAACAAAGAGAACCATGACTCGCCTATGTCAAAGTTTAGCATATGGGATATCATGTTGAGTGTGAGCGAGAGTAGAATGCAACGCAGCATACACATGTCATTGAAGGATTCCCTGTATCTGGAAGTAAATGCCAGTTGATAGCCTTCAACATCATGATGTACAATGAATACTAACGGAATAGCATCCTTGTTAGAGAATGTGGAGAAAACTGTTGTGAGACTGCCACGGATGCGGAGTCCAAGATTGTGGTCCTGTTCTCTTGGAGGATGGGAGAAAGGTCCTGCCAGAACTTGCCCTGAATCCTTTTGACTGGCCTCCACATCTCTGCAAAAGGGGTCTTTACCGTTGAATGAAGACAAAATGTAGGTCCACCAAGAAGAGCAGTGTGCATGCTTTAAAAAATATCAGAACTTAGCCTGACAAATTCACCAATGGAGAAATCATTTAGGTGGCACTTATAGCACATGCAGGCATATTGCTTCTCTCTGAAGGCCATCTCACACTAGGCCAACCACACAGGAAGCAGATGATGTACAAAATGGCCAGACATTCTAAGGAACAGTAGTTAGGCCCATGGCCATGAGGTTGCAGAAGAAGAACTCAATGGTCTTATCAACCAACCTAAATTTCTTGACTGAGACAGAGAAATCAGTCATTTCCTGAAATGTGGACCACCGCGCTTGCGCCAAACACTACCAAGGTGTTTTTTTGTGTGGCAGAGATTACTGGTGCTAACTATACCTCTGCAACAGCAGAGGTATAGCCCCCAGGGGGCTTGAAGCAGTGTTGGTTGTTAATTATTACTATATCCTAACTGCACCAATCATCTTGAATTCTCCGATGGAGGTACTTTTAATGTAGCCAGTTGCAATAATCTTGTATAGATGTATATTAGATGGTTGGTGCCCTAGGTGCAAATACATAATTTACACTCACCGCAATGGAGATTGATCACCCACCAAAAGGCCCAACTTTTATGAGAAAAAATGTAAAAAGCGTTTAAAATCTTTTAAAAATTAATGAAAACATACCTGTCGATATTTTAGCATCTGGCACTTTGCCTTGAGGACCAAATGAAGATGCCTGGGCATTGATGCAGCCAGTCCCTTGAAGTATTTGTTGTCCAGAGTAACCCAGAGATCCCTTCAGCTCCTCGATGAGTCATGGAACAGAGAAAGTGTTGGCAGTGGTGGCTGGGCAATTTCCGATGAGGTTTAGGTTGAGACTGTTGCCAGGCCACTCCAAAATATTGATATTGTAGCCAGCAAGGTAGTTTTTTACCTTTCTTGAGGTGTGAGGTGTGCATAAAAAAATCTTCATCTTGAATACCATAAAAGGTAGAAGATGGACCTCCAGAACGTTCATGTAATGATCACTGTTCAATGTAATGTTTCTAGGTAAAAAATACAAGCCACCCTTCCCACTAAAAGTCGTCCACACCATCACTTGGTCAGAGTGTTGCAGCCAACCTTGTGACAGTCGCTTCTCCTCTTTTCCAGCATCAGATCTCTTTTGTAGATAAATACTCCTTCCTCAAAGCGAGTATCCATGCCTTCTCCAGTTCAGAGAGGTGGTTAGGCATCTCTAAAATCATATACACAAAAATAAGTCACCAACACAAACACAACGAAAATAGCCCAAGCGATCAGAAAACTAGTGGCAAAGCAACATGTGCTGGGCAACAGCTGAGAAGCAACTGAGAGCTGGTATCATTTTCTTTCAAACCACAAGGCTGTCAGACGTGCGATGTTTGTAAACAAACTGTTTGTATGCTCTGAAATGCAACAAAATTTGATTGCATTTTTTTTGTGTATTTCTAGTGCAACCCGATCAATTTCCTTTGCAGTGACTGTAGGGGATGTATAAACTGTCTGTATTGAATATTCATTGTTTCTTTGTGTTTTCCAGAGTTGGTATTTGTGTTTTAGGATGAGGGTTAGGGCATCAATCACTCGCATCATGGATGAGAGAAGCTGAATGTATAATCAAATGTATACAAAAGGCAGAGTGACAATCGCCTGAAAATGCCAAGGGCCAGTCCTGAGTGTGTGTGTGTTGGGGAGGGGGGGATAGTAGTGTGTTTTGACACTGAGCAGTGATCATAAAACTCCCTAGTTCCACATCACAAGTAGGTGGAGATGAGTACAATCCTATAGTGGACCTTAGTAATCCAGAGGTGGAGTTCCAAAACAAAGAAGGGAGCTATGTTACATCGTGAAGACAGGAGGGGAAGGTTATGAATGGTTATGTGCATGATGATGCCTACAGAGCTCCTTACCCTTGCAGGTTGAGTGAGTCCAATGTGGTATAGTATGGATATGGCCCTTGGGGTTACTTTATTTGCATTTAGCCTGGGTACCAAATCTCGTACCCACTCACTTCAGCACATACAGCCCCCCCCCCCTTCCTTAACCTCCTATACCCTCAAACAGCACATACAAAAGAGACTAAAAAATAACACTCCAACTAAAACATGGGTTGTGCCACAAAAATACCATGCAACCCCCAGCCACTAGAGACAAAACCCACCTAACATGCGCAGAAAACTCCAATACCGAGAAACTGGGTCCCATTGTGCACAAATAACAGAGCAAGGCATACAATCCCTGGGTCCAAACCCCCCTCTTTAACACCCCACAGCCATACTCAATGGAGTGCGAAGGTGGCAATTCATTTCTTTAGTGACTACATAGCAGTTTAGCTGACAATTGTAACTTGCATTAATGTTCTGATGAGGTTTTTCATGCAGTTGTATATGTTCATTTTCCATTTTATTTATTGTGTATGTTTGACAGCTTCATCCAAAGCGCAGAAGAGGTTGTGTTCAATCTGGTGCAAGAATTTTCCAGTTTGCTCTAATGTAGCTTGTGTATGTTTGGTGGCGTATCTAACAGGATGATTGGTATATAATAAAGATTGGGTTGTGGTAGGAAGGAAAGTTATGAATTATAATCCATGTGGTGTGCGCTTGCAATATTAGTATGCGGAATGTGATGTCTGGTGAGGTGAGCTGTCAGTTGTAACAACAAGGAGTAACAACAAGAAAAGAAGGTATCCTAGGAGACCTTACGGTCCATTCAAGGAGGGTACCTTTGGACTTGCAATCGAGCGGGCACAAGGCTGCTCAATTGTTTTGCGTCCATAAATGGCCACTTTTCAAGACCTTGTCTAGTCTTGACTTGAACTGGTCAACAGATTCACTGTTGACAACTTCCACTGGAAGTGCGTTCCACTTACCGCAGATACTGTAGGTGAAAAAATTTCCACAGAGATTGCGGTTGTAACGCTTCAGTTCAAGTTTGAAGCCGTGATTGCGCGTTCTGTTCTCACTCAGTGTGAAAATATCCCGGTAGTCAACATTGTCGAACCCTCGAAGTATTTTGAAAACTTCGATGAGCTGACCACGCAGTCTACGGGTTTCCAGCGAGAACAGATCTAATTCCCTTAGTCTATCCTCATAACTTTTATGTCGGATAGAGGGAATCAGCTTGGTTGCCCTGGCTTGTACGCGTTCCAATCTCGCGATGTCCTTTTGCAATGGACTCCAAAATTGTACGGCATACTCCAGGTGCGGTCGGACAAGTGAGTTGTACAGGCACAGTACAATCTCCTGGTTCCGATAACCAAACTGGCGCTTAATATAGCCTAGCATCCTTTGGGCCTTTTTCTCCGCCTCAATGCACTGTTTTGAGAAATTGAGGTCACTAGTGATTGTTACACCCAAGTCCTTCTCAGTGTCGTTGGATTCAATATCAGTGCCCTTAAGGATATACTGAGATTGGGGGTTTCTGTGGCTGATATGCATCACTTTGCATTTGCCCACGTTAAAAGGCATTTGCCACGTGTCCGACCACTCCCCAATCTTCCATCCTTTGCAACGTTCATACCAAGCTTGGTATCGTCGGCAAATTTGGAAATCTTGGCAACCATGTCACCGTCCATGTCGTTGACGTAGATGATGAATAGTAGTGGTCCCAGGACAGAACCTTGAGGCACCCCGCTAGTAACGGGCACCCACTCAGAAGACTGTCCATTCACCACCACCCGTTGCCGTCTGCCACTTAGCCAGTTCTCGATCCAGCCAGCTACCTTTCCGTCTATGCCAAGCGCTCGCACTTTCCGGAGAAGGTGGCGGTGTGGTACCTTATCAAAGGCTTTCTGAAAGTCTAGGTAGACCACATCCACCGCCTTGTCCCGATCGTGCTCACTGAAAACGAAGTGGAAGAATTCCACAAGGTTCGTCAGGCATGACCGTTGCCTTCGGAAGCCGTGCTGGGAACTCCTCAGTAGCAGGTTTGACTCTAAATACGAAGTCACTTTGTCCACCATCATGCTTTCCATGAGTTTACCGACTATCGAAGTCAGACTGATAGGTCGGTAGTTCGACGGTTGGTTACGGTCTCCTTTCTTGAAGATTGGAGTCACCTCCGCCTCATGCCAGTCTCTAGGAACGCATTTGGTCCAGATTGACATGTTGAAGATTGTGTTCAGGTGTCGTGACACTTGATCGCGCACTTCTTTCAACACTTTAGGTAGAAAACCATCCGAGCCAGGTGACTTATTCGTCATTATGTCACTGATCTTCTTTTTGATTTCAACTTCGGTGAAGTCCATATCCTCCAGCTTTTCCCCCGAGTAGTAATCCGTAGGCTGGGGGATGGGACCACATTCTTCAGTAAACACTGAAGAGAAGTAGTCATTGAGGAGGTTAGCATTTTCTGCATCTGAGTGCTTTAATGTCCCCTCCTCATTCCTCAAAGGGCCAATCGTTCGACGGATTGGTTTACGGCTGTTCACATATCCAAAAAACTCCTTGGGATTCTCTTTACAGAGTCTCGCCACTCGGAGTTCTTCAGACTGCTTAGCCGCCCTTATGCTGGACTTCACTCTTCTGGCTAGCCTCCGGTATTCATCAAAGTCACCCGAGATCTTCGATTGCCGGTACACAGTTCTCTTCTCCCTAAGCAGTTGGCCGATTTCTCGATTAAACCACTTAGGTTGAACAGAAGACAGACGGGGGCATTGGAGAGGGATGAAACGCGATTGAAGACTCATGAATGTGGTTTTGAAACTATTCCACGAGTCTTCAACAGCATCGCACACTTCTAGCCTCATGTCAGTCAGTCCAGCACGAAGACCTGCAAAGTCTGCTCTTCTCAAGTCAAGTTTCCTTGATTCACTGGCAACAGACCTTAACTTCGGGATCTTGACGCTAAATCTAACTAGCTGGTGATCACTGCCACCGAGCTCTTTGCCTACAGAGAGATCCTCAACGATATCATTCTCAGAGGTGAAGACCAAGTCGAGGATATTGTCTCCTCTCGTCGGTTCTCTGACACATTGAGTGAGGAACTCGTTGTTGGCGAACTCTCGCCACAGGCTGCTCTGGTTTCCCAGTCAACTTGGCTGTTGAAATCGCCCATAACGATGCACACTCTGCCTTGAACCAGCTCACCCAGTAGCTGGTACAGTTCCCTGTCCTTCTCAATGGGTTGGGAAGGGGGTCTGTAATGCAGCAGGGTCCTGTATCTGACAGGACCGATCTCTAGGTCAACGCCTAGGAGCTCGTGGTCGGATACAACGTTGGAGTTTGTAGATTTGATTGTATCCTTAACGTACAACATTACACCGCCACCCTCTCTGTCTGGTCTATCTTTGTGGAAGAGTTGGTAGCCAGGAACCGTGAATTCGCCTTCAAAGTTTCGGTTTGAGGTTTTTATCCACGATTCTATTATGGCTACCATTTCGGGTTCTTCCGTCGCTACGAGGCCACGGAGCTCAGGAAACTTGTTCCTGATTGACCTCGCATTGAACAGAAGAACTTTCAGGGAGTCCCCTAATGTAGGACGCCCTATACTCTTCCGTTTCCCGGCTTCTTGTTTGTCGCGGTGGCACCATTTTTGACAATCTCCGAGAAGGTTGTTTGGGGAGTGACTCGGGCGTACTGGCGTACATCCGCCTTCCCAATGGGCCGGACACTCCTTTGGGTGCGCTCCACGACATCCTGCATGAGATTGGTTCGGAACGCCTTGCCCTTAAAGGAGAGGTGCACCCCGTCCCTTTGGTAGAGGTCTTTTCTACCATAGAATACGGCGTACGGGTCGACAAAAAAGACACCCTCCGCCGTACAGAGGTCTGCAAGGTGCCTGTTTAGCGACTTGTTCCTCAAGTGGGCAGTCCGGCTTGGACCCCACCTCGGGAGCATCCCCACCATGACGCGTCTGCGGGTTTTCAATCCACAGTCGTCGACAGCGCCCATAACTGTCCTCATAATCTCACCTGTAGGGCCTACCCTACCTCCTCTGAGGTAGAGGTCATTGCCACTTACCATAAGGGCAACGACTGAAGTCTCTGAAATCTGAGACTTCTCGGCCTCTACTCTTACCTGCTTATTCCCACAGCCTGGGAGGCTGCTCACCTTAACGCTTGTGCGAAGGCAGGCCGCTAGCAGGGGCTTCATACCCCGTGCTTGAGAATCACCAATAAGGGTGACTCTTGCACATTTGTCTGCGGACGACTTAGTCTTTCCTTTCGGAGGCGACTTGCCGCTTTCTTCTTGTATCTCTAAATTTTTCTTCTTATTCTTCTTCTTGTCTTCCTTTGTTATCTCTTCTTTTGTTTCCCCGTTTCTCTTCTTCTGCTTCTACTTTCTCGTCCTCTGTTTCCACTTTCTTTTCTTCTCTTTCTACTTTCTCTTCTTCTCTTTCTACTTTCTCTTCTTCTCTTTCTACTTTCTCTTCTTCTATTTCTACTTTCTCTTTTTTCTTCTTTCTTTTCTTCTTTTTGGCTCATTGAGGAAGCCCTTCAGCAGAAGAAATCGGCTGTTGGACGTCGGGAGCCTTCTCACCTGAGCATCTGCATCTCTCTGTTTTTAAGAGTTGAACTTCCCTTTTAAGGAGGGAGTTCTCCTCTCTCAGTTGAGCGATGCTCTCGCCCAGGCGCTTCTCGAGTTCGCAGAAGTCGCAGACACTGACGGCATCTGTGAGCTCCTTGCAACTCCTGCCCCCGAAGTCTTCACTCCATCTGTAGACTTTGCATATTTTGCAGGTTAGCTTTCGAAACGGAGGACCATTCTTCTTTGCCATCTTACAAAAATCTCGGACCATACGCATTGAAAAAGTGTTTTTTGGTTGTGATTTTCTCTCGCACTAATCACATCCGCCTATTTCCAGGAGGTTTTTGGTCGTTCGGCGAACAGAAACCCTTTGACCAAGCACACCAACCCTAAGGTCTCCCCTGGGCCGGATGTCCCCAATCGTGCCGTAACTCCCAACTAAGCAGCACGAGAGCCCCAGTGAACTGGTTCTCTGATTTTTTGACAGGGGTGCTTGAGGTGTAACTGTCTTCCTACTAAGCCCTACTAATCAACTAAAAACGGCCAGACTTGAGGCAAATAGTAAAGCTAAGTGCCCACGACTTCATCCGAGATCTTTAGCTGAACTGGCAACCAGCAAGGCACAAAAGCTCTCTCACCAAAGATCAGTTGAGCCTTTATTCACCAAGTAGCAGCCACAGGGAGCTGGTCAGGCAATTACACGTTAGGAGAAAGCTTCTAAGGGGTACCTAGCATTTCTCCATTAATCGTACCCCAAACGCCTAAGATCTCTTCAATCTCAGTCTCTTATAACCTATGAGTTCTCCAAAGCATTATTTAAAGAGGTTCCAAAGCCTCTCTTTTCACGCGGCATAAGGGAGCTGGTGAGGCCCTTATTAATAAACAACTTATGTGTAATAGAGATGAAGGTTTTTTTTTTTGTTATTGGGTTTTTGTTTTGATTTTCTGACAGTTGAAGAGAGTTGGTGAAACTTAGTACTAACAGAATCAAAGAGGTTGGTAGGGGGATGCAAGGAGACGCATCAAAGAAGTGGTAGAGAAGTTTGACAACCATTAGTCTGGATCCTACTACAGCTACCTTACTGGCATGGGTGACCCTACCGGACTAAAAGTCCCCCAGCTTAGCTAGCTTAACTCAGGCAGATCACGCAAGCTCTCTCACCGATGACAAGATGGTTGTAAGGTGGTGGTAAGGTGTGTAAATAGGTATATTCTGTAATTTAATATACAATGAAGACTCAATACTCGAACATCTTGGAAGTCAAACTTTTCGATCCTCGAACGCAAAAATTTGACTTGGTACTCAAAAAAATATCTGGTACTCGAACATCCACAGATGTGGTTGTACAACAACATTCTCCTCCGTTTTGTCTGTGGTTTTTCATTTAGAAACTTACAATGGCACCAAAGAGACTTCTTAGTGGTGAAAATAAGCCTAAAAGGAAGAATGTAGTGATGACCATTGAATGGAAAAAGGAGATTATTGATAAATATGAGAAAGGAGCAGGAATCACCGATCTTGCAGCTGAGTATTGTATGGTGAAATCTACAGTAGCCACCATACTGAAGAACAAGGAAGACATTAAGGAAGCTGATCTGGTGATGGGTATGAAAAAGCAACTTAAGCGACCTGTGGCAGTGGAAGAAATGGAAAAATTGTTGATGGTGTGGATAAATGAAAGGCAGATGGCTAGTGATTCTAAGTCAGAGGGCATAATTTGTGTGAAGGCTAGGCGGCTCCATGGTGATCTTATTTGTGATACTACCTCTGACTCCAGTGAAGATTTTAAAGCTAATAAGGGGTGGTTTGGGAATTTCAAGAAGAGAACTGGAATTCATTCTGTTGTGAGGCACGGCGAGGCTGCAAGTGCAGACAAAGTTGCCGCCGAGATATTATGCTTGAATTGAGGAAATTTGTGGATAAGGAGCACTTAAGACCACAACTGGTCTTTAATTGTGATGAGACAGGTATCGGTAGTCGACCATTTTAATACTCGAACAGCCATTTGGAACGAATTAAGTTCGAGTATTGAGTCTCCACTGTATTTAAAGGATTTCTAGTGTGAGTAGTTTGCAAAGTATGAGTAAACCCAGGGAGAAACAGAACAAAGCTGGAGTAAGCAAAAAATAACTTGAAAGATCACATCATCATGCTGGAAGAATTTTAGATATATAACCAGACAAGCACCAAAAATAAAAATGAATTTAAAACTACATCTCATTTTCATTTTAGATTCACCTTGCTATTTTCAATAAGTTTAAACTTGCATTATTTCTTAACAAATATAGAAAAAGCTCAAGATAACTACTTACCATATCCAATTTTTCCACTGGAAATAAATTATTTGGCGCATTTATATCCATGATATTTTTTTTTAGATAATTATAGTCTAAAATCAAAATATTCTGATTAACCAACTACTTGAAAGTTCTTTTCAATATAAAATAAGACAAAGTAATTCTTGCAGTCTCAAATATCTTTTAATGTATATATAATCCTAAGGAAAAAGATGAGTCAATAAACTTTCCTAATTCTTTTAGGAGTTTAAAGAAGTATGAAAGAGAAGGAACCGAATTCATTGTATAAAATAAAATCAGATCTGGAAACGCTTCAGAGGACAGGAAATCACAGAGATGGAAGAGGAGTAGGAGCCTGACTATGAAGGTCCCACATGAGGAATTGAGCAACATAAATACAAATCTAACCTGAACTTGCAGTTCAGCCATCTTAACTTGTACAATGTAAATGTACAACTTATACACATGCTTAGTTTATATCTGTAATTTATCATTCATTACTTACCATTATTTTGTTTAAAGCTACTGTAAGTTTTGTGATGGAAACCTAAGTGTCCGAATCAGTATGACTGCTACTGTATATACATATATATATGCTATGACACAACAGAATAGAAACTCTGCCTCTAATTTTAGCAAAGTAAGGCCACATTGGGATTGTGGTATGGTTAGTTGCTGAATGGAGTCTGTTTGTGTTGACTTCCTGGCGGCTTTTATGCACTGTAGCCTTCTTCTGATTAGGGCTTGGTGCACTTTTCTGAGGAGATCCTTACCAAGCTTAGGGAGAAACTCCCACCAGCATAAGATAACAAATTTTCCTGAATTACCAGTAAACAGTGCACCGCCCATAGTGACCCGTGATGAGATGAAAAAAATTTTTTGTTATCCCCCATGCTCATCTGGAGGACCCGATGGGTTAACTCCGGGACATCTGAAGTCTTTGTTGGGTTGTGAAACTGCTGAGACGGGAGTACAACTATGGATAATATGACCAAATATTTGAGTTTGGTCTTGCAGGGCGGGGTGACTGATGACCTGACCCATGTTTTTTGTATGGAGCATCGCTTTGTGCACTGGGTAAGAGGGCTAGAGGGTGCACCCCATTGCTGTGGGGTGTACCTTCGATCGCCTTGGGGCCAAGGTAGGTATGCAACATGTATCTTGGGCTTTGGGTACTCACCTCAGCCAGCCCAGCTGGGATTTACTACTAAGAGAGGTTGTGAGGCGGCTGCCCATTCAGCCCGGGAATATTTGACTAGTGATGCCCCAGGGTGGGTCTTTTTGAAGGTTGAATTGAAGAATGCTTTTAATTGCATTCATGGGGATGTTTTCCTCAGGGCTCCCTATGACCAGAAGCCTTCGTTAAGCAAAATGTTAAATCAAGCATACTCCAGGCCAACCTCA
Source organism: Ceratothoa steindachneri (assembly GCA_963969495.1). Classification (NCBI taxonomy): domain Eukaryota; kingdom Metazoa; phylum Arthropoda; class Malacostraca; order Isopoda; family Cymothoidae; genus Ceratothoa; species Ceratothoa steindachneri. The sequence continues at coordinate 114,763,236 of OZ018333.1, read as the reverse complement.
TTCTTGTGTGGCAGTGGGATTTTGAATTCTGCTACTGGCATACAATAGGGAGACCCACTGGAACCTGCACTGTCTTCACTCGGTATAGATAATATCATTAAAGATCTAAAATCTGGGCTTAATGTCCGGTACCTGGACAATGGTTCAATTGTTGATACCCCCCAAAAGATTTATTGGGGGATTATTTCTGAATTTAACAAAATAGGGCTAGAGATTAATAGCTCCAAATGTGAGTTGATATCATAAATGATGATGATACTTATGCCATTCTTTAAAAGTTCCTAACATTACTCCCCCATATTAAGATTGTGGCTTTGAGTGATTTATCTGCATTGGGCTCTCCCCTCACTGGGGAAGCAATCAGACAGGCTATAGACACAAAACATGAAGCCTTAAAACGAATGATATCCCGCCTCCAGTTAATTGATCCACACTAAGCTTTGGTCCTATTAAAAAAAAATCATTTTCTTTACCTAAGCTACACTATATCTTGAGATCCTCTCCTGCCTACAGGAAGATGGCATCTTTGGAGTCTTTTTAGGACTGTGAAAAATGTCTCCAAACTAATCAACATTGATTTTTCAAGGGATTTATGCGCTCGGGAAACTCTCCCAATTGAGCTGGGTGGCTTAGGAATACGATTGACACAAGACATTGCTCTTCCTGGGTACATATCCTCCTTGATTTCAGTTAACCCTTTAATGCTGTAGCGGGCCAAAAATATATCTCTAATCCCAATCGAAGCAACCCGCTTCCTACACTGTCCGGATGTGAGAAATCGAGGGAGAATGAAATGGATTGTATATACAATACCCTTTACTTACAAAAAAATGTACAAAATATCTACAATAGAGAGGGGCGATTATATTGGAGATCTCCTTAAATTTCACAAAAAATACAAAAAAATCCTATATATATATATATATATATATATATATATAATCAGAAAAAATAAATAAGTCCCACTTATAAATATTATTAATTGATCCTAAGAACAATAAAAATCAAACAACCAAAAAAATCCTGACTACAACAGTCAATATATAAATAACAAACAAAGGCCTCACGTGGTACAAAGAGGATGGGGGGGACGTCCAGCCACCTGCCACTCGAGCGAGCAAAATGCCTAGGACTTACAAACAAGCATGGCGCCTCTGCGCTTGATGGAAGATAAATGACCTTATCACACTTGCATGGCTATTATTAGCCCTCCTTCATTAAGCTATACTATTGGCCTTTATTAATTAACAATAATATATAGCTTTCCAGAATATGGCGCTTTGTTTGCAATATAATGATATATGAAACTAGGTACTATCTTTCCAGAATATGGCGCTTTGTTTGTAATATAAGGATATATGAAACTAAGTACTATCTTTCCAGAATATGGCGCTTTGTTTGTAATATAAGGATATATGAAACTAAGTACTATGGTGCCTGGAAAGAAAGAAAAAACATGGTAATCATTTTTATACATAAAATAAACAAAAAACAAAACAAACCCATTCCCATTCACACACACATTCTTACAGAAGGAGGGAGAGGGTACTGAGAAAAGGGGTGGGAGAATGGCCCTTTTTTCACACACTCACATTCGCTCCACCACAATGCGAGCTGTTCTTTTACCGGCTACCGGTTTGCCTCTAGTGGACAGGGTGGCTGGACTTATTAGATTCTGGAGGGGGATACTTGGGGACAATGCCTTTGAGCTTGAAAATGAGAAATGCTAGAAGCAGAAATGTTAGGATCTGCCCCTTGCTCTCTCCAAACTGAATGGCCTCAAAGAGATGGCAGTTCAGGTGATGAGTGCCCATCTGCTAGCCACGGAGCATCCTGATTGTGGTTGTTGGTTGTCAGCCATCCCAGTCCCATCTTTGGGAACTTAGTTGTACCCGGAAATCCTTGAGAGTTAGTTGCTATAGCCTTGAAGGTGGGTGCGCCAATTTGTGAGCCACATAGGTGTAAATGTGGATCTGGTGTTGATCCTCCTTGCCTATACCTCTTCTCATGTCAAATGGTTGCTGGAAATATACCTTGACATGCTGCCCTCAATGATAAACAGTGGGCACGCCTAAGATGAATTATCAAGGACCACCTGTAACCACCTAAAGAAAATGACAATGGTATTGGCGCGAGAGCATGAGGTAGAGTGGGTTGAACTTAAGTCGCACACAAAAAAAGGTCTCAGTTGCCTGTTCTATTTTGTGGTGAGTGGATCAAGGGTTTTTTGTAATGTAATCTGTGCATTTTTCCTGCTGTTACTTGCAGTCGTTTTTTGTGCATTGTGGGATAATGCCACGAGGTCCAAATTTAACAAAGGAGCAAATTGCAGCAATATCATCACATTATGTGGCAGAAAATTGATATAAAGTATCTCAATCCAGACCGGCATATCACTCCGCAGTGTACAGAAATGGACAAAAAAATGTAAGGCTACGGGAGGTGATGACCCGCCACTGCAGGTCAAGAAGACTGGGCTGGCTAGGAAGAATTCTAAAAGGACTCTTAAAAGCTGCTTTAGTGACAGGGGGAAGCTGAACCTAGAATCGCAGCAAAGGAATTAAGAGAAAAGAACCCACAACTCCTGCAACAGGTGTCTGTTAGGGCTATCCAACAGCGCCTAAAAGATGACCTCGGCTATGAGAATCGGTCACCCTGAGGTAAACCCATTCTAATCAAGAGACGGAAGAAGAAATGTGTGCAATTTTGTAAGATATTTTTTTTTTTATTTTTATAGAGCCCATCTGGCAACTGTCTACTTGGGCATAAGTCGCCGGAAACACGACAGCCTAGAACTAGGCTACTTTAAAATAAAAATATGAAAACATAACTGATAAAAATGTGAAAAACTTAACAATTAGGAAGAAATCTCCGGCATCGGGGGAGGTCCCACTCATCCCGGTGCAGGAGAGTGCAACCTAGAAAAAAAACAACAATAACAAAAAAAATAGAACCTTCTTAAATAAAGAGGAGAAGCCCGGCCTCCCCCAAAAAGTCAAGTCTACAAGTCAATGTGCACAAACTCGTCCCAAGTACAAGGGACAGGCGGTAGCGACCCCGCCCATCCCGGTACCGGGACAGGTAACGTGCGCGAAGGTCACCCAGACTGGGACATTCGACAAGAATGTGCCAAACAGTCTGGGAGACGACGCAGTCGTCGCAATAGGGCGCTGGCGAGCGCTCCATCACATAGCGATGCGCCACACGAGTGTGCCCGATTCGGAGACGACAGAAAGCGACCTGAAGCCGTCGTGGCATTGGGGGATAGGTCCATGGGAACAGTCACGGCGGAATGGCACGCAACTTTAAGTTCCCTTCGACCGTCTCCAATCTTCTTTGCCAAGCAGTCCTAAGAGCTGCCCATATTCCTGCCATGTAGTCGCTATGAGGAAGAGCGAAACGCTGGTCCGGTCGCAGAGTCCTCGCGGACTCTTTGGCGCCCTTATCGGCGCGCTCATTCCCCGCAATTCCTACATGTCCAGGAACCCAGCAGAAGATAATCTCGACATCTGCCCGGCTCGCCATAACCGTGGCGTCACGGATATCGCAAATCAGGGGATGCGGAGATTCCAATGCCCCGAGACCACTCAGGGCGCTTTGTGAGTCGCTATAGATCACAATCCGGTCTCCGAACCGGGCACGTCACGTAATCTCCCGTACCGAGTGGTGTATTGCCACCAGCTCAGCCGTGAAGACAGATGCAGCGCCTGGCAGAGCCCCGCTGACTTCAAACAGAGGGGATACGGCGTGGAAGCCGACCCCCTCTTGGGACTTGGAGCCATCCGTATACACTGGCACGGTTCCAGCGTGACACGATGTGTGCTCCAAAAAGGTCGAACGCAATACGCCCGACGCCGTACAAGCTTTGGGAGCAGAGGCGTGGCGACAAATAGCCAAATGTGGTACCCTCCAGGGTGGCGTCCTGGGCAGAACCAGGGGTTCTATATCTAGCTCTTGAAGGAGTTTCCTGACCCTAAACCCAAAGGGCTTAGGGTATGACTGGCGTCTCTCGGCGGCATAGGCACCGTCGAGATCAGCTGCAGATGCAGTGAAAGCTGTTGGCGACTGAGGGAGGCGCCGGACTCGCGCGTACAGGCGAGTGATGCACTGCACGCGGCGCAGAGCGAGTGGCATCTCAACCAGCATCGACCAACAGGCTCTCAATGGGGAAAGTGCGGAAGGCACCGGCCGCAAGGCGAAGGCCGGTGTGGTGGATCGAATCCACCTTCCGCAATAAACGCTCGGCTGTGGATGCATAAAACTCGCATCCGTAGTCGAGCTTCGAACGAACAAAGAATCGATAAAAAAGTAGGGCAGTAGCCCTATCAGCGCCCCAGGCGCTGAACGTCACGGAACAGAGAATATCCATGGCGCGGGTACAAAAGACCCTAAGGCTGCGAATATGAGCCTCCCAGGTGAGGCGTCGGTCAAATACAAGACCAAGGAAACGGTGCGACTCAACCACATCCAGGCGCACCCCATTAAGAAACAAATCTGGGTCGGGGTGAAGCTGTGGATGGCGGCAGAAGTGCACCACCTTAGTCTTGGCCAAAGAAAACCGAAACTTGTGCGCTTTGGCATAGCGAGAGACGCGGTTCAATGCCTGTTGGAGTCGACGCTCCAGAGTTGGCATCTGGGCCACGCCAAGAGAGATCGAAAGGTCGTCCACGTAGAACGTAGCGAGAACATCTTCCGGCAGCACTGAGGTGATGCCGTTGATGCTCAGGGCAAAGAGTGCGACACTGAGGACACTTCCCTGCGGGACACCCTCTTCCTGATCCTTTGGGCCGGAGAGGGGTCCCCCCACACGTATGCGGAATCGATGATCTCGCAAAAATTCAGATATAAACATTGGGAGGCGTCCCCTCGCCCCCATCGTGTGGAGAGTCTCCACGATACCGTATCGCCATGCGGTATCATAGGCCTTCTCCAGATCGAAAAACACTGTGGCGTAGTGCTGTCTACGAAGGAAGGCCACGCAGTCGGCATTTTCCAGGCGGAGCAGAGCATCCGACGTGGGGTGGAACTTGCAGAAGCCACACTGTGCAGAAGACAGATGGCCTCCGGTGTCCAGGAAAAAGGCTAGTCTAACATCTACCAATTTCTCCATCAACTTGAACACGCAAGAGGTTTGAGAGATTGGGCGGAAACCGGTCGGAGTAGAGTCATCTCTCCCCGGTTTGCGAAAGGCGAGCACAGTAGCGATTCGCCAGGAAACTGGAAGAAGACCCTCCACCCAGATCCTGGTGTGGTGGGGCGAATGTGAGTGTGTGTAAAAGGGCCATTCTCCCACCCCTTTTCTCAGTACCCTCTCCCTCCCTCTGTAAGAATGTGTGCGAATGGGAATGGGTTTGTTTTATTTTTGTTTAATTCATGTATAAAATGATTACCATGTTTTTCTTTCTTTCCAGGCGTTATTCTGGAAAGATAATAGCTAATAATAAGATATTACTTTGTATTAAGAAAATTTAACAAAGCGTTATTCTGGAAAGAGGTAAGCTAGTCAATGTATTTTCGGGTAATGCCCACTTATTAGTTTCGCCATCCATGTAAAAATAAATGGGTCACTGAAGGAGGATATATCTCTTCTTCAGAGAGAGTGGAAGTGTGGACTGGAAGCAAGAGGGGTTCTGTAGAAGAGTGCTCCACCCAGCCCTGAGAGGAGGGCTTTCGTGTCTCTATCCACCTGAACCGCCATACCTGCCTTCGTTGACAATACTGCCTCCTTCTAGTTAACCAACTACCACCCACCTCCAGCAAGACATAGCGTGTGTCCCCTTTTCGTTCGGTTGTGGTTGTGTTTTTTTGTTTTGTCTAGAATTTACGTAAATTGTTGTATCCGCCCGTTATAAGATTCTCGTTTGGTATCATTATTTTTATTTGGGAATTTAGCCTCATTTTAAAGTGTGCACACTTCCCTAGTAAAATATAAAATTTTTGTAAATATAAACTTTAGCTATCATTGTATTTTTTTTGTAAGTAAAGGGACTGTATATACAATCCGTTTTATTCTCCCTCGATTTCTCACGTCCGGACAGTGTAGGAAGCGGGTTGGATCGATTATCGATTGGGATTAGAGATCTATTTTCGGCCCGCTACATTTGGCGCCCGAATAGGGACGTGAGACTTCGAAACTGGGAGCGTGACTGGATTGGATTGCAGTCCATACCCAATTAGTGTGACAAGTAGTTTGATTGATTTTTCCCTCCTCCTATCTTTTTACTAACTTGGGAACAATGGCTGTAGCGGAAACATTGAATGAAGAAGTAGTGCGATTGAGACTGGAGTTGAGAAAGAAAGAAGAGGAGTGTGAAATGTTACGGGGAATGATGGAGGGAATGGAGAATAAAATAAAAGGGATGAATGAAAAGACTGATAGGATGAAGAAGGAAATGGGAGACCGACAGGGTCAGACGGACCGACGGATGCAGGACCTGTATGACATGATGAAGGGGTCAGGACCGGCCCTAGGACCCTCGACCTTGACCCCTGCTCCGACTGAAGGGGATAAGACTAATGGGATCAATGGGAGTGTGTGCGATTCTAGAGAGGATAGGGTGATTATGAGTGATAGGAAGGACGGAGAATGGAAGAGAGTTGAATGCAAGAGAAGAAGGAAGAGTGGTGCAAAGGGGAAGGATAGGAAGGTAAGAGGCAAGTGTGTGGACTCATTGTACTCGGATGAAGGAGAGAGTGATGGTATGATTGATATGAGTGAGAGTGAAGGCAGCTCAAGTGAGAGTGAAGTGAATGTGGGAAAGGGTATTTTGATAAGGGAAGTGCCAAAGATAGATAGATTTAGGTTACATGGTGGAAAAAGTGTGGAAGAATTCTTCGGGGAATTTGAGCGATATTGTAAGCTCAAGTACCCGGAGAATAAGGGATACTGGATGAATGTTTTGGGGGAATGTTTGGAGGGAAAAGTATTGGAGTTTTTCCGCGTGATTACAAGTGTGGGGGAACCAAGGTACGATGTGGTGAAGAAGCGGATGATTGGACAGGTGAAACGAATGAAAGAGAGTGTGAAGTATAAAAGGGTAAATGAATTTGAGAAGGCTCGAATGGGGAAGAGTGAAAGTGTGAATATGTATGCACATAGGCTTGAGAGTATGGCAAGAACTAGGTATGGTGATGATGATGTAAATGAATGTAAACCACTCATGAGGAAGTTTTTGGACACGATCCCACGAAAGGTGAGTGAATGGCTGGGTGGAAAGAGAAAGGAGAGAGTGAGACTGACAGGTGAACGGTTGATGTGGGAGGATGTGTTGGAACTGTTAGAAGATGGACGATTTGATGATGAAAGCGATCTAGAAGAGGATGGATGGTACAGTGTGAATGTTGGGGGTAAGAAGCCCAGGAGCTTTCATCCACCCCAGCAGTTTGTCAGCTACAGGGATGCCCTGAAGGCTGCACCAGCTGGAGTGATGTCAAACTTCCTGGGCCGGCAGAATGGATGGGCAAATGGAGGGTGGTCGAATGGAAGGGGGCAGATGAATTTCAAGCGTGGGAACGGATATATGAGAGAGAAACCGAGGTATGTCCCAGCAAATGAGAGACCGAATGGTGTGAGAAAGATTGTGGAATGTCGTCGGTGTGGAAGGAAAGGTCATATGTTGGCAGAATGTAGGTGGACATCTGGTGCGTGTTTTGGGTGTGGTAAGAAAGGGCATATGATAAAGGATTGCCAGGAAAGTGTGAAAGAGTGCTTCGAGTGTAAAGAAATAGGCCATTTGAAGAAAGATTGTCCGAGGTTGAATGGTGGAGCAACTGGTGGGGAAAGTATGAAATATGCATGTGGTAATTGTGGAAAGGCTGGTCATTATGCAAGGATGTGTCGTGACCAGAGGAATGTATGTAGCTATTGTGCGATGGAAGGACATTCAAGTGAAAAGTGTTGGATTAGACTGAGAGCGCAAGGAGTGAATGGAAAGTCTGAAGCGGGAAACTGAATGGTAAGAGGGTACCTGCTGAAGTATCCTCTGGGTGCATGAGTGTGAGTAATGTGTTGGTAAGTCTGTCTAGTGTGAAAGTGCTGTCTGGTAGGAAGTATGAGTGTCTGAGTGTGAAGGTGAAGTTGAATGGAATTGAGTGTTTGGCTTTAATAGATTCTGGATGCAAGGCGAGCTTGGTGTATAAAGATGTGTATGACAAGTTTAGCGAAAAAGCCCTCCTGTCTGAGTGCAAGGGTAGTTTAGTAGGTATTGGTAATAGGAGAGTGCCTGTGATTGGAATGATAAGGTCACCTGTTCGAATGCATGGTATGATGATGAATGAATGTGAATTTTCTGTGATTGATAAGGTGAGTAGTAAGTATGGTATGATTTTGGGCTATGATTTTATGAAAATGAATCGTATGGTTGTGCATCCTGCGAGTGATCAGATTGAGAGAAAGATTGGTAAAAATGGGGTGTATAAGTTGTATGTAGGGAAAGATGGTAGCGTTTTGAGGAGTGTGTTTACTGGTATTGAGGTGACTGCTATGGAGAGTGTAAGGCTTGTGAAGGGTGAAAGGGTGTCTGTTAGAGTGAGTTGGAGTAAGGATGTTAGTTTGAATGTGAGTGAGAACACTGTGATATTGGATGGAAAGGATGCGTGTTATAAGGTAAGGCGTGTTGCTTGTGTGTTTGATGGCTTGATGAGAATGAATGATCCTTTTGTATGTGTGCAGGCAGACCCCAGTGTGAAAGGGCAGGTGAGGGGAATCCAAGTCGGAGATGTACTGGGCCACCTCTCCACTGTCAATGAGGTAGGTATGGATGATAGTACGGATATCAGGGTGAATGTTGTGAATGAAAAGACATGTGAATGGATGTATAATGAGGTGAAGGACATGGTGAAATTGGATGGATGTTTGACTGAGTATGAAAGGGAGGATGTGTAACGAATGATATTTGAGCGAAAGGGAGCCCTCAGTAAGGGTGATCTGGATTTCGGGGTTGCAAAGCTCCCGGAATTCAAGATTGTCCTGCAGGAGGACTCCCCAATCTATCAGCGGCCGAGGCATTTCCCACGTCCGGTTGCTGAAGAGATTGAGGAGCAGTGTTTGGAATTGGAGCAATTGGGGGTGATTGAGGAGAGTGAGAGTGCATGGAATAGTCCAATTGTACCTGTACGTAAGCCGGATGGAAGATTGCGTCTGTGTGTGGATTATCGAAAGGTGAATGAAAGGACTGTGAAAGAAAGGTTTCCAATGTGTGTGGTATCTGAGTGTGTGTATAGTATGCATGGGATGGAGTGGTTTACGAAGCTGGATCTGGTACGGGTGTATTATCAGATGCCCATTGCTGAGGAGAGCCGGCCAGTAACTGCCTTCTCTTCCTCAAAGAGGCATTACCAGTTCCGGAACCTCAGCTTTGGGTTGGCTAATGCTCCCGGAGCCTTCCAGTGGGCAATGAATGTTGTGTTGAGTAAGTTTGCGAGTAAGAATGTGATTGCGTTTATAGATGATATTTTGATTATGACTGAGACTTTTGAGGAGCATATGAGATTGGTGAATGATGTGTTGAGAACGTTGGAGAGTGTTGGTGTGAAGGTGAAAGTGGCGAAGTGTGAATGGTTTGCGAAAGAAGTGGAATTCCTTGGGCATATGGTGAGTGAGAATGGATTGCGTAAATCATCGAAGTATGTTGAGAAGGTGCGAATGTTTCCTAAACCGGTGACTGTGAAGCAACTGAAGTCGTTTTGGGGTTTGATTGAGTTCCAGGGAAAGTTTATACGTGATTGTTCTGGTGTGAGTAAGCCTCTGACTGAGTGGATGGGCAAGAAAGGTAGTACGGTTGTCAAGTGGAATGATAAGATGAATGAGGCGTATGAGAGACTGAAGGAGGCAGCAGCTGAAGATGTTGAATTAGCTTACCCAGATCATAGTGTAAATGCTAAAATGCTTGAATTGTATACAGATGCGAGTGGGTATTGTATGGGAGGTTTTCTGATGCAAGAGCAGCGTTTGAATGGAGAGAATGTCAGGCGAATAATTGGGTATGTATCCAAGGCTATGAATGTTGCAGAACGAAAGTATTCGACTGTGGAACGAGAGCTGGCTGCGATAAGATATTGTTTGAAAGTGTTGCGTCCATTTTTGTATGGTGTGAGGTTTGTGATAAAAACCGATCATCAACCTCTTGTGTATCTGCAGCGTATGAAGTGGGCTGATAGTAGGATTGCAAGGACTTTGGAAGATTTGAGTGACTTTGACTATGTGATTGAGTATGTGCCTGGTGAACGGAATGGAGTGGCTGATTTGATGTCAAGGTATCCTGGTACGAATGATGAAAATGTGTGTGGAGTGAGTGATCCTGAGTATTTGCCGAAAGGAATTATGAATGGAAAAGAGAGTAAGGGTGGTGGTGATTCCTTGTTTGAGAGTGTATGGAATGGTTTGCAAGATTTGAAGAGTGATGGAGTAGATGTGAGAGTGCCAGATAGTGTAGATGATTTAAGGAAGGAGGTAATGAATGAAGTGTGTAGTAAGCCTGAAAGCATTGGTATGGCAAAGGTGCGGAACTTCATGAAAGAATTGAGAGCGATGTGTATGCAAGGGGTCCCGCCATTTCAGGAAGTGTTGATTGTAGTGAGTCGTTTGTATGGAGTGATTGTTTATGTGCACTTTGGTGGTGAGAGGCCGATTGTGTACAAGGATGAGAAGATGAAGGGTTTGAATCCTAATGTGGTACATCTGCAATGTTTGAGCGGTGTGCACTACAATTGGGTAATTGAAAAGTGTTCATATATAAGAGAGAAGAATGATTGTCTGGATGAAGATGAGTGTGTGTTGAGTGATGATATGGGAGTTAATGACAGTGTGGATATCAGTGCTGATGTTGGTGTGCTTGTTCCTTCTGTGTATTGCGAACATGGTGGACCTGATATGATGGAAGCGAGAGTGAAAGTTAGTGAAAGGTTGTTCTGTGGTTTGAATGATACTGGAGCGCAAGTGTCTTTAGTGAATGAGAATATTCTGAGTAAGTATGAAGAGTTTAGATGTTGCGAGCATAAACCTGTGAAGTTACGGATAAGTGGATTAGGGAATGGCATGATAGTGGCATGGGAACAGGTTAGTCTGAAAGTGAGTTTGGGTAATGGTGTGAATGTGAAGCATGACTTTGTGATTCTGAAAGGTGAGCAAATGCCTTGTTGTTTCTTGCTTGGTGTAGACTTTATGAGATTAAATGATTTGTCTTTGGATGCTGATAAGGATTGTCTTATGAAAGGTGAATGTGAGGTGATGAAGTTGAATGAGTGTGCAAAGAATGTTGTCAAGTTTTGCGGTATGATTGAGTTGGTCATGGATGATGAGAATGAGATTTTAAGTGATGATGATATTCTAGAGATGCAAGAGATGTGTCCTTTTGTTAGTAAGTTGAAGAGGTGTGTAATGATGCGTGTTGATTTGAATGAATGGCCAGAGTGTTTAAGTGATTTTAAAAGGTATGCTAAGGATTTTGTTGTTTGTATGGATGTTGTATATTTTGTGAGGCATGTGAAGGGTGGTGATGATATGTATGTACCTGTGATGTCCTTAGTTGGTATGATTGGTCTGGTGAAGGTTGTGCATGATAATTATGGGCATATGGGTAAGTTTAAGCTGTGGGAGTGTATGAAGGAGCATGTGTTCCACCCGTTTCTGAGAACTGTTGTGAATGATGTTGCAACTACGTGTGAAAGGTGTCAGAAGCGAAAGGTGCAAGGTGTACAAGTGAAACCACCGATGTTGAAAGTTGATGCGAAAGAACCGTTTGAATTGGTAGTGATTGATTGTGTGTCTTTGCCGCGTACGAGTGCTGGGAATGTTGGTATGGTTGTGATGGTTGACCATAAAGGTAAGTTTGTGTATGCAGCGCCTGTGAGAGATAAAAGGAGTGTGACTGTTGCGCGTGTGGTTGAGCAGTTGTTTTTTCCTATGTGTGTATGGAAGCCTAGAAGATGTCTGAGTGATAATGGGCCTGAATTTGTAGGGGAAGTGTTTGAGCAAATGTTGAGAGAGAATGGTGTGGAGCATGTGAGAACAACTCCGTATGTACTGTCTTCAAATGGATTGGCTGAACGGACTATAAGAACCTTGTGTGAGATGTTGAGAATGATGAGTACGACAGTGAATGACTGGGATGTGTGTCTGGGGAGAGTGTTGTGGGCGTATAATTCAACTGTGCATAGTGCAACTGGAATGTCCCCATGTCAGTTTGTGATGAATTTTGAAAGGCGAGTGAAAGATAGGTTTCGTTTGAGTGAAAGTGAGCAGAGTGTATGGCGTGAGGCGCATGAAAGGTTCCGTTCATTTGAATTAGGTACAAAAGTATTGAAGGTGAAAGAAGTGAAGGGTAGGTTGAATGTATCAAAGATGAGTGAGAAGTTTGATGGACGTTATAGAGTTGTGAGGGTTTGGGAAAATGGAGTGACATATGTTTTGGAGAGTTTGAATGACGGCATGACTGAGAGAGTGCGGGCTCATCAGAGTCAGTTAAGGAGATGGAGAGAACCTCCTGACTACCTGGTGAGCCATCCAGTGTATGGACTGTGTAGAGAGAGAGGTAAAGTGCATGCTGATGAGATTGAATGTGAGAGTATGGATCTGTCTGGGAAAGAGCTAGTCTTAGTCTCGAGGAGTAGAAAGCGTACAAAGAAGAGTGAAAGGAAGAATGCAAGTACGAATGAAAGTAAGTCTGAGCAGAGTGTTTCTGGTATGGGGGATCTTGAAAGGGAGATTGAGTTTTTGCATAGACAGGTGAGTGATTTGGCTGGTATAAGTAGACGAGTGAGTGAGCTGCCTGTGCCAAATTTTTCTGGTTTTGGGAACAGTATGAATGATAGTGTGTTTGGGCAGAATGAACCTAGTGTGGCTGATTTTTCGGGTTTTACGAATGGTAATAGTAGGGATGAGTTTGATGTAGTGAATGATGAAGTGGCTGATTTTTCAGGTTTCTGGTTGAGCCAGTCGAAGGGGTTTCTGCTATGCCTGTTGAGAATACAGGGGATGTGAGTGACTTGTCTGTTTCGCAAGAATGTAACTTGAGTTGGATGAGAGCTGTGAGTGAGGAGCTGATGAATGGGGGTATGAAGAGTGAGGGTTCTGAACGGAAGAGTATGAAAGAATTCTGTCGTGAGATGGGAGAACTGGTAATGAGGGCTAAGAGTATGGTTGATGAGATGATAAATAGTGACGATGAGACTGACAGGACGACTGATGAACAACCCCGACTAATTGCTACGCGTAGCCAGGGACCAGTAGACGAGTGTGAATGGGTGCAGAAGGGTGCGATTGAGCACAAGTGGTACCGTGAAGAGTGATTGAAAGGGTTTAGTGAGTGGCTGGTCGAATGGCTTAAGGAAGGAGGGGTGTGGTGGGGCGAATGTGAGTGTGTGTAAAAGGGCCATTCTCCACCCCTTTTCTCAGTACCCTCTCCCTCCCTCTGTAAGAATGTGTGTGAATGGGAATGGGTTTGTTTTATTTTTGTTTAATTCATGTATAAAATGATTACCATGTTTTTCTTTCTTTCCAGGCGTTATTCTGGAAAGATAATAGCTAATAATAAGATATTACTTTGTATTAAGAAAATTTAACAAAGCGTTATTCTGGAAAGAGGTAAGCTAGTCAATGTATTTTCGGGTAATGCCCACTTATTAGTTTCGCCATCCATGTAAAAATAAATGGGTCACTGAAGGAGGATATATCTCTTCTTCAGAGAGAGTGGAAGTGTGGACTGGAAGCAAGAGGGGTTCTGTAGAAGAGTCCACCCAGCCCTGAGTGGAGGGCTTTCGTGTCTCTATCCACCTGAACCGCCATACCTGCCTTCGTTGACAATACTGCCTCCTTCTAGTTAACCAACTACCACCCACCTCCAGCAAGACATAGCGCGTGTCCCCTTTTCGTTCGGTTGTGGTTGTGTTTTTTTGTTTTGTCTAGAATTTACGTAAATTGTTGTATCCGCCCGTTATAAGATTCTCGTTTGGTATCATTATTTTTATTTGGGAATTTAGCCTCATTTTAAAGTGTGCACACTTCCCTAGTAAAATATAAAATTTTTGTAAATATAAACTGTAGCTATCATTGTATTTTTTTGTAAGTAAAGGGACTGTATATACAATCCGTTTTATTCTCACTCGATTTCTCACGTCCGGACAGTGTAGGAAGCGGGTTGGATCGATTATCGATTGGGATTAGAGATCTATTTTCGGCCCGCTACACTGTTTTACAAGTCTAACAGAAAGGCCATGCCTCGCTCACCCAGGTGTCGAAGCATGGCGTACGGGACATCGTCCAGACCATAGGCGGTGTCCGCGCACGAAGCAAGAGCGGAGCGCAAACTCACAGTAAACCTGTCTTGAAGGGTTCTCCGCCTCTGGAGGTAAAGTCCAGCCAGCACCTTCCGCGACATCACAACGTGCATTAAATGCTGGCGGAGCAGCATCCCAGCTAGAGAATGCGGAAAAAGCGATCGCGAAGGATTCCGCCACGGATGCGGGGTCCGAGATTGAGGTCTCATTCTCCTGGAGAATGGGAGGCCGGGCCTGTGAGAACTTACCCCGAATCCTTTTGACTCGCTTCCACACGTCTGCTAATGGGGGCTTCCCGTTAAGTGAAGACACGCATGCCCGCCAAGAAGAGCGGCGGGCGTGCTTCGAAATATACCGGAACCTAGCCCTAGCCCGACGAAATTCAGTGACAGTGAAATCATGCAAAACGGCCAGACGTTCTAGGAATAGTAGTCAGGCCCGCGGCGATGAGGTTGCCAGAGAAGAACTCAACGGCCTCATCTACTGACCTAAACTCCTTGACTGAGATAGAGAATTCAAGTCATTTCCTGAAATGCAGGCCACCGCGCGGGCCAAGCACCACCGAGGTGGGCTCTCAGGCGGCAGTTGCCCTGAAAATGATATTTGAATGGGAAAGTGATCACTACCATGGAGGTCATCGACCATCCCCCAATCAAAATCAGGCTGTGCATCCGAAGAGCACAAAGATAGGTTAAGGCAAGAAAATGAAGCGGTTCTCGGACAGTGATGCGTAAACTCATCCACGTTTAGGACACAAATCTCAAGCTCTTCGATCAGATCGGCAAGGACTTGTCCCCTGGGATTTACTGAGTAATCTCCCCAGAGAGGATGCCTGCCATTCAGATCTCCAAGCAAGAGAAAGGGCCTCGGCAACCGTGCCACGACGCGGTGGAAGTCCCCCGCGTCGAAGTCAGCTGACGGTGGAATGTACACAGAAATGATAGTATACCTCCTATCTAGGTGCAGCTGCACAGCCACTGCCTGAAAGGAGGTATCTAAAGAGAAAGGAAGAATGGAGACATCATGCCAAGTGTAAACCGCACATCCCCCAGCCCTCTCATCCCGCAGTGGTGGGGTCGCAAGACCCTTATACCCCGGGAGGGCGGGTAGGGGGCACGCGACTAGCATGGTCTCCTGCAAAAAGATAGCTAATGGGGAACGGGACGAGATGAGCCTCCTCCGCTCCTCCCAGTTGGCCCGGAGTCCATGACAATTCCATTGAAGGAATATGCACTCCAGACCTAGCTCGGTGCAGATGTGGGGGCCCTCCTCGAAAAGAAGAACCTCACGGGAATGGTCGTACGCTTCCCGGAGGCAGAACCCCGGGTGCTGTTGACCGGACAAAGCGCTGAAGGCGCTGTCGCCTTCGAGGACTTATTGGGGAAGTCTTTTCCTCCCTCCGCCTCGAAACCTTAGGCGGGCGTTGCGGCTTCGGAGGCGGGGGGCACTCTTTTCGAGGAACCACCGTCTCCGAGCCACTCGCTTCACCACTAGGCGTGGGCAAAGGAGCTGAAGCTCTTTTGGTGCTGTCCTCCTTTCGGGGACCAACTTTGCACTTTCCTCTCCATTCATCCCATAACAGCGCACAACATTGAGAAACCATTGCAAGCCCTTCTGCAGATTTCATTAAGTAGAAAGTAATTGTTTACTTTAGCGATGCACAATTTTATTAGCAATTTTCGCTACCATTTTGCTATTTTTTTTAGTTTTTCAGCTAGCCCACTGGCCAATCAATGATCTGTATTAAACATGTCATTGGTCAATTATAAGCGCTTATTTTTCCCAGCTTCCTTTTGTACTTTGAAAGATAAGTAAGAGGTAGGGGGTTTTTTATTTTCTATATTTTTTTTCATTGATTATTGAGCTCTCCTAAATAATCTATTCCTGACGCTATTTATTCTTCTGCTTGAATCTTTTTTCCTTTTTTTTTAATTTATCTTTTCCTATTGGTGAAAAATATATTTTTTAACATCCAACCTGTACCTCTGTTTTTTTCATTTTTAAGTGGTGACCCCTAGTCCTATTACTACCTTCCAACTCAAATAACTTGATAAAATCCAACCTATCCATCTCAGAACAGATTTTAAAAAGCTCATTCTTATCTCCCCTCACACATCTTCTCTCAAATGAGAACATATTTAGTACCCTCAGTCTATCTTCATATTCAAGGTGCTTCAGGAAAGGTATTATTTTTGTTGCCCTCCTTTGTACTGACTCTAGCATGTTGATGTCATGTCTAAAATGTGGTGACCATGCTTGTATACAGTACTCTAAATGTGGCCTGACATAAGAGTTGTAGAGTTTAAGGATAATCTCTTTACTCTTGTAGCTAACATTCATGTTAATGTATCCTAGCACCCTAGTTGCTCTATTTTTTGCCTCAATACACTGCTTTGAAAATTTCAGTGACCTATCTACTACTACTCCTAAGTCCTTCTCATCTTCAACTGAATTAAGCCAATGGCCATCCATTTCATAGCTAAATTCCCTATTATCCCTTCCCATGTTAAGAACTTTTCATTTTTTAAGGTTAAAAGTCATGTGCCACTTCTGAGCCCAAGCCAGTAAGTTATTTAAGTCACTCTGCACTTTAAAGCTACCCCCAACTTCTTTGACTACAGCTGCCAATTTAATGTCATCAGCAAAAATCGACAGCTTGCTATTTACAGCCTCCCAAAGATCATTTATATAAACTCTGAATAATAAAGGGCCTAAAAGGGATCCCTGAGGTACGCCACTGATAACATCCCTCTGCTGTGACCTCACCCCATTCAGCACAACTCTCTGTTTCCCGTCTTTCAGCCATTCAGTTATCCAATTCAAAACTCTACCACATATCCCATGGATTTTTAATTTGTGAACTAATCTCCTATGTGGAACCTTATCAAAAGCCTTGCTAAAATCTAGGTAAATTACATCAACATTCTGTCCCTTGTCTAATTGTTTAAGTTACATAATCTATAAAATCCAGTAAATTTGTTAAACACGATCTACCTCTTCTAAACCCATGCTGAGCATCATTTATTAACATGCCACACTATAGATAGTCAGAAATCCCCTTCTTAACTATCTTCTCAAGGATTTTACAAATGATAGAAGTTAAGCTTACTGGCCTAAAGTTATTCGGGTCCTCTTTACTTCCCTTTTTAAACATTAGCACTACATTCGCTAATTTCCAATCATTAGGTATTTCTCCAAACTCTAGTGATCTATTATATAACTTCTCAAGAGCAATACTATCTACACCTCCTTTGAGTAACCTAGAATGAATGTTGTCTGGGCCAGATGACTTACTAGTATTTAACTCCAATATAAACCCTTTAATTATTTTCCTGTTCACATTAATGGTATTCAACACTACTTCTCTTGAACTAGAATTATCATTAATTAATCCATCTTGATTCTCTTATGTAAACACTGAAGAAAAATGATCATTAAGAACCTCTACTATTTCCTCATCAGATTCTTTCAAAACCCCTTCATATCTAATAGGCCCTATTTTATCACTATTAGATTGGTTATTAATTTTATAATAGCTGAAGAATTTTCTTTGATCTTTATTATTATTTTGAGCTAAATTAATTTCTGCTGCTCTTTTGCTCTTCTTAATAATCTTATTTAGCTCATTTCTAGTCAATCTATAATGATTTAAATTGTCAAAAGTACTTTCTGTAATCTCTGGTATGCCCATTTCTTCTCAGAAATTTTCCTAGCTATCTCCTGATTACACCACAACAGCTTCCTACATTTCTTCCTAATAGCCTTCATTGGAATACACTACTTCTGGACTATATTTAATATAGTCTTAAAAGTGTCCCACATCTCATAAGTATTCTTCCCCCTGAATTCTATATCCCACCTAATCTGATTTAGCAAGTTTCGTAATTTATCATAATCGCCCCTATAATAATTTCGAGTTTTTATGGAATTGGTCAATGTTCTACCTTTCACTATTCCCAAGTTAAAATGAACCATCTGATGATCACTATTTCCCAATGCTTCCCCGACAGTCAATTCCTGATCCAAGTGATCATGATTTGAAAGAACCAGTTTTAAGATATTGGTACCCCTTGTTGTCTTATTAACACATTGAGTCAAAAAATTATGCTCAAAACATTCTATAAACTTACAACTTGCTCTATCCCTTCACATCATATTTTCCCAGTCAACATAATTTAAATTAAAGTCACCAAGAATAACTGTATCTACTTTATATCCTTTACTTATTTCCCTGATCATTAGCTCATCAATACAATCAGACTGTTCGATAGGGTGTGTAACATCAATAGGGGTGGAATTTCAAAATGAAATGATGTTAACACAAAACTCTTTATTCCTTTCCTTTTCCAACAGAAACAAAATGAAAGAAATTTCTTTTTGATTGGACAATATTTTCATATCCCGCAGTCACCATACTTTTCTCACAGGAAGGGGGGGTTGGGATAGACTAGGTTGTAGATAGGTATTAGTAGATTGTTTTTATATATTTTATATATACAGGGTGGGCTGTAAGTTTCCATACATAGGAAAAATAAAAATTTATTATGGACAACTATTTATATTTATATAATATGCTCTGCATAGTTGCCATTGTTTTAAAAACATTATAATGCGCGTTTCCCACTGATGATGAACACGCATTAGCATAGTTGAAATTATTATACTTGTAATGGCATTGGTGATACGTTCCTCTAGATGATTTATATCTCGTATCTTTACTTGATACACCATTACCTTCAAGTGCCCCCAAAGATAGAAATCAAGTGGGGAGAGATCTGGGGATCTGCAAGGCCACTCCACAGGACCACACTGACCAATCCAAGCATCCAGAAACTGCTAATCCAAATACCGACGCACATGAAGACCATAATGCGGTGGAGCTCCATCTTGCTGGAAGTAAACTGGGAAGTTACCTTCCTCATTTAGCAGGGATGGGAAAATTTCTACTTGTAACAAGATACCTTTTGGCATTAAGATTTCCACTTTACCAGCACCTTGCATCTTCTTGGACTCAACCAGTTAGGATTAGCATTACCCAAAACATATGTTTTGCCAATTAACCTCTCCATTGATGCAATTTGTATGGATACCATTTGTTTGCTTTCAAAATGTGCCTGATACTTAATCTGCTGATACCATTTTCCATGTAGGCGCTGTAAGTATCGTAGTCGTTGTGTCTTCATTGCTGGCTGTACGTCTTGGACCACTTTGCAGTTGATCTGCAACATTTCCAGTTTTCGGAAACTTGTTAATAAGTTTTGCCACAGTGTCGTGTGTGATGTTTGTTCCATGTTTTCTGTTGTTGAAGTTGAATGCAACCATGCGACTGCTTCCCGACCCAGCCATCAGTATAATTTCAATTTGTTGCTCTTTCATCAAACGTATATTCTAGGGTATATAATATTATATGGTCTAAAGTTTTTCCTCTTGTTGCAGGAGATATATATTTTGTCAATTAATTCTCAAAGAGATTCATAAATTGAGCCACTTTTTTCGTTAACCAGGCTCAAAGACTTACTTTTCATTGTCAAAAGTCTTAACCCATTTGCCACCAGTTGCAATATTTATTGTTTGGCATCCTGACCCAGCCTTTGGAAGCAGTTTTTTGGGTGGGTCCAGTTAGCTGACCTTGCTCCAGTTCTTGGGGAGGGGGGGGGTTGCAAGTCCTCTGGAGCCTATTATTGGCTTGCACCCAAAGATACTGCTGACCATTAGCTCAATTTGGCTCCACCACTCAGCCAACTGTGCAAGGGGGATGCCCCAATACACTTGAGCTGAAGCCAGAGCCAGTTTGGCAGTTCATCCAAAAGACATCTTATCCTCCCATTCCCCTCCCCTTTCCCACTCCATCCTCTGGATGTAGTTTTCTTGGGAGTTTGGGTGCCTTAAAAAAGAGGCCATTTGACTCGGATGACCTATGATGGGCCCTTGTGGCTTTTGTCATCTGTGATATTATACTGTGGGGGACTTTGATTTTGTCTTCCCCTGGCAATGGTGCTTTTTGTGGGTGGGTTTTGACGGATTTGGATGGCCTTTGATGGGCCCTTGTGGCTTTTGTCATCCGTGAAATTATGTTGTGTTATGTTGTATTGTGGGGGACTTTGATTTTGTCTTTCCCTGGTGATGGTGTTTTTTGTGGGTAGGTTTTGACGAATGCGGATGAGCTTTGATAGGCCCTTGTGGCTTTTGTCATCCGTGAAATTATATTATGTTATGTTATGTTAAGAAGGTGAGATAATTTTTTTTTTTACTGAGGAGAGTCTGTAACTTGGAGATTTATTGTAAGGCTGATGTGGCTGTTAGATCTCCATATACTTTTTATCTTGCCATAATTTCAACAGCGCTGTCTCGCAAATTTATTTTTGTATTTTTGTACATATTGATTGTATATATTGTAAATTTTTCTTTGGAGAAAATAAAGTTAGAAAAAAGGATAGAGGTTGCATATCTGTCTCCTTGGCTGCCAGAAGTGGACTTTTGCTTACCCAACAGTTTGAGTCCCAAACGCTAGTGAAAAAGGCAGGAGGTACATTGTATCCCGACACATAAACCCCTCATTCTGTGGTGTCATTGGTGATGAGAAGGCCACCTACTTGCCTTGCCCTGTCCTGGTATATGGAGTTTGTCCCCCACAGGGCAGGATCAATGTCAAGGAACCCTTTGTCAATTTCCAGCAGATCTAGGAATTTCTGTGTTTTTTTTTGTGATGAAGGGGGTAATGGTCTTGTTGTCTAAGTCAACCTCCTCAACGCGAACCTTGGGTGGAGGTTCCTCTGATGCCTTCATGCTTCGGAGGTTGGTAGCAACATTCCGCTTCTCCTCCAAGGACAGCTCATCGTTAAATAGTACAAGACCAACTGTTACTTCTGACAGGTATCACATGTGACACCCCAACTCTTTCAGCCCTGACTCTCTGACTGCCTTGTTCATCTCTTTCACCAGGGCTTGGTAAAGGTCAAGGTCATTTCTTGGGGCTTTTGCTGAACACGCAGCTGAGAACCACGCTCAAATATAATAGTGTACGATGAAGATGCAGAATTTGCATAGCTTTGGAGGAACTGCAGCCTTGACTGCATGTGAAGTGGATGGCCAGTTTGTTGTATTCTGTGAACAGAGGCACAAAAATCCATATTTTTATAGTGTAAATCGCTCTTGCCATCCATCGAGCCCGATGGACTACTCCCGGCTTGTGGAAAGAAATCTTCTGGCATCCATGAGGAATTCCACCAAGGAACACAATGGCTAGTTCTAGCATTTCTGGGTAGTCATCACATGGGTGGTATTGTTGGAGGTAGCCTTAGCAGAGTTTGAGGATTTCATCCACCCAATCTTCCTTGAGCTCTTTGCTTGCTGTCCTGTACTGGTCTTGATCAACAAAGTGCCAGAACTCTCAGAAATGGAAAAAGGCAGCGATATCTGGACTTTGTGATGCTTCTGGGATGAGGGTTGAAAAACGGCTTCCAGCAGAATTTCCAGGACATGATGGTGATAGGCCAGATGCAGCAGATCTCGACTAAGGATTTGCTGCAATTGAACGCACACTCCACCCTTGGATCCTGTATTCATTGCCGTTGTGTCAAAGCACAGCGCTCAAATTTGATCGGAAATAGCCCATTCAGATATAATGGAATGGATGGTGTTTGCCGTAGGTTCCGCTTTGCTCTCAGTGATGGGAACTGTGAGGATCTTCTCCATGCCTTCTCCAGAAACGAGGATTGGCAGTCGGTCCACAACGCCTTCGCTTGTGAGGGAGGGCATAAGTTTTCCACCCCAGTGGAGTGTTTCAGCTCTGCAGCCTTTTCCTGGTGATGTCTTTACTGCTGATTGATCGTGCTCGCGCTCAACGACAATTCTCCAGCATTTGCTTCCAGCTCATCCATGAATGGAAGCAGCACGTGTACAGCTTGACAGTCACTTATGTTGGTCTAGTCCAGAGCAGCAGAAACTTGCAGGGAGATGATTTTCTTCTGTGATGGTGCATGGTGGGATCGTTTTGGTGAAGGAGTTACTATCCCACCTTGCTCTTCAGATGAAGCAGGCAAGGTCGAAGACTCAAGTTCAATGGTGGCGGGCCTTTCTGCGAATGCTTGACTTTCTTTTGCAGCTCGACTTCTTTCATCGTCCCCCTCGCTGCTGTGTCCATTTCTCTTTTTCCACCCAGGCTGGATCCACACCACCCATCTTGCCCTGGGGTTCAAGGAATTTGTGGTCCTCCTTGATCTTGATCAAGTACATGGCGTTGTGATGTGCTACATCAAACAAAATTTTCAGGGAAGCAACAAAATTGGCTCAGTTTTCCTCCTATTGCCTTGTTGTCTGGGATTTTGATTTCTTCAATCTGTTGTACTCTTCATGCAGAGACTGTACTTTCTTGAGGATATCACACGGATCAATGGTCGGAATATTTGTCTCGTAGTCCTGATGTTGAACTTTGCGTGCCATCTGCCAAATTGAGAACATCAAGTCACATGGATTTAGCTTTGCGTGGTACTGCAAAACACACAGGACTTCCTCACAGTTCGGGAGAACACTCGATGGCAGCTGTTGAGTTGTGGGGCTCCTAGGAGCCATAACTTGTCAGCGGATCTTGTGGAAGACATCTGTAAAGAAAAAAAACAAGTCAATAAACAGAAAAATAAAACAGAGATCTCTCCATAACATAAAACAATAATGAAACAACTTCTAGCATTGCAAAACTGCATGAGGTGGGACCATGCATCCTAGCATATGTCCGTTATGTCCGAACACTTTTGATTTTTTTACTCACCCTACTGTCCGGGTGGTCTATAAAAGGTTCCAAAGTGTATTATCCTAATTTTACTGACCCTAATATCTATCCACAGTGACTCAACTTCTCCTTGTTCTATAGAATTATTTAGATTTGAAGAAATGCTATTTCTGATATAAATAATGAACCCACCACCCATCCTATCTCTCCTTTGACTAATGTACATATCATAACCCTGTAGTTCAAATTCACTCACATTGTCATTAAATTTATTTTTGTTAACTCATGATTGTTAAACATACTATGCCTATTTCTTCATCAATGACATTAAATAACATCCTTATTTCTAAGACTACAAGCATTGGTATAAAGACAACTCAGTCCTCCTTTTCCTGAAGCACCTCTTTTAGTCTGTATGCCTTTCTTTGCATCTCTTTCCTTTTCTTGCCCCACCCTGTACTCTTATATTTCCCTGACCACTATTAGTAACTAGTTTCATGCCTGCAAAGACCCAACGGCACTATCTAGCTCCTGCCACAACACGTCAACCCTAGCCCGGCTTAGTTGGAGTCCATCCAATGCATACAATGCCTTATTCCCATAAAACCCATTCCAAACATCTACAAACACTAATCCTGACTCCTCACACAGGCCTTTCACATACTCATTCAGTCCAATTGCATGAGACAACCATTCCATACCCACATCCAATCTCGGAAGCACACCTGAAACAACACCTTTAACTCATCTTTTCAACTAACCTTTTGTACCTCTCTCATAACTCACATGAACCCACCTTCTTCACATCATTTACTCCCACATGCGTAATCACAACTGCATCCCTCTTACACCCAGATACAAGACTATCATACCTCTCAGACACATCATTTATACCAGCACCAGGCAAACGAACAATCTCTCCCTTCCATTTGCTTGCACTCAACTTCCTATCTAAATATCTAATCTGAGAGTCACCCATCACAAGCACCTCAGTCATCCTCCTAGTTCCCCTAGGCCTAGCATTACCCTCTCTCCTGTTCTCATTCAAACTACCACTTATTTCACTTTCTGCCACAACCACATGAGACAAATCACTTTCAACCTCTTCCTCTCTCAGGGCATCGAATCTGTTAGTCAACCTAACAGGTTCCATGTTCCTCTTACTCACAGACCTAACCTGTCCTAACCTATCTATTCTATCCATATTCACCCACCATTCATCTTCACTTACATCAGTCACTTCTTTCTCTCCAGTCCCTAATCTAGACCTATCTTCCACCCTCCTGGTCCCAGCCACATTCTTCATGTACACACTCGCATCCCTTCTCACTTTATCCACCAACTCACTTAATTTCTTGCATTCATCACGCAACTGACTCACTTCCTCAACCAAAGCCATATTTGCATGAGTCACATAACACACAGGGCATTCAGGTACATTTGCTCTTCTTTCAACACCACAAAAATCACAAACAACATACATACTACTTACATCAACAGGCATACTCACTTCATCCAAAGCAACAGACATACTGAGAAAATTTCTCAAAACCTTTTAATTAAGCAATCAAGAAAAGTATAAACAAAAGGGTAGAGAAAATTAGGCCACTCTGAAATGTAAACAAACGGGAGCTATTTCATGATTTAATTTAAAATATAATTAAAAATTCCTTGAGAATTTTGTCTAACACTCATGAACTTAAATATATTACACTGAAAAATACCATTCCTCATCCACCCTGTTTGTATTTATTTCAGATTTTTACTTTATTTTCAATTAGCCTTTGTAAAACCTTTCCTATGCCTGGGTCTATTCCAAATCTTTAAGTTTCACAAACAATTTCTATCAACTCGATCAAAGACTTTCTCAGTAAACCTGAAGATCCATACCTAGCGAGCTTCTCCGCTTGCATTCCCATAATATTTTGTCCATTTCCCAATATGTTTCACCTGTCTCATTCACTCATTTTACTACTTCAATTTATCTAATGTTTTATTGTGTTTAGTTATTGGAAGCTGATTTTGAGCCGTACTATGGGTTGTTATACGATGCCCCCCATACCCCCGACCCCTGCTCGCCCTCAGAACAAGTAATAAAATGACAGTTAATGAGACAGTTAGGTGAAACATATTGAGAAATGGACAAAATATTATGGGAACGAGAGCAGGGAGGCTCGCAGGTTATAGATCTTCAGAATTACCGGCTTTCTCTATATCTAGAGCGCTGACATAGAGCACTATTCCTCGTTTTTTACTCTTTCTATTTTGGAGGATATATATGTTGTCCATAGTTCATCTTCCAGCTCTAAATCCATTTTCTTCATCCCCAAGTATTCACTGTAATTACCTATCTGCTTCTTGTCTTTTCCTCCACCTTTGTAAATCAGGTTGATCCTGCTTTCTGCCATGTCTTCGGTACACCCATCCATTCAACAGTATGTGGTTATATGAGATTGTCAGCAACTCTTTTATCTACCCCAACCAACCATACTTCAAAAAATTCCCCAATTACCCCTTTTGTTGCAGCCTCAGTTTATAACCTGTTCTTGTTGATCGGATTGGTTCATTCAGGTTGTTATACCACCCTTTGTGTAATGGGATAATCTAGTAAATAGGGTGAGGTAATTGTTTTTGTATCTACATTTGAGCTTGGAACTAAATAAGTTTGGTGGTTGTTGGTGGCAGTGTCTCTTGCTGTCATGATGAGCTGTCTGAGTCATGCTGGGTGGTTTGTAGTCATTTGACAGAGAACATAGGAGAAACAGAAATCGGAAATAATTTGTTCATGGACTCGATGATGGTCCTCATGAATCTCAGGTTTAAATTAGCCCTCATGGATAAACCTCTCTTTTTTTTAGATGTAAAGAGAACTGAATGGAAAGGTAGAGCTTGGGCCTACCAAAATGGGAGCAAGCGGAAACATTTGAGTCCTAGCACCCCGTGCCCAGGGTCTTGATCCATTTGAAGGGCGTGCTTATTCCCTGTAATTCCTACATGTCCAGGAGCTTGGCCGTATCGCTGTTGTGAGTCAAATTGTGGATCGGCACCAACAGGTTTCTCCCAGACTCTAACCACAGCTTTGAAGCAAAGTTTGCAA
The DNA here is from genome assembly GCA_963969495.1 of Ceratothoa steindachneri. NCBI lineage: Eukaryota > Metazoa > Arthropoda > Malacostraca > Isopoda > Cymothoidae > Ceratothoa > Ceratothoa steindachneri. The sequence goes on along the minus strand of OZ018333.1, from coordinate 114,737,137 downwards.
CTAGATACCACTGACCTTGAGAAAGGTTTAGGCCATTGGGGAGGCTGTGACAGCTTTCCCGGTAGCATTGTGCCCTTCTCCACAGGTGGCACATTTTTTTGGAAGTTCACTAAGTGGTCTGTGGTAGAGGCTTGCACATTCCATACCTATGTGAGGCCGACTGCATTTTTGGCTTACATGACCTTATAGATAGGGGTTAAAGAACCATAGATATTTATTTATGTACTAGCATACAGGAACACAAAGATAGCCAGCATCAAGCAAGTGGGTAGTTCATGAATCTCAAAGGTGAGTATCAGTACCTAAATGGAAAAAAACAACAACTTGGTTTCACAGAGGCAAACCATTTCAAGGAAAAACTGTTTTAAAAGGGCTTGTATAATTGGCTCAAGCCCACGGATGCTCCATGCGAGACAGAAGGTTGAGTATATTGGGTTGTTATTGGCTGAAATGGGCAGGAGTACATGCCATCTGTATTGGTGCATACAGGCTCAGAAAGGCTATATATGATGTATGGACGGGTCACGAGTGTGGATCAAAGGATTCGATGGCGATCCAGGAGTAACTTTCTCACCAGTCGGAGAAGCAGCGGGAGAGGAAGATGTCACTGTATAGGGTGATATATTGGTAGCTGTGCAATCCTGAGGGAGGACATAGTCCATAATCATGGAACTGCGGTTAGGTAGTATGAGGGGCATAGAGCAAGGTGTTGGGTCAACAGGAGCAACTCATGGCTGGCAAGCATCAGTAATATTGACCATCTCAATTCCACTTGAGTGTAGCGATACCCAGGTGGTATCATTATCAGTACGTCAGAGTGGGTCTGGTTTATTTACTCCTTCAAGTTTAGCCAGCGATAGATCTGCTACAGTGTCCCTCTCATCAGATAACGTACATCATGAGGGGCTATACAAGGTGTACGATATAATGTCACAAAGCAATGTTTTTTCTGAATAGCTGATTGACTCAGGTGAGAGTGAGGTGTCATCATCAAGTCAAGTATGATTGTCATTGCAGGCAGGGCCAATTTAAGGAGCTGTTGGGCCCTAGCACAAGGAAAAGCAGGGCCCCCACCGATATATATATATATATATATATATATATATATAGATATATATATGAGAAACTCACAAAGTAGTGTGTGAGTAGAGCAATAAATGCAAAAAATCCCACAGGAAATGGAAGACGGATTCCAAGTAGTTTTGAACATGTTCAGTTCATTCTCAAGGAATAATGAAAAATTTTATAAAGCTGGTATATATATGAGAAACAACAGAGTAATGTCCCGCCTATGTAATGATCTTTGCTACTTTCAAAAATTTCTTGCAGGATGCCTAGATTTGGCAAAAGAATCCTTTTGCAGAACTCAAATCCTTCCTGCATACAATTTTAAGAACTCCCTTCTTTTACCATTTTCTGAGTCCTTTTCCTTGCTTCCCCGCTTCTTAAATAAGTTAAATATTTCTGTCATATTCAAGTATCAGTCTACCATGAGCAAAATGTTGATTTATAATAATAACAACAATAGTATAGCAAGGGAGGGGGGGAGGAAATCTGTTGATCATTCAGTTTGCCCTAAACAATACTTTAAGCAAACCGGTAAATCATTAAGTGTACACTTGATGCAACATAAATACAATATTAGGAAGGGGGATAGCAGTAGTGCTTTCTTTGTCCATTTATCTGCAAACAGTCACCCTATTAATTGGAATTCAGCTAAATTTATTTACAAATCTGATGACTTTGTTCAAAGAAATACTGTTGAATGCTCATTTATTAATTCTTCGCCTAATTATAATATATACCCCGGTCTCTTTAAACTGGACTGTTATTATTAAAAGGCTTATTTATAATGAAATTGTCCATTTTAAATCTTAGCCCTTTGATCTATTAATTTAATTATGTTTCACTCATTTACTTTTATATATTCACAATTGTGTGTGTATGTATTTAGTTTAGTGATCTAAATGTCTACATTCTGTGCTCACAGTTGGAATTTTCGGAAGTAGACCTTATCTATTTGGTTTTATACTTCATATCTGTCTTTGATAATATTTTTCTATTTTATGTCCTTTCATTGTACATAGGCAGGACATTACTCTGTTGTATCTCATATATATACCAGCTTTATAAAAATTTTTGTTATTCCTTGAGAATGAACTGAACAAGTTTGAAAGTACTTGGAATCCACCTTTCATTTTCCTGTGGGATATATATATATATATATATATATATATATATATATATATATATATATATATCTTTCATGAGTGCAAAAGAATGATGAACGGAATCCAGCAAACTGTAAGAAACAGAAAAACAGGATAATTTTTCTTCAGAAAAAGTTATTTCCTAATTTGAAAAATTCTATACATGGATGGGATTCGAACCAAGCACACTGAGGCAGAGAGCAACCGCTTTGATCTCAATTAAACCGCCCCTTAGACCACTCAGCTATGCAAAAGCCAAAAAATCTTATGAATAACAAGCTTTTAAGGCACGCTTCGCAAGGTCGATCAGGAATATGAAAGAGAGAAATTAATTGGGAATTCAAAGGACATTTAGAATTTTTCAAATTAGGAAATAACTTTTTCTGAAGAAAAAAATTATCCTGTGTTTCTGTTTCTTGCATTTTGCTGGATTCATATATATATATATATATATATATATATATATATATATATATTGTATCACACCCCCACCCCTTTTCCTTTGCAGAGAGGAAAAATTTATCTCGAGACATTTAAAAGAACTTCTCGTATGGCTGGGAGGACTCAACATTATGTTGTAGTAGTACATCACCCTGTACTACTACAACATAATGCCAGACTTATTATACTATGCAGTATGCTCCAGTGAAGTTTTCTATATTTTTCTTAAATATAGTAATATATAATAATAAAAATATAAAAAATAAGGAAAATGAATAATTATTTTGTCTTGGCCTTCTGTGCCTAAGGGCTAAAACTTAATTATTAATAATTTTTGACATACCCGCGGGTCCTGTAGCACGTGCTACTAGGTTAAACTGGCACTGGTTGCAAGTACTTAAGAAGACACAATTGGAGAGAAAGGGGCAAACGCTTACAAGTTCTTTCTCCTTCGCAATCGGCATATGGGTGACTGAAAGGCTCAGTGCCAGGAGTGACATTTGGCAGGGATGACCTGCAGTGAGAAGAATCAAGTAACAGTTTAGCCTGGACATGGGTGGGATGGGGGGGGGGGCTTCTGCATACACCAGCCTTTCAGTAGAGGCAAGTACTAGGGTAGATGGATGCTTTATAAGTTCGCCACTTGCAAGGTCTTTGCTGAGCCAGGTATAGGTAGTTCGGTAGTAGGTTCATATTTGTCGCATATAGGAAGGGGTGACATTGTCCGGTCTCTGCCTCTCCCACTGCTGTCCCTGCAATTAGGGGGCGATTTGCATTCTGAAGATTGAATTACAATCACTTCAGGCAAAAGCGGCACTAGGCAAGAAAAGATGGATTGTGTCTCACGGAGATGGGGAGGGGGGTATTGGATTCTCAATTGGGTCAACCTTCAACCTGTGTGGAAGACATGATTCAATGTGTATCCAAAGGTTTTGTCACAAGTTTAATGCCTTCTTCACGCATATTTAATTTTGCCTGGCATGAAGACACACCATAGTGTAGAGAGCGGACGCAAATCTCATATGGTAGAGGTAGTTAAGACACTTGTGTTGGGCATGATGTGAACTGCTACATTTGAGGCAGTACATTTTTTCTGTGCAATCTGGAACATCGTGTCCTAAATGTCTACACCTAAAGCACACACTCCCAGTGTTCTTGCAATATTTCGTAGAGTGACAAATCTGCTGCAATTACTGCACTGAAGTGGGCTTGGAAGTTCTTATTAGACTCACAAACATACATGTCCCTGCAAATTTTAGAAAGGTTGGAATGGCTTATTGTTTGAGCGTTACCTTAGCAACTGTAAATGGGATCGAAGAATGAAAAGATGGTTTCTTGAATATAATTATTGACTCAAAATTATATTGTTGTGCTGTGAAGACATCACTGATGAGAGAAGTGATAAAGTCATCTGTAGCATGATTGAATAGTGGCCTGAACTATAATCTCTGGGCGGGAGTCAGCAATTGAAATGTCATGGGTAGGCTCAGGAAAGTCTCTATTTTGGCATGGTATGTGGGCAGGCCACAATACTTTGTTTTGATCTTGAATGCATAATGTTATATAGCAAGACTAATAAACAGAGGGAGCAAGGATGCTATGTAGATTTACAGTAGAGTTTCAACAAAGAAGTTGAACACTTCAAGATTGAGTAATATTGCGAGGGGGCAACCTCGGAGTGGTTACTGCAGAGATTTTTGTTTGGAGGTGAGATAAAGGCTGCCAGGCCTCAGTCTCACCCAGTTCGAGAAGTCCATAAACATATCTAAAGGAGAAGCAAGGTTTGGATGATCAAGAGTAGTTTCTTTTTCATATATGGGCATGGGGACCTTACATCTATCATCATCATCATTATATTCATTTAGCATTCGTACTTTCCTTATCATAGGGTTGGAAATTTTATGAGTCTCCCCCACTCATCTCGGTCCATAATGTTCTCTTCATCAATGTCCCATCTTCTCAGGTCTTCCTCTACACATTTTCTCCAGGTCTTTTTCAGTCTGCCTCTAGGGTCATCTTAAACATAAACATAACATAACATAATTACACGGATGACAAAAGCCACAAGGGCCTATCAAAGGTCATCCGCCTCCGTCAAAACCCGCCCACAAAAAGCACCATCACCAGGGGAAGACAAAATCAAAGTCCCCCACAATATAATATAACGGATGACAAAAGCCACAAGGGCTCATCATAGGTCATCCGAGTCAAGCGGCCTCTTTTTCAAGGCACCCAAACTCCCAGGAAAACTACATCCAGAGGATTGCATCCAGAAACAAGGGTATCACCAATCAAGGCTTGTCAAGAACTAAATCATGCAGCTATAGATATATACAAACAATATTAATATATACAAAACTTAGGAACCATCACAACCTTCCCTTCCCATAAACTCATCCAACCTACTCTTAAATACATTTAGATTTGGACTACCTACTACCCTCTGCGGCAATTTGTTCCAGAAGTCTACCACTCTATTGGTGAAAAAATATTTTCTTAAATCCAACCTACACCCTTGCTTTTTAATTTTCAAGTGGTGACCTCTAGTCCGATTTCCATCATCTAACTCAAAAAACTTGCTAACATCCAATTTATCTATCCCGGAAAAAATTTTAAACAGCTCAATCATATCCCCTCTCACACACCTCCTTTCGAACGAGAACATATTTAATACCCTCAGTCTATCTTCATATTCAAGGTGCCTCAGGGAAGGAATAATCTTTGTTGCCCTCCGTTGCACTGACTCAAGAAGGTTAATATCGTGTCTAAAATGTGGGGACCATGCCTGTATACAGTACTCTAGATGTGGCCTAACATAAGAGTTATAGAGTTTAAGAATAACCTCCTTACTTTTGTAACTGACATTTCTCTTAATAAAACCCAGCACTCTATTTGCCCTATTTCTTGCTTCAATACACTGCTTAGAAAACCTTAATGACTTATCTATTACTACTCCTAGATCTTTCTCATCCTCTACTGAGCTCAGCCAATGCCCATCCATTTCATAGTTAAATTCTCTATTATCTTTTCCCATGTTAATAACTTTGCACTTATCAAGGTTGAAAGTCATTTGCCACTTATGTGCCCAGGATAACAATTTATTTAAGTCCCCCTGCACTTTAAAATTATCATCAATATCTTTAACTACAGCTGCTAATTTGGTATCATCCGCAAAAATTGACACTTTATTATTAACTGCCTCCCCAAGATCGTTTATATAGATGACAAATAATAATGGACCGAGAACTGATCCCTGAGGAACCCCACTGATAACATCCCTCCACTCTGACTTTACACCATTTAGCACTACCCTTTGCTTCCTGTCTTTCAGCCACTCAGCTATCCAATTTGAAACACCCCCACATATCCCAATCATTTTTAATTTATGAACTAGTCTCCTGTGTGGTACCTTATCAAATGCTTTACTAAAATCTAAGTAAATTATATCTACATTCTCTCCCTTATCTACTTGATCTGTTACAAACTCCAGAAAGTCTAGTAAGTTAGTCAAACATGATCTACCTGATCTAAACCCATGCTGAGCATCGCTGATTAACCCCTCCCTCTCTAGATGTTGGCAAATCCCTTTTTTAACTATTTTCTCAAGAATTTTACAGACTACAGGAGTTAGGCTAACCGGTCTAAAGTTATTTGGATCCTCTTTACTACCCTTCTTGAAAATGGGGACTACATTCGCTCTCTTCCAATCATCGGGTATTTCTCCATATTCCAATGACCTAGTATATAACTTGTCCAGAGCTATTGAGATACTTTCTACCCCTTCTTTAAGTATCCTAGAATGAATATTATCAGGGCCGGAGGCCTTGGTAGTATCTAAATCACCTATTAGTCCTTTTATCATCCTCCGATCCACACAAATGTTAGTAAACACCTCTTTTCCTGACCTATGAGTACTATACATAGGACTATTTAGTTTCTCTTTTGTAAATACTGATGCAAAATGACCATTTAGTACCTCAACTATTTCCTCATCAGTTTCTCTCACAAACCCTTCATATTTGATAGGTCCTATTTTAACTCTGCCACACTTGTTATTAATTTTATAGTAACTAAAGAACTTTCTAGGATCTTTGTTGCTATCCTGAGCTAATTTAATTTCTGACACCATTTTGTTCTTCTTTATAATCTTATTTAACTCATTCCTAGCCATTCTATAATCACTTAAATTTTGAATATTATTTTCTACCTGTAATTTTTTATATGCCCTTTTCTTCTCTGAAATTTTTCTAGCTATCTCCTGATTCCACCATAATGGTTTCCTACTTTTGTTCCTAATGGCCTTCATTGGGATACATTGTTCTTGGAATACATTTATTATATGCTTGAAAGTATCCCACATCCCATAAGCATTTTTACCTCTGAATTCTATATCCCAGTCTACCAAATTTAGCAAGCTTCGAAGTTTTACATAATCTCCCTTATGAAAATTTGGAACTTTTTCAGCATTCTCAGTTATTTTACCCTTCTCAATTCCCAAGTTAAAACGAACTATCTGATGGTCACTATTTCCCAATGCTTTCCCAACAGTCAATTCTTGAACTAAATGATCACTGTTAGAAAGTACTAAATCTAATATATTGTCCCCCCTCGTTGAATCGTTAACAAATTGATTCAAAAAATTATCCTCAAAGCATTCTATGAACCTGCCACTTGTTCTATCCCTACCTATCATATTTTCCCAGTCCACAGAGTTTAAGTTGAAGTCCCCAATAATAACTGCATCTGTTTCACATCCCTTACTTATTTCCCTTATCATTAGTTCATCCATATCATCAGTCTGCCCAGGTGGCCTGTAAAAAGCTCCCAAATGCACCATTCTATTTTTACTGAACCTAATATCTATCCAAAGTGACTCAACTCCATCCTGCTTTATTGAAGTATTTAAACTTGAAACAATGTTGTTTTTTATATAGATAATTATTCCTCCACCAATCCTACCTGTCCTTTGACTAATGTACATATTATAGCCCTGAAAATCAAATTCACTTATAGTGTCACTAAATTCTATTTCATTAACCCATGATTCAGTAACGCATAATATATCTATATCCTCATTGCTAATATAACTAAATAGCTCATCCTTCTTGTTTCTAAGACTACGAGCATTTGTATAGAAACAATTTAACCCCCCTATCCCTGAAGCACCTTTTCCAACCTGAATGACCTCACCTCTATCGCCTTGGAACCTATTTCTGTTATCTGCCAAGTCCATTCTACTTTCAGTACTATAATGTCCTCTCATAATTCCCTGACCACTATTAGTATCTAGTTTCCCGCCCGCAAAGACCTAATAACACGATCATACTCCTCCCACAACACATCTACCCCCCTCCTACTCAAATGCAGTCCATCCATCGCATACATTTCTTTCATTCCAACAAACCTATCCCACACATCCACAAACATGACACCTTCCATCTCACACATCCTCCTCACATAATCATTCAGCCCAATTGCACGAGACATCCATTCTACCCCAACATCCATTCTTGGAAGCACACCTGTCACAACACCTTTCATTCTACTTTCTTTCACCTTTTCAATCAACCTCTTGTACCTCTCACGTAACTCACATGCACCCACTTTCTTCACATCATTCACTCCTACATGTGTAATCACAACCGCATCCCTTGCACAGCCAGACACCAGTTCCTCATACCTATCAGACAGATCTCTCACTCCAGCACCCGGCAAACACACCCTCAAACCATTCAATCTATTTGCATTCAACTTCCTATCTAAATATCTAACTCGCGAATCACCCATCACAAGCACTTCAGTCAGACTCCTATTCCTAACCCCCACAGACCTAACTCCATCCCCACTCCTATTCTCATTCAAACTACCAGTCACTCGAACTCCACCCCCACCCCCATCAGTCATATCACTTCCAGTTACTTCCTCTCTTAGGGCACTGAATCTATTAGTCAAGCTAATAGGATCTGTGTCCCTCTGACTCACACACCTATTCTCCCCCTGGCTAACCACCTCAAAAGAGGCAACCCTATTCTCACAAAGAACAGGAGAAGCCTCCCTAGCTTCATGTTTCCTAACCACTCTCCACTGTCCCCCATCCTCACTAGGCCTATTTCTAACTAATCTAAGGGGGCTAACTTCACTATCACTAGAACTATCACATCCTACCTCCTCCACTGGCCCTCTACCTTCACCTGAAACATCTAACTGGCCTACCTCACCACCTAACCTATTCCCAGCTCTAGGCCTAACACTAAGTTCCCTCCTGAGCTCAGCAACTAACCCCTCCAGCCTACATATCCTGTCTAAATCCTGCCTTCTCATCCCCTCTAAATCTACAATGCATTCACGCAGCCCACATACAACACATGTATACCCCTCACCTAATACACCACAACCAATGCATATATTCCGACACTCATGCTCACTTTCATCCCCAAACTCCATCACTTATTCAAACAAAGAAAGAATTTAAGTAGCAATAAGAAATAAAAAAAGAAGAGCAACTTAGCTTTCGCTGATTGTGGTGAGAAAAAAAACAAAAAAACAAACAAACTATAGAAAAATCTGAAAAATAGATCAACAGACTGAGAGCTCTATAAAACACGTGCTACCTGTTCGAAGGTCAGTCGAAGACTGACCTTCAGATGTCTATCACAATATGCAAATGCTAAACACTCATCACAGTGACCCGCTCTGCAAGGGGTAGATAGAGGACCAGCTAAGTCATCATCATCATATTTGTTTAGCATCTGTACTTTCCCTATTGTGGGGTTGGATGTTTTATGAGTCTCCTCCATGCATCTTTGTCCATGATGTTCGCTTCATCAATGTCCCATCTTCTCAGGTCTTCCTCTACACATTTCCTCCAGGTCTTCTTCAGTCTGCCTCTAGGTTATCTTCCCTGCACCTCCATCTCAAAAGCTCTCCTCAATATGTGCTCCTTTTCTCTTCCTCTATCATGGTCATACCATCTCAATCTTTTTATGTTTATCTTATCCACAATATCTTCCATTCCAACCATCTGTAGCAGACTTTCATTTGATATTCTGTCTTCTCACCTGACATGTGTCATATACCTTAACATTCTACAATCACTGCTGCACAGGAGCTTCTCCAGCTGTTGGGTAAGTGACCATGTCTCTGAAAAGTAGGTCATGACAGTTCTGACACATGTCCGGAAGATGTTTACCAGAGTATCTCTTATGACACCATAACTTGCAGTCTGTACAAAGTACAGAATTTACCCAAATTCATTTTCCGCAGCAACTACAGGGATACTTTCCTGTGTTCCTTCTCTTAGTTGGTTCTTTGCCTGTAATCGTGGCCTTGGTTTTCTCTACATTTATTTTCATTCCACTGATCTTTTCCATTCCTTAAACCTTTTTTAGAACACCTTTTTTATGTTAATACTACTTTGACGACACTGTTTTCCCCAATAGCGAGTAAATTATTGTACAATGAAACCACTTTTTGAGCACAAAGTTTATTGAACCGGAACTAGTTTCAGTATGAAGTTTTCCATACCAGTATCATTTCACTTGTCTAAAATTATACCAATAAAGTTTGAGAGATTTTACAAGAAGTTACCAATCTATCCCTGAAATGTTACCGATGTATGGAGATAAGAGTCCTCTAAACCTAACAATTCCATGAATAGTCTTATTAATTTTCCTCTGGATGTAAATGGAGCTTCAAACATACTCGGTAAGTCCCCTATTGAATTAAAATACCTGAGGAGTATTAAGCAGATGCTTACTGTTCTAGCCAATGAAAATTCTGAACTAAAATCTGAACTCGTAACGGTTACAAACAAAATGACTGATCTTACAACTGAAAATTCTAAGCTTAGGAAAAATATTGATCTTCTTAGTAGTAAGATATCAAAACTTCTCTCTTCTGTTGTAAAGTTAGATCAGGCAAATTAGTCAACTAGTGAAGTTATTTTGGATAAGGTGGATAACATTAGATCGGATGTTACAATGAAGGGTGTGAATGAAAATATTGTTTCTTAGGCTGGAGTAGACGAAAAACAAAAAAAATGCAATACTTATAAAGTCAACCAGTCAAAATAAAGCTGCAAAGAAGAGAGGTGAGGTTGTGAAAACTCTGGCTAGTATTCTAATTGAAAAAAGTGTTACTAGGGATGATAATCTTTTAAATTCCACTAACAATAATTTGGAAATTGAGGCTAATCTTAGAGCAAAATTAAAATCAAAGATACTTATTGCAAATATAGCAGATAGTGAGAGCAGGGCTGAAATTACTAATAACATTATTTTAAAAAATGAGTGGCTGGCTGGGCTAGTTGATGGAGGTGCTGAATTTGAACTAGTGGCAGAGTTCAAAGGTAAAGAGGAGTCTTTCAAACATCAGGAAAGCATTAATGGATAGGAACGACATCTTTTATAATTTGTACTCAAAATGTAATGTGTACAATAGATACCATATTGTTGAGTTATAAGTGTCAAGGCTTCGGGCATTAAGCCTCAACTTGCAAGGAAGAAAATAACACATGTTAAATGTGTTGGTTCCCATAAACTATCAGAATGCAGCAACAATAATACAATCTGCTGTTAATTGTAATAACTACAGGGAAGGGATGAATTCAGATACTAATGATTGGGTAAACTCATTAATAGTCAGAGAGTATTTAAAAGTGGTGAGGTTAGGGAAAAGGATACAATTTAAACCTTTCAGTAAGGGAGAAAATGGAAGGGAGAGGCAGTTTCTTTTAGTATCTGGGTTCCTACTTTTAGGACAATAGAAGTTTGACTTGGCCTTGGATAAGCATTCATGGATGATATGGAGGGGATATTTTAGTTCTATAAATGCACAGGTTGTGAACGTAATTTCATCGGACAAGAAACATGGGTCACAAATTCTAAAATCTCTCAAAAATATAGACATTACAAGAGTAAAAATGGATGTAAGAATTGGAATTAGTGGTTTTACGGTATACAGAGAAGGTAGGTTGGTTATTTACTCTTACAATTTTAATATCGAGGAAAGGTAAACAATTATTATTTTCCCATTCAAATTTGAAGGAACCAATGAAGCAGGAGTCTATTTAATCCCCTGTAAAGAAATTAACTGCCCTTTATTTTACATAGGTGAAACAGGAAGAAATCTGGATAAGAGAATGTACAAATACAGAGGAGACGTTAGACAGGGAAACACAGCCTCTAAGTCTTTTCACACACACCAATAACTTTAACCACCCGATAGACTTCCCCCAGGCCAAACTAATCTACCTGTGTAAGGACTTCCACAGAAGAAAGGTCATTAAATCCACCCTTATAGATGAAATCCCCAACTTTAACCTTTCGGATGGGCAATTCAAATGCAACCCCTATGTCAATTAGATATGATAGGATCTAAGCTAAACAATCCAGGGCTAATATTAAAATTTGGATTGTTTAGCCTAGATCCTATCATATCTAATTAAATTAAATCACAAATTAAAGTGTTTAAAGAATTTGTACCCGCTAGTTAGGGTTTTGATGCAGGTAGCCGTATTAACCCCCCACTCCTTACTATTTAAGACATTGTCTGTCCTGACCTACATTATTCCATGAAGAAGTCTTTTAGAATAAAGACGAAAGTGCTCAGAATCATTTTTCCATTTTCCTTGTGGGTGTTATTTATCATCATTTTGACTCTCATGCAAGTTGTGAGTTTCATTTCATATATATATATATATATATATATATATATATATATATATATATATATATATATATATATATATATATATATATATATTCAAATTGTAACCCATCTCAACATAAACAGAAATCAATTTTACTTTTAAAATATATTCCAGAAAAATTGCTCTAGTAACAGATTTTTCCCTACACCAACACATACAAACAAACGCATGCCTTTAGCTGCCCACTTTGAAGCAGTTACCCACGCACTCATGCTCCACTTTACTTCGAATCAAGGTCAGTTATAAATCCTCTCATACTTATTCTCTGCAAACTGCCATACAAGAGTAGGTCCTAATTCTGGTTACATCTCTTATTGCAGATCCCAATTCACAGTCCATCATAGTTACCTTCCCATACCTTACATTTCACAATAAAGATGAAGTTCGGCGCCGCGCCTAAAAAAGTGTATTTTTTATTGTGTGTATGTTTCATTCACCCAGAAGAGCTACAAAATTGGTACCAGAGTTTAAGAGTCTGCCATATGAAATAAGAGTTGAGAGGCTGAGGATTACCACATTGGAGGAGTGGAGCAAAGGACTAGAGGTGACATGATCAGGGTGTTCAAAATATTGAATAATTATGAGAATATTTAGGCCAACCAGTTCTTTCAACTTGCGGAAGAAGGTATCAACATCCAGTCAGAGACTAGAGGCCACCACTTAAGCTACTGAAGCCCCGTCACAGAACAGAGAAGTAGGGACACTTTTTTGGTGTTAGGGTGGTAAATAAATGTAATAGTTTACCAGAATATGTTTTGTCCAGTGCAAGTACTATAGCATTTAAAAACAATTATGATAAACATTATAATAGTGTGAGAAGAGGCAACTTATGAGCCTGGCTCCCTGGCCTCTTAACCACTCCTAAGGTAAGCACCTGCGCATGCACACTCATGCATGTTTGGTTAAATAAAAAAACATTATAACATTATTCTATAAACAATTATGATTATATACTGGTTGATTGAAACTCAGGATCATTGTAGGGGGGTCCCCTGCAGTGATAAACCACCCACGAGCAGTCCACTTGAATTTACTCCAAAAAGGTGAAATATATTGGAACAGGGACAAAACATTTGGTAAACCTGAAGATCCATACGCCGCGAGCCGTACTATGGGTTGCTATATGGTGGGGCTACGCCCCCCCCCCATAACCCCAAATCGCCTTCAGGAGCAAGTAATAAAACAAGTTAGTCACACAGTTGGATGAAACATGTTGGGAGGTGGAAGAAATAATATGGGAATGCGAGTGGGAAAGCTGACGGGGTATGGATCTTCAGAATTACCAAGGGTAATTCTGAAGATCCATACCCATCCATCCATCTGTCAATTGCTACGAAGGGCATAAGTCGACGTAATACACATTAATTGCCTATTAATAGGGTGCATTATTAAAAACGCAAAAATACACAAACCAAAAACAGAACCAAACCACCTAATAACAACAAAAACGAAACAAAGAAGCAAGCTCCAGGGTTGGGTGAAGGCCCGCCTCTTCCCGACACCAGAGCATGCGAAGAACACCAAAATAATGAAGGGCCTCCAAAGAGCCAGAGAGTTCATAAGTCTATGTGCACAAATTCGTCCCGTATACAAGTCACTCGCGTTAGCGACCTGGATCGTCCTGGTGCCAGGATGGTTAACATGCGCGAAAATCACCCAAATTGGGACAACGCATTCGCCACGGTAAAGTAAATGGGGGCGCTCCATTAGATGACGACTGAAAGAAACATGAAGCCGTCGCGGTATTAGGGTAGGTACAATGACCCACAACTTAAAGTTACCCTCGGACGTCTCCCATCTTCTTTGCCAGACAAACCTGAATGGCTGTCATGTAATCAGTGTGAGGAAGAGGGAAACGCTGGTTTGGTCCTGTCCTCGTGGACTCTTTGGCGCCTTCATTGGCGCCGATAACGATATCGGGTTATCGGTTATCCGATATTTTTTTCACGCGTTATCGATTCATCGCTATCGCCGATACTTTTGGTTCCAAACTAGTGATAATCGATAATTTCAGGGGGTTTTTGTTTCAGTTTAGCACAGGGGCGAGCCGCGCGTGACTTGGAGGCAGAAATAGGTAGGTCCGAGCTGGAAGGAGGATCCTCAAACCTATGAGAGGAAGGAGAGCCTCACCAAGTAAGAAACTAAGAAACAGTATTAAAATATTCTTACTATTGTATTATAAAATAACGCTATAGATAGTCAATAATCAATATTGTATTGTAATTTTGGATTTATCGGTTATCACCGTATCGGGCGTAAAATTTATCCCCAGTTATTGATTATCCATTATCGCCGATAAGGTTATCGTTATCGATTTATTGGTTATCGTCATACATTTTTTTCGTTATCGCGCCCACTTATGCGCAATTCACATGTGTCCATGAAATCAGTAGAAAATAATCTCGACATTCGCCCGGCTCGCCAAAACCGTGGCGTGTGGAGATTCGAATGCCATGAAAGCACTTAAGAGTACTATGTGAGTCGCAAGAGATCACAATCCGGTCTGCGAACCGAGCACGTCGCGGCGAATTATAACCAGCTCAGACGTGAAGACAGACACATCGCCTGGTAGAGCCCCACTGACTTCAAACAGAGGGGATACAGTTTGGGAGCGGATCCCCCTTTCCTGGGACGTAAAGACATCCGTGTACACTGTCACAGATCCAGCGTGTCACAAAGTGTGCTGCAAAAAGGTAGAATTCAATACTCCTGGTGCCGGTGAAGTTTGGGAGCAGAGACGTGGTGACAATTAGAGAAAGGTGATACCCTCCAGTGTGGCATCATCGGCAGAACCAGAGACACCACCGGCCCGAGCTACACCGAGATCTCGTGGTATAGCCGTGGAATGCGGCAGAAGTGCACCACCTAAGCCTTGGCCACTAAAAAACAGAAGCCAGTGCGCTTCGGCATAAAGAGAGATGCGGTTCAATGCCTGTTGGAGTCGACGCTTCAGAGTTGCCATCTGAGTCACACCAAAAGAGATCGAAAGGTCGTCCACGTAAAGCGTACCGATAACATCTTGCGGCCGCACCGAAGTTATACCATTGATGCTAAGGGCACTTCGCATCTCTCGGTAGCATAGCCAGCATCGAAATCGGCCGCGGAAACAGTGAGAGGTGTTGGCAACTGAGGAAAAGCGGCGGGATCGCGTGTACTAGCACATAATGCACTGTGTACGCCGCAGAGGGAGTGGCATTTCCCCGGCATCAACAGGTAGACTCTTAATGGGGACAGTGAGGTAGGAACCGGTGGCCAGGCGGTGACCGGTGTGGTAGATCGAGTCCACCTTCCGCAATACACGCTCTGTTGCAGATGCATAAAACTCGTATCGTAAGTCAGAGTTGGTCAGTATTTGAATATATTTATGTATTTAAAATTGTATTTGTAAATACATTTGAAACCATGTATTAAAATACTTTTGAAAGTATTTAAATACTTTTTGCAAATACTTTACTAATAATAGGTTTATATAGCTGTTAAGAACGTGCAATGCATATTTTAGCTTTTTGCAATTTGTATGACACAAACAGTTGACTGCTTGAGCCGGTGTGGGAAGATTGCTTGCATCAGTTCAAATTCAGTTAACAGATGGCCATTCTCTTCTTCGAAAGAGTGTGAAATGGAGAGATTAGACAATAATAAAGACGAAGAAGATAAAGAATTATGTAATTAGTCATCCTTTACTAGATGGTAATTTTTTTAGAGTGAAATCTTCCGTCGGAAAAAAAGTAAAGTGTGTATGTATATCATGCAATGGCGAAATCTCTACGTCGAGCAATGCTACTTCAAATCTACGCATTCATTTGAAGGTAAGACTTTATTAAATCTAGTTATCTAGTTATTTCTTACTCTCAAAAAATGGCAAAATTGCGTGTAGATAACGATAATGTTAAGTAGCGTAGGTTTACCATGCTTCCTTTCGCAACACCTTTATTTATAGTATATCCTGAATGAATTTAACGTAAATTATTGCAACGTGAAACAAATGTCCCTCAATTATCTGATCATGTATATTTATCAACAGAGAAAGCATCCTGCTTTGGTGCGAAAAGCGGATAAATACGTGAGAGCTCAAATAAAAGGTTCAAAAAGAAAATATTCAGTATTTGGCGATGGTCCGTCATGCAGCGGTGTTAAAGAAGAGACATTACTGGAGTGTTTTGCGGTGAATACTATAGTATTGGTTATTAGTTGGATTGATTTTAGTTAATAAATCAGCCTAGATAGCTATTTGAAACCCATTACTATAAATTTGTTGTATTGGATGGAATACTCGTCTGCTAAAATTTACGCCTAACGATTGACGTGAAGTGAATTTGGAAAACTTCGAGCGCTAGGGGTTATAAGAAAACGGACAATAAACAAAATATATATTTAGAAAATCAACGAATGCACAATGAGACAATTGAACTGAGAAATAACAAGTGAGAGGTAATTACAATTCTACGAATGAATGATATAATTAAATTGAGAATTGTTAAGGAATACAACGTAAATATAAGTGAAATATGGATTGCAGGATGAGATTATAGGATGATATTACAGGTATAATTGACTTGTAAAAAGGATGGGAAGTGTAGGATAGTATGGTTGACTTGTGAGGAAGGCAGTGAAATATAACGAAACGTAATGAAATGTATGAAAGTAGTGAAAAGTATCGAGTGAAATGTAAGGTGAGGTAAGGTAACTAAAGTAAGGGAAGGTATAGTAACTATAGTAAGGTATGGTAACTATGATGGACTAAGGATTGGGATCTTAATTCGAAGTAAAGTGGAGCATGAGTGGGTTGGTGATTGCTTCAAAGTGGGCAGCTAAAGGCGTGCGTTCGTTTGTGCGTGTTGTTATAAGGGAAAATCTTTTACTAGAGGGATTTTTGTGGAATACATTTTGAAAGTAGGATTGGTTTCCCGTTTATGTTGAAATGGGTTACAATTGGAAAATATATATATATATATATATATATATATATATATATATATATATATATATATATATATATATATATATATATATTAAGAAAAATTATTGCAGTAACGCAATTAATTATGCGGTTAAAAGGCTATTTTTG
Organism: Ceratothoa steindachneri; assembly: GCA_963969495.1. Classification (NCBI taxonomy): domain Eukaryota; kingdom Metazoa; phylum Arthropoda; class Malacostraca; order Isopoda; family Cymothoidae; genus Ceratothoa; species Ceratothoa steindachneri. The sequence continues at coordinate 114,719,709 of OZ018333.1, read as the reverse complement.
GCAAACCAGTCTTCTTCAAAGCCTTCGGAAGGAGCTCTCCTCACATACACGAAAAGGTAGCAGGCTTTGAGGAAGATTGGTTTGCCCAAAATAGCCTTTTAACCGCATATATATATATATATATATATATATATAGATAAAAGGCCATGTTGTATGAAGGTTCTATTGAGGTCCACAGCTGTGGCAGCGTTATTAATTTTAACTTGTATTTTCTTAATATTTCTTACAAGTTTTGTAACGGGGTCTTCGAGGCGAGAAAAAACACCCGCGAATGACATTCTTTATTCCTAGACGTCTTTCAATCATGTTAGATCATTTTCAGGGAATGAACAGAAATGGAATTATTCGATGATATACTCAGTTTTTAGTAGAAGTTGGGATAGTGGAAGATATAGTAGGTGTAAATTAAAGTGGGGAGGGAAGGGGTATTTTCCGCTAGTAGGGAGGGCATCGCTTTATTTTTTATTTATTTTACCTTTGCTTTTGTTGTTTGTTTGAACTTTTTATCCTATGTTTGTGTAATTGCATGAGCTTTAGTGTTATTCTTATTGTTTTCTCTCAAATGATTAGTTGTACTTATTTTTGTTGCAAACTTTCATCTTTCAAGCCTTTGTTAGCTCTAATTGGCAACAATTTACCTAGTGTTTCTTGTGCTGTAAAAATTGTATTGTTCGCTGTTTTCATTTATGTATGTATTGATGAAATGTTCTTATATGTTGTATTGTGTTTTGTCTATGTATAAATTGGTGTAATGACTTCTTGTGTGCATAATTTTGTGCTCAGGAACCGTCGTTGGCGTGAGACTTTCGCCTTGTAGGTATATTAAGCCTGTCGCCTGTTCCCTGTAGCTCAGGAATTGCACCATTCGTGAGAGGGACCAGACCTTCTTTCCAAGTTTTGGGGTGACGACATTGGTAGGCTTCAAACGTTTCCTCCTGTGCGAATCTCTTTGTCTACGTTGATCACGCCTTCTGACTTTGTTGATAAGCAGAGAAGCAGTGTTCTGGACACGTAGTAGCCTTTTCATCGAGGTTTTACTGGCAGTTTGAGAAACCACTGCGGAGTAGATGAGTTTCACCCGGACATACATCAGATATATTTTCCTGATGTTGGCCGAGCTAAGATCTTTAAATCTCTCCGTGTGGTGTCTCGAATATCCATGGTCGATAATTTTAAGGCCCAGGACGGTGCCCTCGGCGGAGTAGCCGTATCTCCTCCCATCTATGATGATGAAGCATGTCAACTCGCGACTCAGCGGGACGAACTTGAATTTGTTCCTATTGGTCCTGATCTTCCATCATCTCTTGTACTGGCTGATGTTGTTGATTTCAGCTATTGTGCGAACCGCCTGCGCCCTTGCTTTCCTCTCCGTGCATGGGACAATTTGAGTGATGTCATCTGCGATTGCAGATACATCGTGTCCCAGTGCACCTGAGTTGGGAGGTCGATTGTGAAGACCAAGTAAAGTAGAGGACTCATGCAGCTTCCCTAAGGAACGCCCGCCTTTAGTTCGAATTCAGGACCTCTGTACCCTTCTATCATGAGACAGGCCCTTCTCTCCATGACGAAGTCACAGAGGATCCTTTCCAGGATTGGGTTTAGCTGGAGGTTCAGGATCTTGTAGTGAAGTCCTTCTAGCCAGACTGTATCGAAGGCCTTTTGCACGTCCCTCAACACAATGTCTGCATAGAACCTGTTCGCTTGGGAGTATGCTACTTTCGCTGTTAGGAGCGCCAGGGCGGTATCTGTGCCCCTTTTTTCTGCGGAACGCATGTTGTTGGGGGTTATGCGTTCCTAACTCGCTCAGTTGAGCTTGAACCCTATCTGCTATAATCTTCTCGAAGATTTTTCCCTGTATCTCAAGAAGAGGAATCAGGCGATAGTTAGCCACCTAGTCGGGGGGCTTGTTTCCCTTCCGAATAAAGATGATTTTAGTCATCTTGTACCCATCGAGGGTACAAGGTCTCTTCGACAGTTATTGGGCATCCGTGGTTAACCATCACTCTTTCCTGAGATACTTGCGGGTGTGGGTGGGTTCTATGTATCACTGTGCCAAGGTCATCAAGCAATTAGTCTTCGAAGTCCTGGTCGAAGTCATCGTTCTCCTCAGGTGATATAGCGAAAATCTCTTGCCAGTGAGCTCTAAATTATCTCTCGAGGGACTTTGGGTCCTCAATGATGTCGTCTCCATCTTTAATTTGGGTTCTGGGTCTGGGAGGCAATCCCCTCATTTTTCGGATGTTATTCCAAAACCTTACAGGATTGTTCTCCCTGTCCAGCCTCCCAATGATGTCATTCCGGATTGTTCTTTGTTTTTCAATTATTATGTTTTTTTTAGTTTCTCTCCTAGATGCCTCATTCTGTCTGTCCTTTCCCGATTGGTTCCTGTCCTGCCGATCTCTTCCTAGATTTTTCTATGTTCCCGGGCGATTTCTCTCATCTCGTTCGTCCACCTAGGTTGTGGGAGAAATTTATAGGAGATTCTGGGGACGCATCTCTTGTCGGCTTGTATGAGGAGATTGGTGATCTTGTTTATCTTCTCATCAATCTCTTCGAGATTAGCGTCTCCCAGGTCAGTTGGATGGTATGTATTGAGTATCTCTCTATATAGCTTCTAGTTAGCTTTAGCGTAACTTTTCCTAAGTGGAACGGGTTTGAGTAGGGGAGCAAGTGAGATCGTGGTGAGAATCGGGATATGGTCGCTTGGTACCACTGGTCCGGGCTCATTGGCGATGTTGAAGGGAAAGTCTTTGCTCGTTAACACAATGTCCGGTTTTATCGCCGAACGTTGTGTTAAGAAGGTCGGTAAATCTGGCCCGGCCCTCTGGAGTCTTTTTCGAGTAACAGCTCCAGGTTTCTTCCCGCATTTGGCATTTAGATCACCGTCAAGCAATGCTAGTTTCCCGCGCCTGAAGAGGTTGTAAAAGTTAGGGATTGGCAGGTATTTACGTCGTGGAGGTTGAGAGGCAGCCGCCACGGTCTGGTTTCCAACTAGGGTAGGTATTTCTACAGCCACAAAATGATTCATCTAGGTTTGGGAGTTTTCTGTATGTAATGTTGTTTCGGATCGCGATGGCAGCGCCATCGTATCGTTCCTGTATATGTTTTTTTGTTTAGAACTGTGTAGTTTGGTATCTTTATTCTGTTTGTGTTTGTGTTAACACCAGGTTCAGTTATGAGGGTTAGATCAGGGTCCAATTTACGAAATATGTTTCCATAAGGAATGTGTTTCCCTTCCCATCCATTGACGTTAACTGTGAGTATTCTTAATGTATTGTCGTGTTTTCCATGTTTGTGTTGTCTGGTTTGTGTGTGTATGTGTCTTCTTCTAGTGGTTTTTGTTACGTGTGTTTTTTCCGTTCCTAATTCTGATAAATTCTGCCTCGCTTATGTCAAGGCAGGAGTCCCTAGAGAGTTTTATTTTGGCCTCCATGAGCACTGTGTCGATTAGCGCTTTCTGGTCTGGTGAATCATAAGACCATTTTAGTATGCCCGTTTTTACTCCTTCGATAATTTCCCCTATCTTGGGGTCTTCTGGGAAGGAGGTTTCAGCTTTTCTGTAAATTTAATTTTAATCTCATCGCCATCGTATTTCTTGTTCTGACTTGAATTCTTCCTTATTCTCTTGCCCCCTCGCTCTCTCATGGATCTTAGGAGGCTGGGAGCACTCTTATTTGGGGACTTTTGAGGGGCTGAGGTTGTTTCCGGGTTCTTATCCATTTCCTCTCTTCCTTCTTCGTCTCTTGGGAAAGCGGTCGCTGGTGCTTCTTCCTCTGGGCCGTATTGCATCTGGAGGACTTTCCCTGATGGTGGGTTCTCCAGGAACCACATCTCTGCCAAGCCATTGTTTTTGAGCATGATGTTTAGCTCTTTAACGAAGTAGCCATAGTTTGTTAGATTGCGGACTTGGGCATATAGAATGCAAGTGAAGATTTTGGTTGAGTTTTTATCCCCCTTGCCTACCTTTAAATATGTCCTTTGCGCAGGGATGTTCTTTTCATTTCCTGAAGGGGTGGCTTTTGCCGCCTGGGCGTAGGATGTGTTCGCCCTCCTAACTCCTTTTGCCTTCTTCTTTTCCGCCTTTCTTTTCAAGATCTCCTTTTTTCTGAGGCAGGACATCACCATTGCCTCATGTCTCTGTCCGCAGTTTGGGCAATTCTCTTCTTTGGCTGGGCATTCGCGCCAGCCGTGACCTTTTTGGCTACATCTGGAACATGTTGAGTTCTGCTTCTTGCAGTTATTCGTGGCGTGGTGCTCCAGGTGGTAGCATCTGAAACAAATCAGCACAGGGATGAATTCTTCCCGCTCGATCCGATCACCACTTATCTTCGCGTTGAAGAGAAGTAGCCCTCTCTCCTTCGCCTTTGACGCCATCTCTGTGTCTGTGAATATGATCTTAAACACATGGTGGTAATCTGTGTTATCTCGTTTGTTTTCAAACTTAATAACCTCAGCCACCCTCGCCCGTTTCTGATTTTTCGGGATCTCCTCCTCAATTTCTTCTTTGTTGTGCTGGCCGATCCAGGGGTACAGCCTTCTGCACATCACACTCCTGTGTGCTTGGATCTGAGGAGGTGTGGTTGGTTGGAGGTTTATATTCTTGAGGGTTTTAATCCTTCCCTCCTTTGTGAGTGCTTCCACGTCTTTTTCGTTTTCTCATATTGCGACGTATCCTGTCGGTGTATCTATTAGCCTTAGGACTGCCACACTAAGCTTGCCGAACAGGGTCTCGTAGATTTTGCCCTTGTTTGGTTTTTCCCGGCCGCTTAGACACCTTAGTGGGACCCTCGCGGCATTTTGGGTCGCAATTATGGTGGTGAACACCCCTTGAGGAGGGGAGCGCACACTTTACCGTTTTGGGCTTTTATCTGCTATTAGTGACTCACTAATGTATATGAGTTTCTGCTATTTATTTGAAAAAAATATTTTTGAGTTGCCTTTTGGGAGAAGAGCCCCCCCCCTCCCCCCACGATAAACTACCGCCTGAATGAAAAGGGAATTTTCCTTTGGGTGAATGATGATAATGGATGATATGAATCCGGGTGGGGTCCTCTCGGGGGTGTGATTGCATGGAGGATTTATTGACAACGCCACCCCCCTCGAGGGTGTTTTAATCGCGACCGCATCCCAACATACCATAGAGACGGTTGTATGTCCCTCTATGGTCCTGGAAAGGGCCCCCGCTGTGATGATCAGCGAAGGTAGCAGTCCGTCCCTTATCCGGAATTGTTTTTGACATTGTTATCGGTGTGGGCTGCTCCTCAAACCAGCTTCCTCCAATGCCCCCGATTATGGCCGTGCTATTGTTCGGCATAGTTGGGACGAAACAGGAATGGCAATCTCCTCCTACATCCGATGGCAGTTCACGCAGGGGGGCGGGGCCGGGGGCTTAAGCAGTCATCTGCTTAAGTAGATCCGCTAAAAAAGAAAGATGAAATTAATGGTGATGGTGAATGGTGAAAAATGAGTATTTCTCTTTCGTGATTTCGGAGGCGTATTTGGGAAAACTTCTTCAAAACTTTCCCTCCTTTGCCGATTTTGAGGTAGTTGTCGAATGAAGTAACGAGAATTCTTCGTAAGTGGCTCTGGGCGCAGAGGTGGTCGTGTTATGTTGATTTTAGTCGGTGAAGTAAGTGGAAGTCAAAGCGTGGAATAAGGAGGAATGAAGGATGAATTACCCCTTTAGGGTAAGCCCCCCTCCCACTGGAACAGGAGGAATCTCCAATCAGTCGAGAGGGCGCATATATTTCTTCTTTCTTGAAGTTAACGTTAACTTTAATGAAAAGTGAACTTTTTCTTAAGCGCGCTCACAGCTCTCCGTTGTAAAAAAAGAATCTAAATTCCGCCCGTCAATGGAATTATTCAAAAATTGCTACATTATATATAGTATTTCTACGCGAACATAATTATTACAAAAGTTGGCCAATCATGGCGTGAGACATAGTTAAGGGGAAACTAAGCGCTACAAGAAACATATAAAATTAGAGGGCTCAGATTGTCTGAGTAGAGGGAGAACGGAATAACGAGTCAACGGAGGGAAGCTTTCACTAAATCTCGTCTTGGTAAAGGTGATCTACTTTAAGAAGATATTTATCAAAAGAATCTTTTTCTTTGCTCGTGGGATCGAAATTTCTCTATTCGTGAGTAGAAGGAGGGTGCCCCGTGGATAGGGAGCCCACTACCCAATGGGGCCCCATGTGGTCGGCCCCCCAGGACTGTAAGAGATTTCCCTTCCGCACTATACGGGGGGGGGGGAGCTAAGCCCTCAAGAACATGCGTTATTGAGGCTATATACAAACATATTAATGTAGTCCTCATCAGCCAAATTGACACCCCGACTGGCTACGCCTCAATCTGCCACACCATGAAGAATGGGGAACGGCTGGTCTCAAACGAGGCCAAGGTCCACCTCCAAAAAATCGGATTAGAGGCAACCATCCCTCAAGAAATACTAGTGCAGCGTAGTGTTATTCTTCGTCGGCTGGACCCACTCTTCATTGACAACACCTGTGAAGAAATCAAGACAGAGCTGCCAGCGAAGCAGACATAGGCGAACATTTTAAAGGTGGAGAAATTCGGCAGAGGAAACAACATTGGGAAAATCATCTTCTCGGACATCGAAATGGCAAGAAGAGCAAAAAAAGATGGGCTGCTTGGGTTTTACCTAAGGGTATCACCTGAGCAAATAGAAACAAAGGACTACATACCGATTGACTGCTGCTACAAATGTTATACAGTCGAAAAACATTTAACAAAGGACTGCACGGCCACGGTAGTTGCATGCTCCAACTGTGCTAAATCCGGGCATAGTTGTAAAGATTGCACGGAAGGGAAGCAAAAGTGCGTCAACTGTTGAGGGGACTATAGGGCCTTGGCCATGAGGTGCCCCATCCGTACAAAACGGGTGAATATAAAAAAGGAAAAATAGGCAAGAACCAAGACCAACTACGCTCAAGGGGCGGCCCCGAAGCTGGTGATGCCAGAGACGGGTAAAGATATCATGACAATGATCATCTTTGCTCACATGGCTAACCCCGGCTCCTTTTCCGAAGAACTTAACCGTCTTCTGGAGAAGAACGGAGTTACCCAAAAAACTCTGGTTCCCCGAAAATCCAGAGTCGGCACGAAAACTAAATATCCAGTTTACCGACGAATCCCAACGGGAACATCAACCAAATGAGTTGCCGACGCAGTTCCCTACTGAAGAACCAAAAATAACGGAAGAAACTTCGGAAGGAGAGGGAGAAACGAAGAAATGCACAAAAAGAAAAGGCAAGAAGAAGAAGAAACAAACAGGAAAAGACAAACGAACAAAATTCGTCGGACGAAGAAGAAGCGCACGAAGAGGAATACATGGAGGTCCCCCTAACCGACAAGAAGAAAGTCCTCGAGAGTGGTTACTTCTCCGACGGCAAGGACGTGGGCCTCAAGGTATTTGGCTCTTCCCTGTGCCCACCCCCTAGAGACGACCCAGAATTTCTCCTACTTGGCATTGACAAGGGATAATTCAAGTGGACCTTCGAGGGACCTTTTTCACCCGACGAAATTGCAGCATTGATGTTGAAGGGCATGGTGTTCATGCCACCATCGGACGTGCACGCCGTGAACATGTCAACATTCAGAGCCATAAGTAGTGGACAAAAAACGTCCGAAATTAAGTGAAAGTGCAAAATACAACTATAAAATATAACGATAAGCCCAAAAGTGAATTAAATTAATAATGATAAAATAATTTATAATATCAGTGATTTGGAAAAGTGTAAATAGAAAGTGTGTGTTAATTAATTTACGAAAAATATATATATATATATATATATATATATATATATATATATATATATATATATATATATATATATATATATATATATATATATATATATATATATATATCTAGTATCAAATTATCTATTATGAATTAATCAAATAAGTGACTTAAAATTATATTAAAATCATCAACTGGATTAAAATAGAATTCTAAAAAGGTTTTACAACAATCGCGTAGAAATAATGTAAAGTAATTAAAATAATGTGTAGTTAACATTAGAAATATATGAATTAAATAAATAATGATCAAATAAATGATAATATCAGTGATTTGGAAAAAGTGTACATAGAGAGTATGTGTTAATTAATATCAAAATATCGATTGTGAATTAATCAAATAAGTAACTTAAAATTAGATTAAAATCATCAACTCGATTAAAATAGAATTCTAAAAAGGTTTACAACAAACGCGTAGAAACAATGTAAAGTAATTGAAATAATGTGTAGTTAACGTTAGAAATATATGAATTAAATAAATAATGATAAAATAAATGATAATATCAGTGATTTGGAAAAAGTGTAAATAGAAAGTATGTGTTAATTAATATCAAAATATCGATTGTGAATTAATCAAATAAGTGACTTAAAAATTAGATTAAAATGATCAGCTGTATTGAAATAGAATTCTAAAAAGGTTTTTACAACAAACGCGTAGAAATAATGTAAAGCATTAAAATAATGTGCAGTTAAAGTTAGAAATATATAATAATGTTTAAATTTTTTGAAATATTTTTTTATAACTATTATAGATTTTAAATGAATATTGTGGCAATATCCTAGATATCTCTCAAATCACAATAAACATAAAAAGCTATATTTCGTAATTCAAGGGAATGAATTGTTAAATGATCACGAGTCTATATTTTGCAGACGAATTCCTTAGGCCTAATCTGTGCGACGTTGGGGAAATACGTAAATTAAAAACAAAGAGTTAAGAAAAATATATATTATTGAATAAACAGTAAGATTATTTCAGGGTGAATTTATACAGTAACAGTTTATGATTGTATTGAGAATTACGCGTGAATTAAATTTGAGTAAGTTAACGGGAATGGGGCTTCGGGCCCCTAGGAAAGAGGAAGGTTCTTCTTGGACATGGAAAGCAATTCGTAGAGAGGTTGCATAATGTCGGAGATGTTGGAAATGAACCTGTGGTAAAAGTTTACCATCCCACAGAATCTACGAAGTTGCTTTAGCTAAGAAGGTCGAAGAAAAGCCCGGATAATTTCAACTTTGTCCTCGAGAGGACGAATTCCCTCAGGGGAAATGTGGTGTCCCAGAAAAGGAGAGCTGTGTGATACCAAAGATACACTTAGAAGTGTTGAGTATGCTACCATACTCATCTAAACGTGCAAAAACCTGGCGAAGGTGAGAAAAATGCTCCTCTAAAGACTAAGATGCTATCAGGAGGTCGTCTATATAACAAAATACGAAGGGAAGACCTCTAAGAACATGATCCATGAGCGTTGGAAGGTCTGACTACTGTTACGAAGCCCATAAGGCATTCGGTTCATGACGAAGGAACTGAATGGAGTGGTGATCGCCGTCTTAGGGATATCATCAGGGTGAATGGGGATTTGGTTGAAAGCACGAACCAAATCGAGCCGAGAAAAAATGGAACAACCGAAGAGAGCGGAGTTAAAATCCAATAAGAAAGGCAGAGGATACCTATCCGAAACTGTACAGACATTGAGTCGCGTGTAGTCACCTACAGCTCTGGTTCCCCCTGAGTAGACTTAGGTACTACATGAATCAGTGAAGCCCATGGGGAGGTGGATGGGGAAGCGATCCCTGCCTCCATCATAAACTTAAATTCCTGCTCTCATTAGGGCAAGTCTATCCGGGGCCAGTCGACGGGGACGTGAGAAAACTGGTCCTCCTGTCGTCTCTATTCTGTGCACCACATTGTGCTTAATAGGTCTGTCCTTAGAAGGAGGCAGACAGAGACTTGGGAACTCCCGCAAAAGTTGCTGGAATTGGGAAGCAGTTGCAGGGAGACTAACAGAGAGGAGAGAGCTGGTGGAAGGAAAGAATGAACCAGCAACTGTTAGTGATATGGTTCTGTAGATATGCTTGCGGTGAGGAGAATCGACGAAAATGTCGTGCGCGGAAAGAAAACCTAGGCCTAAAATTGCCATGTTGACGTCGGCAATGATGAACGTCCATGGGTAAACACGATGTAACCCGAGACAGAGCTCGAGGACACGCCTCCCATAAGTCCTTATGTCCGATGAATTGGCAGCTTTAAGGACAAGATCAGAAGTGCAAGCTTTCTCGACTGAAGAGGCTGGAATGACATTGCATTGAGCGCCAGTGTCAACCAGGAAGGAGAAACCAAAGAGTGGGTCATAAACACTAAAAGGAGGATCGGCCTGAAGAGATGAGGTTGCAGAGGTGACCGACCCACGTATCACTTGCGAATTCAGTTTAAAGTTCCCTGTGCTGAAGGGGAAAGTTGTTTAAGAGATCCCGTAGAATTTTGTGGGTTTGAAGGTGGTGAGGTAAGGTTACGTTGAGATTGAGGTGCAGGTTGAGCATTTTGCTGGTAGTTGCAAGGGGCAGAGCATTTTTCTGCTTTGGAGCCAAATTTGAAGTGAGACCAACACAAGCCTGAAGGCTGAAAGATAGCAGTATGAACAGCACGACCAGAATGAGGGTTAAAGTTGTGAGCATGAATTAATGCATGGTAAAAGCTTCGAGGCTGAACACAGCGGACAGCGTTGCTGCCATGATTAGAATGGTACCAGCAGCTACCCTGAGAGTTGTCAGGATAGGGAAAATTAGGCCTATGTTAGAAATTAAACTGCTGTGCCTCACCTCTTGTGCTGCTGTTTCCTCGTTGGTGTTGCCTTTTTCGAGAAGAGGAACGACGTCTGACTCCTCCGGCCTACTCACGATTTTGCTCTCTGTGAAGACCCGCTCGCATCTATAGGGCACGAATATCCATCTCTATCCTCTCCAGAACGGATAAAAGACCAGGAGCCTGGGAGGTTGTATCCTGAGGGAGTCCTGGTCGGTTGTAAGGAGTCTCGGGCGGTGACCTAACCTGTGAAATGGATACAGGTAAGTGGTGTTTAACATTAGAATTGTATGATATGCTACGCCCCCTATTTACATTGCTCAAAGTCCTGGTGCCTGCATTCCCCCAGCTGACGAATGGATTGTTATACAAGCCGTCAGCCGCCTCTGCTATCTTCTCCACGTTCGCAGGAAGGGACATTAGTATACAGGGCTTAATTTGGACCGGCATCCCACGCATGAATATCTCTGTTATGGGTGGCTCGAGTTGGTCGAGCTGTGCTTCCTTGGCATGTGCCAGGGCCTTGAGGTGGTCCAGAAAGTGCGTGAGGCGCCTGTCCACCATCGCCTGCGTATCAAGAAGGATACGCAGGTCCTCAATTTGTGATCTACCAAATTCCTCCATGAACGCCCTCTTGAACCTTCCCTAAGATCCAGAAATACATCCATCAAGTAGAATACTCTTGAAAATTGTAAAAATATTTAGAGGTAATCTCTGGGCTGCGATGATTGGCCTTTGATCCTCAGGAACTCTCTTGTGTAGGAGGATGAGCTCCACCATTTCCCACCAGCCAATAGGATTTTGTGGGTGGAATGGCGGAAGCTAAACCGAAGAGGGAGTGGGGAAGGGACGTTGTTGGGTGGTAGGTGAATGAGGGAGGATGCTTGCGTGGGGGGCGAAGGTGGATGAATACGCCGTTGTTGTTGCGGGGGAGGATGTTTGAGTCGTTACTGTGCCCGAAGTTGGGGCGTAGCTTGGGGCTCCGTTATAATCCATTTAACCCCCAAAATAATAATGTGTGTGTGTTTATGCACAAATTCGATTCACGCGCTTAAAAGAAAAAATTTGAAAACAAAAATTGATAATTAGTCACTTTTTGTATTTATTACAGTATAATATAATGAATTTTATGAAATTACTAAGGGATCACTTAAGGATGTTAAGGTTAACTAAGGATTGAAAACGAGCACGTGTCGAGTCACTCGTGAAAAATAAAAGTCCATGCGAAAAAAAAATGGAATCGAGTGAGGCGGAATGCGTCTTCCGAAACTAACACATGTGGCAGTGAAAATTAATTTAATTTTACGAATGAATGAATGTGAGATAATTAAACTAGTCTGGGCAACATTTATTGATTTTATATGAATATTGCGGCAATATCCTAGATATCTCTCAAATCACAATAAATATAAAAACCTATATTTCGTTATTCAAGGGAATGAATTGTTAAATGATCACGAGTCTAAATTTTGTAGACGAATTCCTTAGGCCTAATCTGTGCGACGTTGGGGAAATACGTAAATTAAAAACAAAGAGTTAAGAAAAATATATATTATTGAATAAACAGTAAGATTATTTCAGGGTGAATTTATAAGGTAACAGTTTATAATTGTATTGAGAATTACGCGTGAATTAAATTTGAGTGAGTTAACGGGAATGGATTTACAATTGGTAAATATGGTTTGATAATTAGAGTATAACAAATGATGATTGATAATTGGATTGGGTAAAGTGATTATAAGTAAATTAGTAAATTGATTGGATAATTGTTAAATAGTTTGATAAATATATTATAAGTAATTGGATAAATAGTAATTGGTCAATAGATTGGATTATAAGTAATTTGTAAATAGAAATTGGGAAATAGTAATTGGTAAATAGATTGGATAATTGTTAAATATATCATAACGTAGTGAATGGGTCTGTAAATGAGATAAAAGAACCAAGCATTAATTCGGGATTTGCGGGGAAAATATTTAGCTAAACAATTACAATTCAAATATTTACAGACATGTTTTACCGATGTGGGACAGCAAAGAAAATGAAACTTCCCTGCTTAATTTTAAGACGCTTCGGAGAGCGGTGTAGCAATCTCCCCATTTAAGTCAGGGCTACCAACCCTCCCGGAAATTATATATATATATATATATATATATATATATATATATATATATATATATATATATATATATATATATATATATATATATATATATATATATATATATATATATATATAGAGAGAGAGAGAGAGAGAGAACGAGAGAGAGAACGAGAGAGAGAGAGAGAGAGAGAGAGAGAGAGAGAGAGAGAGAGAGAGAGAGAGAGTGAGAATTAAATATTTACATTTGTAGGGGTGTAAACCGCTACACTATAAACTATTAACTCTTATGGGAAAATTTAAAATTTGTATTGTATAGAGTTACAAATCTTTGATTTCCACGTCTCCGGGAACCTTTATCTTCATACTTATACTTAGAACTATATCTTCTTTGCTATATTCTATTTTCCACACTGCCCGCTATATATTTACATTTATGTAATCTCTCTTTGTAATTCCTTCTTAATAAACCATGAACCGTATCTGAGTAGAGTGAGAGTAGTGTAGAGTACGAGTTCATCATGTCTGGTCGTTGCAAAGGAGGAAAGGTTTAGGACAGGCCTGTTAAGACGCCCTCATGAGACAATCTCATATTCGAGCCTCGTGATTCGGAAGAAGAATATCCTCTAGAAGAAGACAGTCTACACTTGCACTAAGAGGAGTAGAAAGCCCGAAGGGGGCCATGGGGCCTCCCAACCGGGACTACAAGAGGGTGCCCCTCCGCACTATCGGGGGAGCGACCAAAGCACCAATTTTCAAAGTCATGCAAACTATCTTCGGCATGCTCAATATAGCCCTAATTAGGCTTATTGATACCCCCAAACGGCTACGCAGCAGTGTATTTGAATGACGAGGATATCGAGAATGAAAAAGAAAAGAGAAGTGGAACAAGAGGCAAAGAAAGAAGAGGAAACAAGCCAATCCCAAGAAAGTTAGGACGTAGACGAAATCCTAAATTATCCGGGAGTTCCCCTCACAGAGAAAAGGGATTTTCTTCTGCGGGGCTGTTTCTTCGACACCAAGGACGTTGACCTTAGAGTCCATGGTCATCCCCAATGTCGACCTCCAAAGGGACACTATGAAAAACTGCTTGACGGAATCAACAAAGGCAAATACAAATGGACTTACGAAGGATCATTGTCCCCGAAGGAAATAGGTGGACTATTGATGGAGCGCGCGATTTACATCCCAGACTCGTGCGTACACGCAATCGATTTGTCTACCTTTAAGGAAATGGAAAATAGCCAAAAGACTTCGGATATTTTTATAACCGCAAATAAATCAGCAAGTGTTAGCAATGAGTGAATAAATAAATAAGTGAACAAATCAAAGTGATTAAAACAAGTTATCAAAAGTGCGAATAATTGAACAAATTATAAAGTGTCTAGAATATTCAATCTAAAGCCCGAAAAGTGAATGAATCGATAAAATAATAATTAAAATGGTCTAACAGTGTAAAGTATAGAATAATAAATTAATGAATAGGCTAAAATTGACTAGATTAACAAAACCATTAAAATTAATCTATAACGCGAAAACTAAACATAAGTCAGTTAACAAATAATTACCATAATAATAAATGAACTATGAGAATAAAAATATCAGTACAACTAGTTAACAGATAAGATAATAATTTAACTAAATTGCGTAAATAATAATAACATAAAGTGCTACCAAAATAAAGTGTTAAACGATACTAGAGGAAATAATAAAACCAGAATAATTAATATATCCAGATATGACTAAAAGAACAACTTAATTAAAATTGTAAGCGCTAAAATAAATTAAATCGAACGATGAATGTAATGTGATTTTATCAAAATTTAACTTTGAAAAATTATTCCTAAAAATCTGTACTAAATTTATATAATTAAAATTAAAAACAATTAATGTATTTTATCATAAGATAAGCAATATATAGTTTTAATAAGATGACCTCCCCGATGATTCCGGGAGAATCTGTTTACATACTCATACTTATAGCTTACTCTTCTCCGCTGAATTTTCACAAAAATATAACTTCACCACTACAGCTATCTATTATTTCTTTTTACATATATGTATTTAATTTTAATATTTGTAAAAGGAAAAACTTATTGTATATTTATCGCTCTAATATATCTTGATTTTGATTGATCTGACTATTTGTCACTCCGATCTAGCTCTCTGGCAAAGGAGACAAATGAAAATGAAGTTTGGAAGCGTGCTTCTTTTAACGGCGGTCAACTCGGAGACGCCGAGATGTCGGGAGTATGATTTCCGGCTGAAGTTGCACGCTAATTACTGTTTTCTTCATTTGAATGATGAGGGATTCGGCCATCCGCAATCTTCTGTGGTTTTGGAGTCTCAGGATGATGGAGGTGTCTGATTCAGTTTTTCACGGGTTAGGGTAGTGCCATGAGAGTGGGCGTGTTTTTTAATCGCGCCATTTTGAAGGTGAACTGTCAGTCGCCTTGACAGGGTTGTGAAGGTTACGCCGATGTACTTTGAATTGCGGTGTTCGCAGTCACCGACTTTGCACGAATATTCGTACACTATGTTAGTCTCGTAGAGTTCGCCCGTTGGGTGGGAGACAGCTGTTCTTCATGATGCAACTACTTGTTTTCTTGGTCTTGTAGTTTATAATTAGATTAATATCCGTATTAGGGTCGGTTGGGGTCACGTTACGATGGAGAATGGCTTTGAGAGCCTTTTCGTCTTCACGGTAGCCGCTGTTCATATTGGCCTTGTAATAAAGGTCGATATTACTTTTCTTCGTAGTAGACCTCACGCCGGGGCCAGCAGACAAGTTCATTTTCTCTTTCATGGTGGCGTCGATGGATTTTTGTGGGTACCGTTGTTAACGAGAACTCAGGAAACCTTCTTAAGTTCGTGATCAACAGCCGTCCATGAGGATGAATGAGAAATTGCCCTGTTAACTGAGACATTGATGACTGATCTCTTGTAACGTTCAGCAACGATCAACGTTCGAAAAAGGTAGAAAATGTGTAAATAGACTAGAGAGAATAGGTAGAATAGGTGTATAATAGAGAGAGAGAGAGTAGTTGTGCCAGGTTGTCTGGCAACCTCAGTCATTTGCATTTTTATTTATCCGTAGTTATTGTTTCTTTGTTTGTGCAGCATTCAAGCCTTTGAAATCTTGCAGGAGGCCTCTTGACAGTTGATTTACTTTACTTGTAATTTTACGTCTCCGTTTCGGATCTTTTATTTTATTTATTTTTTTTATTTTATTTTATTTATTTATTTTTTGTCCATTTCGGATCTTCTATATTATATATATATATATATTGTCCACTTCGGATCTTTTATTTGTTTTGTTTTATTCTTCTTTTTAGGTGTCCACTTGGGATCATTTATAATCAATTTGATATCTTTATTTACAATGCGAGATCTGTCCACAAAGTGATGTGGCGTAAGGTCGGCACAGAGGTCTTGGAGTCTAAATAGAACTTCTTCTTCATACCTCTCATCAAATAACTCGTTATCTTCATCGCTAATACGAAAGCAGTTTTGCCAGTACAGCCTAAATTCCCTCTCGATATCATGGTCCTCCGTATATTCTACGCCGTTGACCTTGATGATTATGCTGTTCTTAGGAGGAGTGCCCCTCAGTCTCTTTATTTGACTCCAAATTTTTTTTTGGGGGGGGGTCCCCTTCTGCGTCAATTTTAGTAATGATATCATCCTAGTGGTCTCTCGATCTCTCGAGTATGAGTTGCCTGATCTCGTTCCTTAATTCTCGCAGTTTCTGGTACCGTTGTGTCGTGATTCCATGCATATTTATAAAGAAAACGATTGCTTCCAGCTGATCCATTTTCTGTTGTATGTTTTCGTCCCACTTTGGAGATGGAAGAATTTTATGTTCCGTCCAGGGGATAGCCAGGCGGTCCACTTCAAAGATTTTCGAGGTGAGATGATCCAGTTCCTCGTCAATCTCTTCTAGGGAAGCACCATCGAGTTGTTCAATATGCACTTGGCGCAGATGTTCTCGGTATATTCTCCAATCAGCTCTTGCTAGGAATCTTCGTTTAGGAATTTGTACTTGTATTGGAGAAGTAGAGATGTGGGTGATCATACTTATATGATCTGACGGTATGAAAGGGCCCGGGAGAGTGGCATGGTTAAGAGAAAAGTTTCGATTTGTTAACATATGTCCGGTGTGGTCGATGATCTTGCCGTATGGAATGTCGAGAAATCTGGCCCTTCTCTTTGCACACACCTCTATCGATTAGGAGGCTCAGTGAATTACCAGCTCCGTTAAAAGCCCTCATATAGCCGGCTTCCCTGCACCGGGCATTCAAATCTCCGACTAGTATCGTTGAGGCCTCTCTCCTCAAGAGTCGCATAAAGTTGGGAATCGGGAGATTCGGGCACCTGGGTGGTTGATACCCGACTGCAACCACTAGGTTATCGTATGTCATAGGAATCTTCACCGCCAAATACGATTCCTCTAAGTCCCGTATCTTTTTAAATATAAGGCCTTTTCTAATAACAATTGCACTCCGTCTAATCTTTCCTTTGAGTGGCTAGCCATTAATACTTCGTAGATATATATTTTATACGCTCGATGTTGTCGTTTAATCTATACTCAGAAATCAGCCGATGTTGGGATCAGCGTTTCTAATAATGTCATTGTATATTCTGCTTTTGTTCTTCCATCCGTTAACATTCAGCGAGAAGATCTTAAGGTTCCTGACGAGTTTGGTAGAGATAGCCATGGTTAATTGATATTCGGTTGTTTAACCTTAGTCCCTTTATCTCTGGCTAGTGACCTTACCCTACCAGTTCTCTTTTCCCTGTACTGATCCTGGTTAACATTAAAGCAGGATTCTGGACATATTTCTATCCTTCCTTTTTTGAAGGCGTTTAGGAGCTCTTCTTCCGTAACGTCCGCATCAAAGTCCCATTTATACCTGCTTTTAGTAACTCCTTCTATCAGTTCATTAACATTGGCTTTTTTCGGTATGGGAGCAGATGGGGAGCCGTAGATTCTCATGCACAGATCGTGGGTAGTCCGATAGATTGGCGAAGCGGAGGCAGATGTTGATGCAACAGATTCAACCTCATCGTTTTTTGGTAGTCTCTTCCGGTTGGTTACTAGTCTCCGTCTGGGAGTCATCATTCCCAGCACGTTCTTTCTTTCGTAAACGCGGGTCGCGAGGAGAACGAGGCCTTGTCTCAGGTTGTTTGAGATTCTTTGATTGAGCTTGAAATAGATCTCCTGATGGCGGGTTGTCCAGAAACCACATTGGTTTCAGTCCATTCTGTACCAGCATCTTATTTAATTCCGTCGCATAACTGCCAGGGTTCGTTATATTCACGAAGTGTGCGTGTAATATACACATAATAAGATCTGGTCTCATGTTCTGGTCTATTTGAATCGTGGTCTTCTGTTCGGAAACTAAAATTGTTTATCCAAATTACCCATCATCGTTGAAACTGGCACCACATGATGAATCTACTCCAGTACTGAAGCCACCTACTACAATAAGTGAGTATTTTAGTTCAGATGATTATTCTACATTGATTTCTGGAGAAATTGAAGAAGATCAAACATATGTTCCAATTGATCAAGATATAGAACCAAATTTATTTTGCCAACAAATTTTTACGACTTAGTAAGAGATTTAGATCTGAGTGAAGAAAAGGCTGAGTTACTTGCCTCCAGATTACAAGAATGAAATCATCTCCTTTCAGATGTCAGGGTATCTTTCATTCGAGATCGTCACCAGAAGTTATAAACATTTTATTCACAAGCCATTAATACAATATTAATGGCTTGATGCCGGAAATCGGCTGTGACTATGATCCTAATGAGTGGAGACTTTTCATTGAGTAAGTCTTAAAGCTGTTCTGCTGCACAATGGGAATGAAAAAGCTGAAATTTCTGTAGCCCACGCTACAGGTCTTCAAGAAAAATATTCATCAATGCAACTATTGCTGAACCTAATTGAGTACAAAGAGCATAACTGGAGCATCTGTTGTGATTTGAAAGTTGTATCACTTCTTCCTGGGTTACAGTTAGAATATACAAAGTACATGTGCTTTTTATATCAATGGGATAGCAGAGATGATAAAATTCATTATATAAATCGAGAATGGCCAGCCAGAGAAGAACACATTGTTGTCAAACATAATGTTAAGTATGATGCTCTAGTAGATCCATAAAAAGTTCATCTTCCACCTCTTCATATTAAATTAGGGTTAATGAAAAATTTTGTAAAGGGTATGGATCAAAGAAGTGAATGCTTTCAATATATGAAAAACAAATTCAAAGGATTATTAACTGATGCAAAAATAGAAGCTGGAGTTTTCAATGGACCACAAATTCGCAGAGTTGTTTTCGCGTAGCCGAGTGGTTTAAAGGGCGGTTTAATTGAGATCAAAGCGGTTTCTGGCTGCCTCAATGTGCACGGATTGAATCTTACACTAGCACGGATTTTTTAGAAGTAAGAAATAACTATTTCAGTAGAAAAATTATTCCGTTTTCTCTCTCCTGCGGTAAAGTTGGATTTATTTCATCATTCTCCCGCGCTCATGATAAATATATATATATATATATATATATATATATATATATATATATATATATATATATATATATATATATATATATATATATATATATATATATATATATATATATATATATATATATATATATATATATATATATATATATATATATATATACATAATATTGGCTTCTCACTCCGCTTAAGCTGGATTTGGATTCAGATACATGTTAATGGGATTTTTGAGTAATACAGAAATCATTATATACACGTACATTATTTTTGTTTACTTTTGGACTACTGCGGATTAATAAGAATCTTTCAGTGCTACTCTTCACAACTACATTATTTCCCCCTCTACATTCGCGGTGCTTTAAGAGGTTGCCGCGAGAGTGCTCATGCCTTGTTGTTGGAGAGGGGGTTCAGACCGCTTATTAGAGTGGTCTGCGAAGTGGGACTTTAGTATACCTCTCTCCTCCCCACCTCGACCTTAATTACGGTCTCATTGTTACTCATAGTCTTCTCCTGTTCCTCTCAGTCGACTTCCCCTATTTTCTGTCCCATCGCATGTGGTTACTCGCTCATGAGCATATTTGTGGGGATAATTGTGGTGTCTGACTCTACGAATGTGTGAGTGCTAGTGCGTTTTTTAAGATTAAGTTTAGAATTTTGCAGTCTCGGTGCACCGGTCCTGCCTCACCGGGTGCGTCGTTCCATGGCTAAACTGCACTGAGTTGGATGAGGTAAGTGCTGGACCGCGACTGCCTAGCGCGATGGTCTTTGCTCCTCTTAGGCAGCTTCCTGTTTTTTTTTTTTTTAAACGATGGTGCGGGCTGGCGATTGCACGAACCCCTTCCTCCTTTTGTAGATGGGTGGTGCATCGAGCGACGCATTTGCATTAGTTGGTTCCGCACTTCGCTATACTGCCCACCTTAAGTAGTTTATGGATAAAAAAATGAAAAGAAAACTTTGCAAAAGTTTCCGAATTCTGCTCTTCGTGCTTCTGGATCTCTGTCCAGGTTTTCCCGTTGTCTAGGCTTAGATCCAACTACCTCCAAGGTGGACACTGAATTGGATTACCGCCGTAACGACGGAGATCTGGTAGTGGATGCCAGTATAGCAGCTGACATCTTTGCAAGCTCCTACAAAGTTCGTAAAGAAGCAATTGGCAATTGCCCGTCTGAGAAAATTATGCATCTCGCCCCTAAATCCATTTTTGTATGATCTTTGATACCAATACGGTTACCTCAAAAATTAAAGTACGACTCCTCCCAGCCACCAACCAAACAAAACCTTTGTATAACCGAATTCGAAATTAACCAATTAGAATAGACTTTCCCGTTTCCCGAGTCCGGATTGCATTTTAACGAACACTTTTATTGAATCAGCGCTCCAGACAAGTTCCTCTGAATTATAACTTCAAAAACGTCGTGTCAGTACTATACTATATTTTATATAATTCCCCCATATTTTATATCTTATTTACTATAATATCCACCTTATATAGCTTACTCCTCTTAACATTATAATCATCGGCCATTTCCCTATATTTAATATATATATATATATATATATATATATATATATATATATATATATATATATATATATATATATAATATTAATTATATTCATTATATATAAATAAACATTACATTCATTAAACGTATTATCAAATTCAAATTAGTTAGATTCCATTATTTGTTGTTCAATTAACTTCAATAGATCTTGTTAAATTTATGCATCAGTGATTTTGAAACCTTCCCGGTTGAATTAGTTATCCTTCATTACGTTTTCTCTTTCAACTCATTTTTATCTTTAAATTCATACGGTAAGGTTTAATGGCTGCTATCTAGGCAAGTTTGTCATTAAACCCATCACAATAGCTATACTTGGTGCCCTAGACCCTTTCCTTTTTTCAATTAAGTATAATATAGTTTGACGTCTAGTTACGTAAAAATTATATTATTCTTTCTGCGTGAGATTACGCTTGGCAACTACATACTCAACCTCTTATATATATATATATATATATATATATATATATATATATATATATATATATATATATATATATATATATATATATATATATATATATATATATATATATACAGTGGCGGCAACAAAAAAAGTGACATTGAATATTGGCAACAGAAATCGATACACAAAATCGCTTTCACTATTTTACTTGCCATCAATTCAATGAAAATGTGCGGAGCTTATGCCGCAAGTGGACGACTCTCCTGGGCTAAGACAACAGAACTGCGCTCTATTGGAACTCAGTGTCTCGTTTGAGCTCGTACAACGAGGTTTTAGTATATGGCACTCCAGCGTGCTGATTATCTGCATTCGTGCCTACATTTGACGTGCTATAACTTCTGTGCAAGTGGATACAATGGGGTGGAAAAAGCTTTCTATGACAGAGAAAAGCCGTGCCTTGACCCTATTAGAGCAGGAAAAGTCTTTTATTGATGTAGCAGCAGATTTAGTAACCTCAAAAATACGATTCATCGCCTAAAACGTGCAGCTGAGTTATTGCCACCAGGTACCATACCAAAGAGGAAGGAGGGCATTGGTGCAGCTAGGAAGACATCTCCAAGGACTGATAATATCCTAAGGCGTAAAGTGATGTCAGACCCTTCTGTAACCTCCGCTTCAATCAAGAAAAAACACCCAGACCTCCTCCAGAACGTTGCCCTCAGGACCATCAGTCATCGCTTACAGAAGGACTTAGGCCTACCGTCTCGCCGCGCTGCCAAGAAGCCACTTCTTACCAAGGCTATGAAGATGGAAAGGCTCAATTTTTGCAAGACCTATAAACATTGGACAGCTGCCCATTGGAAGAAGGTCATGTTCAGTGATGAGAGCACCTTTAGGCTGGTCAGAGGAGAGTCAAAGATCGTGCGTCGTCCCAGCACTGTGTCTCGGGATGACCCGAAATATACCGTGAAAACTGTGAAGCACCCTGATAGTGTGATGGTGTGGGGTGCCTTTAGTGGAAAAAGGGGCAGAGGAGGTCTGTACTTCCTTGCCAAGAATGTAGCCATGAGGGGGACTAACTATCTTGAAGTTTTGAGGCAGCACATGCTGCCATTTTGGGAAATTCATCAGTGTGAATTTTTCATGTATGATGGTGCCCCTGCTCACAGGTCCCAGTTAGTAAAAAGGTTCTTCAATGATAATAATATTAGTGTTTTGGAGTGGCCTGGTAATTTCCTGGACCTAAATCCTATTGAGAATGCTTGGAATCTGATGAAATCCAAAGTTCAAGAGACAGCACCCAGCAGCATCAAGGACCTGATAGAATCACTGAAGCAGATCTGGGTTACGATCGACCCCACCTACTTCGCAAACCTCACTGAATCAATGCCCAATCGACTCAGGATGGTCATCAAGTGCAAGGGCAACATGACCAAGTAATAACTTTCATGAAATATTCATAATAAAATATGTAAGTTACATTTTTCTGTTTTATTTTCCCCGAATTGTCACATGTCACTTTTTTTGTTGCCGCCACTGTATATATATATATATATATATATATATCTCTCTCTCTCTCTCTCTCTCTCTCTCCCGAAAAGAGCGTAGGGAGTCCTACAGTCGGGGACTCCCTAAAAGTTCTTCTGTTTAATGCTAGGTCTATCAGAAACACGATTCCCGGTTACCAGCTCTTCCAGAAAGATAGGCCAGACAGAGAGGGTGGCGGTGTGATGTTGTATGTCAAGGATACTCTCAACTCGACGGATTGCAACATCGTATCCGACCATGAACTACTAGGTGTTGACCTAGAGATAGGTCCTGCCAAATACAGGACCCTGGTGCTTTATAGACCTCCTGCCCAACTCGTTGAAAAGGACAGAGATCTGTACCAGCTACTAGGAGAACTTGTTAAAGACAGAGTGTGTATCGTCATGGGTGATTTCAACACACAAGTTGACTGGGAAACCAGAGAACCCTGTGGCGAGAACGCACTACTCCTGGAGTTCACGAACAACGAGTTCCTCACTCAATGGGTGAGAGAGCCAACGAGAGGAGACAATATCCTCGACTTGGTTTTCACCTCTGAGGATGACATCGTTGAGGACCTCTCTGTTGGCGAAGAGCTCGGTGGCAGTGACCACCGATTAATTAGATTTGTAGTCAAAGTCCCCAAGGCAGAGCCTGCAACTAGTAAATCAAGGAAACTGGATTTGAGAAGAGCAGACTTTGCAGGTCTACGCGCGGGACTGACTGACGCGAGGCTAGAGGAGTGCGATGCTGTTGAAGACTCTTGGAACAGTTTCAAAACCACATTCCCTCTGAAATGCCCCCGTCGGTCTTCTGTTCAACCAAAGTGGTTTAATCGAGAAATCGGCCAACTGCTTAGGGAGAAGAGAAATGTGTACCGGCAATCGAAGATCTCGGGTGACTTTGACGAATACCGGAGGCTATCCAGGAGAGTGAAGTCCAGCATAAGGGCGGCTAAGCGGTCTGAGGAACTCCGAGTGGCGAGACTCTGTAAAGAGAATCCCAAGGAGTTTTTTGGATATGTGAACAGCCGTAAACCAATCCGTCGAACGATTGGCCCTTTGAGGAATGAGGAGGGGACATTAAAGCATTCAGATGCAGAAAATGCCAACCTCCTCAACGACTACTTCTCTTCAGTGTTTACTGAAGAGTGTGGTCCCATTCCCCAGCCGACGGATTCCTACTCGGGGGAAAAGCTGGAGGCAATGGACTTCACCGAAGGAGAAATAAAGAAAAAGATCGCTGACCTAAAGACGAATAAGTCCCCTGGACCGGACGGGTTTCTACCTAAAGTGTTGAAGGAAGTGTGCGATGAAGTATCACGACATCTGTGCGCTATCTTTAACATGTCAATCCGGACCGGATGCGTTCCTAGAGACTGGCGTGAGGCGGAGGTGACTCCTATCTTCAAGAAAGGAGACCGTAACCAACCGTCGAACTACCGACCTATCAGTCTGACTTCGATAGTCGGTAAACTCATGGAAAGCATCATGGTGGACAAAGTGACGTCGTATTTAGAGTCAAACCTGCTACTGAGGAGTTCCCAGCACGGCTTCCGAAGGCAACGGTCATGCCTGACGAACCTTGTGGAATTCTTCCACTTCGTTTTCAGTGAGCACGATCGGGACAAGGCGGTGGATGTGGTCTACCTAGACTTTCAGAAAGCCTTTGATAAGGTACCACACCGCCGCCTTCTCCGGAAAGTGCGAGCGCTTGGCATAGACGGAAAGGTAGCTGGCTGGATCGAGAACTGGCTAAGTGGCAGACGGCAACGGGTGGTGGTAAATGGACAGTCTTCTGAGTGGGTGCCCGTTACTAGCGGGGTGCCTCAAGGTTCTGTCCTGGGACCACTACTATTTATCATCTACGTCAACGACATGGACGGTGACATGGTTGCCAAGATTTCCAAATTTGCCGACGATACCAAGCTTGGTATGAACGTTGCAAAGGATGGAAATACTGCCCGCCTGCAGGAAGATCTTGGGAAGATTGGGGAGTGGTCGGACACGTGGCAAATGCCTTTTAACGTGGGCAAATGCAAAGTGATGCATATCGGCCACAGAAACCCCCAATCTCAGTATATCCTTAAGGGCACTGCTCTTGAATCGAGTGACACTGAGAAGGACTTGGGTGTAACAATCACTAGTGACCTCAAGTTCTCGAAACAGTGCATTGAGGCGGAGAAAAAGGCCCAAAGGATGCTAGGCTATATTAAGCGCCAGTTTGGTTATCGGAACCAGGAGATTGTACTGTGCCTGTACAACTCACTTGTCCGACCGCACCTGGAGTATGCCGTACAATTTTGGAGTCCTTCATTGCGAAAGGACATCGCGAGATTGGAACGCGTACAAGCCAGGGCAACCAAGCTGATTCCCTCTATCCGACATAAAAGTTATGAGGATAGACTAAGGGAGTTAGATCTGTTCTCGCTGGAAACCCGTAGACAGCGTGGTCAGCTCATCGAAGTTTTCAAAATAATTCGAGGGTTCGACAATGTTGACTACCGGGATATTTTCACACTGAGTGAGAACAGAACGCGCAATCACGGCTTCAAACTTGAACTGAAGCGTTACAACCGCAATCTGTGTGGAAATTTTTTCACTTATAGTATCTGCGGTATGTGGAACGCACTTCCAGTGGAAGTTGTCAACAGTGAATCTGTTGACCAGTTCAAGTCAAGACTAGACAAAGTCTTGAAAACTGGCCGTTTATGGACGCAAAACAATTGAGCAGCCATGTGCTCGCTCAATTGCTAGTCCAAAGGTACCCTCTTTGAATGGACCGTAAGGTCTCCTAGGGTACTTACTTTCCTTGTTACTCCTTGTTACACTCTCTCTCTCTCTCTCTCTCTCTCTCTCTCTCTCTCTCTCTCTCTCTCTCTCTCTCTCACGCCCCCTTGTCGCGGGAAGAGAGCTTGTGCGTACCCTTGACTTTTCGAGCTATGTCGGCGGGGGTACCTATCTTCTGGCACCCCTGGCAGGGTTTCCCTTGTCGATTTGGTCGGAAATTAGGTTCCAGACTAAGTGCGTCTTTTCTTTTTTTATCCTACTCTATCCTTCATCTTTCTTTAAAAATTAATCCTATTTCTTCTACTTATACAAAAAGAAAAAAAAACAACAAAAAAAACAACCCCTATACCTATCCTGTCACTCTTACCCTTTCTTCATCTATCTACCTATAAGGACCTGGCAGCTACCTCACGCGTCAGAAGAGAGGCTTTGGAACCTCTATAAACAACGCCAATCGACGCTCACTGGTTGCGAGAGACTAGGACTTGAGGGGTCTTAGGCGTTGGGGCACGATGAATGGGATGAGGGTAGTGCCCCGGTAACCCCTTTCCTGGCGCATAATTATTGACCATTCCCAGTGACCGTTGACGGGTGCCTCTGGTAGCATTGGTCCGTGGTGACGGCCCTTTGTTCCCATGTTGGTTGCCAGGCCAATAAAAAGCCTTGGGTCGAGTCTCTTGGTGTGGCGGGATATCCACTGAACGCTGCTCCGAGATCTTGGGCGTCGTGAAGGGAACTAGTAGGAGTTTAGTACGGGGTGTGCTCCGTTGTTCACCTGGTGAGAAATCGATGGCCCCTTCGGGGACCGTCAGTGCTGCTTGGTTGGAAGCCACGGCACGCCGAGGTTTGACGACTCGGTCGCACGAACAGCAGCACAAGGAGCGTGCCTTCTGAAAGATCCGAAACCTCTCTGATCGATAGGCGGGAGCGACTCACGCGGGGCGAACTCACCACCCCCTTTCTTTTTTATTGAGTGGTCACAAAGTATTCAGAGTTATAAAGTGTTCGGCATGACTGGAAAGAAAGGACCTGGCGCGTTAAAGTATACCTGCTCCACATGCCAAAAGGACAAGTGGTGCGTAGATTTTCCGGAGGGGTGTTTCTCAAAATGCCACCCTGGAAGTATCTGCACGGACTGCGTCCTTAGGGCAGAACTTCAGGAGCTTAAGGAACTTTTTAAATCTTCTGAGGAAAAAACAAGACGGCTGGAAGAAAAGGTGAAAATCCTCGAGTCTGAGCATGTGACTCAAATCCGTCATCTCGAAGCCATCATTTCAGAGATTAAAGCCACCAATGGACAGCAACGGCAACAAGAAACTCCCAACGACGCGGATGGCTCCTCTGTTGCGCCCTCATGCACCGCGTCGATAGAGATAGGCCAACCATCCGACGTCCCAGAGCCAGCAGCTGCTGGGGTTACTCAGGGCGTCAAAAAGAAGAAAAGGAAGAGTAAGAAAGGAAAAACAGAAGAGAAAGTAGAAACGGAAGATAAAACGAAGAAGAAAAAGAAGAAAAAACCCCAAAAAGTGGGGAAGAAAGAGGAATCGAAAGAGCCCATACTGAAAGGGAAGCCTCTGTCCTCTGAACCCAAATGCGCGAGGGTCATCGTGATCGGTGACTCCCAAGCGCGGGATCTACAACCCTTGCTAGCGGCCCGCCTTCGCACCAGTGTGAAGGTAAGCTGCCTTCCAGGAAAGGGGAACGGAGAAATAAGGGTGGAGGCTGAGAAATCTCACATCTCTGAGAACTCAGTAGTTGCCCTCATGGCAAGTGGCAACGATCTCTACCTACGAGGAGGAAATGTAGGCGCCAGCGGGAAGATCCTGACCACGGTTATGGGAGGAGTTGACGACTGTGGGCTAAAAACCCGCAGACGTGTCGTGGTCGGGATACTCCCAAGACGAGGTCCATCCCGCAATGCTCACGCGAGGAACGTCTTTATAAACCAACGCCTGGGAGATCTATGTACGGCGGAAGGAGTCTTTTTTGTAGACCCCTACCGCACCTTTTACGGGAGGAATGACCTATACAAAAGGGACGGAGTGCATCTTTCCTTTAAAGGGAAAGCTGCACTCGCAAACATGATCCAGGATGTTGTGGAGCGGACCCAAAGAAGTGTCAGACCCCGAGTAAAGGAGGACGTACGCCAGTACACCCGTGTTACTCCAGGAACGACCTTTTCTGAAGTCACAAAGAGTGGAGTGATCCCGCCACAGAGAAAGAAAGCGGGAAACGGAAGAGCGTAGGGAGTCCTACAGTCGGGGACTCCCTAAAAGTTCTTCTGTTTAATGCGAGGTCTATCAGAAACAAGTTTCTAGAACTTCGTGGCCTCGTAGCAACGGAAGAACCGGAGATGGTGGCCATAACGGAATCGTGGATAAAAACCTCAAGCCGAGATTTTGAAGGTGAATTCACGATTCCCGGTTACCAGCTCTTCCAGAAAGATAGGCCAGACAGAGAGGGTGGCGGTGTGATGTTGTATGTCAAGGATAATCTCAACTCGACGGATTGCAACATCGTATCCGACCATGAACTACTAGGTGTTGACCTAGAGATAGGTCCTGCCAAATACAGGACCCTGGTGCTTTATAGACCTCCTGCCCAACTCGTTGAAAAGGACAGAGATCTGTACCAGCTACTAGGAGAACTTGTTAAAGACAGAGTGTGTATCGTCATGGGTGATTTCAACACACAAGTTGACTGGGAAACCAGAGAACCCTGTGGTGAGAACGCACTACTCCTGGAGTTCACGAACAACGAGTTCCTCACTCAATGGGTGAGAGAGCCAACGAGAGGAGACAATATCCTCGACTTGGTTTTCACCTCTGAGGATGACATCGTTGAGGACCTCTCTGTTGGCGAAGAGCTCGGTGGCAGTGACCACCGATTAATTAGATTTGTAGTCAAAGTCCCCAAGGCAGAGCCTGCAACTAGTAAATCAAGGGAACTGGATTTGAGAAGAGCAGACTTTGCAGGTCTACGCGCGGGACTGACTGACGCGAGGCTAGAGGAGTGCGATGCTGTTGAAGACTCTTGGAACAGTTTCAAAACCACATTCATGAGTCTTCAATCGCGTTTTATCCCTCTGAAATGCCCCCGTCTGTCTTTTGTTCAACCTAAGTGGTTTAATCGAGAAATCGGCCAACTGCTTAGGGAGAAGAGAAATGTGTACCGGCATTTGAAGATCTCGGGTGACTTTGACGAATACCGGAGGCTAGCCAGGAGAGTGAAGTCCAGCATAAGGGCGGCTAAGCGGTCTGAGGAACTCCGAGTGGCGAGACTCTGTAAAGAGAATCCCAAGGAGTTTTTTGGATATGTGAACAGCCGTAAACCAATCCGTCGAACGATTGGCCCTTTGAGGAATGAGGAGGGGACATTAAAGCATTCAGATGCAGAAAATGCTAACCTCCTCAACGACTACTTCTCTTCAGTGTTTACTGAAGAGTGTGGTCCCATTCCCCAGCCGACGGATTCCTACTCGGGGGAAAAGCTGGAGGCAATGGACTTCACCGAAGGAGAAATAAAGAAAAAGATCGCTGACCTAAAGACGAATAAGTCCCCTGGACCGGACGGGTTTCTACCTAAAGTGTTGAAGGAAGTGTGCGATGAAGTATCACTACATCTGTGCGCTATCTTTAACATGTCAATCCGGACCGCATGCGTTCCTAGAGACTGGCGTGAGGCGGAGGTGACTCCTATCCTCAAGAAAGGAGACCGTAACCAACCGTCGAACTACCGACCTATCAGTCTGACTTCGATAGTCGGTAAACTCATGGAAAGCATCATGGTGGACAAAGTGACGTCGTATTTAGAGTCAAACCTGCTACTGAGGAGTTCCCAGCACGGCTTCCGAAGGCAACGGTCATGCCTGACGAACCTTGTAGAATTCTTCCACTTCGTTTTCAGTGAGCACGATCGGGACAAGGCGGTGGATGTGGTCTACCTAGACTTTCAGAAAGCCTTTGATAAGGTACCACACCGCCGCCTTCTCCGGAAAGTGCAAGCGCTTGGCATAGATGGAAAGGTAGCGGGCTGGATCGAGAACTGGCTAAGTGGCAGACGGCAACGGGTGGTGGTAAATAAACAGTCTTCTGAGTGGGTGCCCGTTACTAGCGGGGTGCCTCAAGGTTCTGTCCTGGGACCACTACTATTCATCATCTACGTCAACGACATGGACGGTGACATGGTTGCGAAGATTTCCAAATTTGCCGACGATACCAAGCTTGGTATGAACGTTGCAAAGGATGGAAATACTGCCCGCCTGCAGGAAGATCTTGGGAAGATTGGGGAGTGGTCGGACACGTGGCAAATGCCTTTTAACGTGGGCAAATGCAAAGTGATGCATATCGGCCACAGAAACCCCCAATCTCAGTATATCCTTAAGGGCACTGCTCTTGAATCGAGTGACACTGAGAAGGACTTGGGTGTAACAATCACTAGTGACCTCAAGTTCTCGAAACAGTGCATTGAGGCGGAGAAAAA